>CM055642.1:19110918-19710918 GCA_029378325.1 Elaeagnus macrophylla | reverse complement strand
TTATAAAAAATTAATTATATTTATATTTTTAACATAAAATAAATATTTTATTTATAATAATATATTATATCTAATTTTTATATACATATTTTAATATATATTAATAAAATTTAATAAATACATAGATAAAAATAACATGAATTTTAAGTAAAGTGATTACATATATACATATTAGTGATACAAATAAAATTGTAGTAATATATTATATAAAATTTTTTTTAAAATGTGATAATAAAAAGAAATCAAATATTTAACTTTAACACAATTTTATAAAAACTAAAAAATTTAAAAATATATATAATAAACTTTATATAAAGCTTTTAAGTTTATATAATTCATATCTTCAAATTTTTTTATATTTTGTTTCAATCTAAATTTTATTTTTATCTAATATTATATTATTTAACATTTTATTTTAATAAATTTTTAAATTTATTTATATAAAAATTGTAATATTTCTCTGTTCTCAGTTTTTCATTTATTATATTTTAAGTTTTATATTGTTTATCAACATATAATTTTAAATATAGTCTAGATATTAAAATTCTAAATCATACTTTATTTTGTACATTTTTATTTTTATTTTTTTCTTTTAAATTTAATTTTAATATTTATAAATTTTGACGTGTTTAATTTAACTTTTCATTTTCTTAAATTTTTTATTAAATATATATATATAATTTTTGTTGATCAAACTTAACTCAGAATGAACGAAACTTCGCTAGTTTTATGTTTATATTATAATATAACATAAAAAATTTAATATTAGATTAAATATAGTCAACTGTAACTCTTACTAATTATATATCATGATATATTTTTTAATTTTTTAATATTTTAATAAATTTTTTACTTTAAATAAAAAATTACATTTTAGTTCCCTCAAAATTTTTACTAGGTCTGCCACTGATTGTGACATGAGTTATTTTATATTAAAAAACAAACTCACTCATTTTTTTTAATTTTTAAAATATTTTTGATAGTTGGCACAATATAAAAATATATGGGTGCAAAAATATTTAAAAATTAATGATATTAACATTTATTTTAGTAGTATTAGAGAAATATTATAGACATATAAATTTATATTTATTTTTATTTTTATATTAATTTTATCATAATAAGTAACAAAATTATCTAATTTTTTTTATTATTCATCTATTTTTTATTATAATATATCAAGGTTTAAAAGATAACATAATTATATAAATTTATAATATATTTATATTTATATCTATATGTATATGGATTATAATTTATCACATTACATAATTTTGTATTAAGTAGCATTTTCAACCTGTCCTGCTTTGTTAAAGGTGCATTTATTGCATGTCGTCTATATTGGACATCGGTGCAACCACTTTCATTAAAGCACTCCAAATTATAAAAACTATTTTTTTTTTTTTGATATATTTTAGATTAATAAAATTTAAAATTAATATAAATATATTTTTTAAATAAAAATATTTAAAAAAATATATATATAATATAATATAATTAATTGAATAGATATTTTAAGAATAATAAATAACAATGAGGATGCCTCCTTATTTGCTTATCTAAATAAGATACTCATTAATGTTGTAGTTATTGCGGACAGATATGTGAAGAGGATGGTGCCTATCGACAGATTAAGATCGTCGTTCTCATTGACTCGTTGTTACTATAATAATAGAGCTTTCCATAATAATCTCAGATTCCTGTCGGTAATTTTGACTTTATAAGAAGTTATTTATTATCGGTTCTTGTTGTCTTGATCATGTTTTATATATATATATATATATTAGAATTGTCAAAAATCATGGTCCGTTAATAGCATGATTCTTTGTCTCGTTGGATCGGCACGATACGGTCCACCAAAAATGTGACAAAGCACGATTTTATTAATTTATATTAAAGCATGGCACTGTCCTAAACTCTTGGTACGAAATGGGCTAAGTTAAGCTGATACGCTATAATCTATTTTATTGTTATTATTATTATTATTATATTATTATTTTATGGAATGATAATTTCTTTTTTTTATGGAATGATAATTATTATTAGTATAATTTTCAAGAAGTTGGCCTGACTTCAACGCCTATTCACAAAACCAGAAAAAATAATAACGTTAATGTCAAGCACAAAACAAAAAAAGTGAAGAAAAATTGCTTGACCACCAACGAACCATGCCACAGCTCCATGAAAAAGTTTTGTAGTATGAACACTACTCTTGAAATCAAATGAGCTTATATGATTTGCCTAGGGGTCAAATAAGACAAGCAATAGGCTAGGGGGTAAAAAACTAAAATTGTCCCGATGTGAAATGTACTAATTTTAAAGCTTCCCAATTAAACAAAATCATGCACCTTTTCAAGTCTTGCAACCTCTTCAAGAGTATGGGAATTCACTATAGCAGCCTACAAATCAAAGAAAGTAGTCAGATAACAGATTTTAATTTTATTTTACATGGACGTACAAGCATGAAAATATAAAACCAAAGGCATCAATCTTAGAAAAAGACAACAAATTTTGATTTTCAGGAACTGAGTTCCCATTTCTTGAGTAGGAAAGCCTTTCTACTAAAACATGTAAGATTTAATAACATCAATCATTCACTGTAAGATTCAAAGTGAAGTGATTATTGTTTGGCAAATAAGATAGAAAAGATGAAATGACAAAGATTCGGAGAGGCATTGCCGTTCATTGTAGGAATTGGGAAGACACCGGAAAATAGTGGAGAGTTGGTGGAGGACGGTAGATTGCATAAGCCATAAGTTGGAAGGGACAGATTGCCGTTTGGCGTGAGCTGGGGAATCAACGAGTCATTCGAAGCTGGTCTCCTGTCGCATCATTAGCCACTGGAGAGTCGGCTATCGTCAGGAATGAAGGATTCAGATTTCACTGGAAGAGTTTCAGTCTACAGAGCTGAGAGAGTATGGAGTGTGAATGCGAATTGCGATTACTGATTAGGGTAAAAAAAATAATAAATGTAATTCAGCAAATGTAAAAGTAAATTACAAATTTATTACAATTAAATATAATGTAAATATATTTTACAAAATATATAACATAAAAGAATTTGTAGCTCAGTGAAAATTGGTGTTGTTCCAAACATGAGGTCGTTGGTCTGAAATTTGGTTGTGGGGTTTTATATGTATGTACACTTTTTGAAGCAAGTAAATTATAAAGCCTAACGGGTCACGGCCCACGGGCCATATGGCCCATTAAGACTACATTAAAGGACGGAGCACGGCCTGACATGCTAAAACCCGTTGGCTAAAAGTTAAGGCATGGCATGGCACGATTAAGGGCCAAGGGCCAGAACGGCCCATTTAATTATTTCGCTGAAGACAGATTCGGCACATAAATTCACGAGTTGGGCCAGGCCGTCCCGTTTGACACCTCTAATATATATTTTTTATAGATATATTATAACATTTTGCAAGAAAATGCTACACATTGCATCAATTTTTACACTATATTTTTTTCATCTTCAATCTACAATATCAAATATTACATTTAAAAAATATTTTTTTTTAATAAATGAAATATTTTTTAATTAATTCCTTAACAGTTGTTATATTAAATTAATTAATTAATTATATATTATTATTAGTTAATTGATATTAATAAATTTAAAAATCATATTCTTAAAAAAAATACATTAATTATGTTATATTTTTAGCTTTATATTGTATTTAGTAATTTTTTTACTACTTTTGTATAATATATTTAATTTTAATTTATTATATGAAATAAAAAATAAACAATATTTTTTATTTTTTTATCTTAAAAAAATATAACGGGTAAATAATATCATGTTAAATGAACTATGGCACACCAAATTTAATCGGATATTATTTATTGCACTATATTTAATGCAATGTTTGGTGTTAGATTAGATCAATTTTTGTACAAAAAGTTGCACATTTTGGTATAATGGTGGTGGGTTGGAGAGGCTATAAGACGCTAAATAAATATATTATTAATTTAAAATATTATGTAATAAATAATTTATCCCCAAAAGTAGTGTGCTTTGGATATAATGTAAATTATTATTTGCATAAATGTTTATTTCAAAAGTTACTTATGGAAAAAAAAAAAAATATTTTAGAAAGAAGAAAATAATTTGCGTTATGTTAAGAAGAAAAAAAAAATTAATGTGTTTTTTGAGCTTAGAAAATATTGTTTTCAAATTTATTCTGATCGACTCAAATGTACTTTTTATTCTAAAAAATGCTTTTCAAAAATCTCAAAGCATATTTGACGAAAAACACAAAATCTCATAGCACAAACAAATAAATAGATTTTCATAAACACATGTCGATTGTCTCGTACACATTGTGACTCTAAACACTGCTGTAGTACTTTACGTAAAAATCTCAGTTTCCTATATTCGTATTTTTTAACTCTGAGTAACGGTACCCACCACTAACATAACTACGTTTAATAAAAATTTGCGTGCATTTACCTCAAATTATTTTACTTAAATTAATTTTACTTTTTATAATATATTTAAAATAATATCAAAATTAATTTTTTTTATATTTTTAAATTAATTATTAAAATAAAATAATTTTTAAATTTTTATTAAATTTAACAATTATCATATAATTAAAATTTTTATTAAATAAAATACTTATTTTATTATCATGTTAAAAAAAAATATCAATTAGTTTAAATATATAAATAATTTTTTTTAAAAAAAATATTAAATATAATTAAAACTTTACATAAATGATAGATAAATGGTCAAATTACATGATACTTGCACGTTAAATATTAAATGCAATTCAAATTTTAATAATATAAATACAATAATTATTTGGCATGTAAAAGTGAGACGGTCATTACTCTATTTGCTAGTACTTCTTATAGTTTTCCTTTTCACTTTATAGGGAAAAATAATTCCCTATCTATAGTAACATATTACAACATTCTTTTTAAGAAAATGCTTTCACTGTTTAAGCTTATAATTGGTCTGAACTCTAAAGTATTGTTGAAGTATAAAAAGAATATTTTATATTATTAAATAATAATATTAATATAATATTTATAAATATCATAAAAATTAATTTTCTTTGAGGTTAAATAATGATACTAATATATTATTCATAAATATCATAAAAATTAATTTTTCTAAGTTAATTTTTTATAAATAAATAAATAAATTATATTGTTAATATATTATATAAAAGTCACGAACAACATAATATTTATATTTTTTTTTGAAGTAAATAATAATTTATTGCCAATCAAGTAATTGTGTTTTATAATATAAATGTATTTGTGCAGCTGTTTATTTCAAAAGAGATTTAAGAATTTTTTTTTTTTAAAGAAGCAAATAATTTGTGATTACGTTAGGAAGCACAAAAAAATAACATGATTTTTGAGTTCTAAAAGTGTTATTTGTAAATTTATTTTGATCGACTGATAAGCACCTTCTCATTGTCAAAAATACTTAGTAGAATATCTCAAAAGCATAAACAAATAAAATTTTAGATTGGCTAACAATATTTATTCTTTAATTTCTCTCTTTTTTCTTTCCACAACTCAAATTTATCGACACTCGTTTTTAGACTAGAATTATTGACCTTCAACAAGAAGTATAATGAATTGATTAATCTTCCAAATGAGGCTCAAATAAACGGTGATCAATATTCTAATAACACATGCAAATAATAATAATAATAAAAACGATATTCAAACTCAGCAAATTAAAAGCAATAATATAAACAATATTATTCAAATACGTGTGGTAAACAGGTGTTGTTCATATTCAAAAGATAGCGAGTTAGAGCCTTAACAGGGCAATAATTTCATAGCATAACATATTAGCTTATATATATTAAATAAAAACTTAACCAACCCTAGGTTTGATAGTAGCTTTCAAAGGATTTTTCATAATCACAGTAAACTCCAACTTGCCAGAGAAATCCAACTGAGTCCCAATTGGAAATGAACTCCATTCAAACTCTTGAACCATTCTAGCCAACATAAGATGAAGGTGAACTGTGGCCATACTTAAACCAGGACATATCCTCCTTCCAACTCCAAAAGGCATCATTTTAATCCCTTTCACCCCTGTTATATCAGCCTCATCTCTACCCGAAACAAACCGGTCCGGGTCGAACTTATCCGGGTTCGACCATAATTCCGGATCCAACCCAATACCCGGCAAGTAAATATCCACATTTACATCTGTTGGTATGTGATAACCACCAAGTGTAGTTGGCTCAATTACAGCATGTGTTAGTGAGAAATAAGTCGGTGGATGTAATCTCAACACTTCTTTAACAATTGCTTGTAAATAAGGCATTTTCTCAACATCTTTCTCTTCAACTTTTCTCTTTTCATTACCCAAAATGCCCTTGATCTCTTTGTACAACTTTTCTTGAATCTCTGGATTTGCTATCAATTGAGCTATGCCCCATTCAATAGCTGTTGCTGTTGTATCCGTACCCCCATTAATAAACTCAGAACAAAGTGTAACAAGTTCACTATTTGTAACCAATCTTGATTCTTTACCTTCAACTTTAAGGTCAAAAAGTGTATCAAGATATGAAAATGAACAAGTGGGTAGTGAATTGTCTAAAAGCCCAGATGGGTTTTCTAATGCTATACGACGTCGTTCAATAAAAGGCACTATAAAATCAACTTGCTCTTTTCTTACCTCTAAAGCTCTTTTCCTCTGTTTTGAAAAAAATGGGCTTAAAATTGGAAGATAGTCATCAATTCTTGGATCCAAAGTAATCAAAACTGATTTCATAACTTGATCCATGTTTTGAATTGTTTCTTCATCCATTTCAACCCCAAAACACATAGCTAAAAGAATATAAAACACAGCAAAACGAGCATTCTTTAAAACTTGTACAACACCTTTGTTCTCTTCACCTTCAACAACTAGTCTTTGTACAAGTTTGTTCATTGCTCTGTCTCTAACATGACGAAACTCTTTAAGTCTAATTGAACTGAGCATATTTTGAACCATGTTTTTTCTAAGTGATCTCCAAAGAGGGCCATATAAAGAAGCATTTACTGTGAATTTGTTACAGCTAAAGATGTTTCGAGTTGGGTTTTCTCTAGGGCGAGTAGCGAATACTAAACCCTTTTCAATGAGTGCTTCGTGGACAAGCTTAGAATCACTTAACATGATTAAAGTTCTAGTCCCCATTTTGAGAGTAAAAATGGGACCATATTTGGTTTTAAGTTGTTCAACGTATTGAAAAAAAGGTTTTTTAGAACGAGCTACTTGAAAAAGGTTACCTACAATGGGCCAACCTGGAGGACCTGGAGGGAGATTAAGGGCTTGTTTGGATTTCGATTTGGTTTTTTGGGTTAAGAGGAAAATTAGGGCAGAAATGATGAAGGCTAAGATGCTGAAGAATAAGTTGTGGGAATCAGCAGAAAAAGGAAGAGAAGCCATTGAGATGAACAGAGAGTGAGGTAGAGCAAATGAACAAGATGGTAGATGGAATAGATAGCGGTATTAAGAGGATATTTAAGGGAGCTCGTGAAGTTGGAGGAGCATGAAATTGCTGGTGGGTTTATTTAAAGGCCATTACAAAAGGGCAAAGTCGCAAATTCTCACCTACCCAAGTTGTGGGTTATTTACCACCGGTGGATATCTGGCAGATATAGTTGCATTAAATTATAAATTTGTCCAATAAAACAGTTATAATTGTAGATAGGAATTATTCTGACAATAAATTAAATAATAAATTAAGTATTAATTATTATTAATATTTTTAAAATAAGATATTAATTTAGATAAATTTAAATATTACTTTAAATAGAACATGACATTATGTTGCCTTTGTGAGAAACTTCTTTTGTAAAAAAAAATAAAATTTGTGGGTTATTTAATATATCATTCATGTTATATGATTACTTATCATTTGCATTATCCTCTCACAATTTACCACCTCATAATTTTTAATAATTTATAATGTAAATACTTTGCGTGTCTAATAAGGTAATAAATAGTGATTGAAAGAGAAAGCTGTTGTTCTACTTTTAATTGTTACCAGTAGAGTCGGCAATTTTTATACGATTTATTTATAAAATGCTTAAATTTAAGATGAATTTATATAAGTTGAATTATAAATACGTTAATTCATTTAATTAATTTGAAAAATTAAGCTATAATGAATTTACTTTGAATAACTCGTGATTTATATAAATAATTAAAATAATAATTAAAAAAAAATAAAATTTTAAAAAATATGTAAATAATTATTTTTAATTTAATTATTTTTAAATTTTTCATTTGAAATATTCTTGAAATAATGTTTAAATTTATTTTATTTTTAATTTTTTATATTTTCATCAATTTATAATAATATGTTGTTTAGCTTAATTTTGTATATTTTAATTATTGATTGTTTATTTTAAACTTAAAACATGTTTTTTTAAAAAAAAAAATTATGATATATTTTTGTTAGACCTTTTTGTTAATGTTTGAGACTTTAATACATTGATTTTAATGTATCATAATACTTATGATTATTGATATTATTTTTTATTTTATATTAATTAATATTTTTGTTAAAATAATGCTTAAATTAATTTAATTTTTGGGATCTAATTAGAATTTATTATTGTGTTAATAGGTTACATAGGTATATGTAGATTCTTGATATAATATGTCAAATTTTCTTACATTTTAAGGTAAAATATATGTTATTTGATATATTTAAATGAGTTAAACAGGTCAAATTATTTATTAAACAGATTAAATTAGGGTTCTATTTTTTTTTTATTATCTTTTTAATAAATACATTGGATTTAGGTCAAGCTTAGATAGGTTAAGTTGTAAATCGATCGATCTGAACTGAATATGATCCACCTATTTGACAGCTTTAACTACTAGTATAGTAGTATAACGAAAGATTATTGAAATGTATGCTGCCGCCTGCCAGTATGGCTGACAAATCATGTTGAATGAGTTATAATTGGGTTAATTTGTTATTAACTCGACCTAATAAGTATTAATTCAAACTTGACTTAATAATATATCAATCATATTTTATTAATCTTAACACAACCCAATAAATTAACGTGTTAACATGATAACCTGATAAGACATTATTAGACCTAACACATTTTAAAATAAAACTTACTTGATTGCGGATGATGAAAAAATTAGATAAATTAAATAAATATAACATCCTAAAAATAAAGGAATATAAATATACCAGATGACGAATGAAGAATACATGAGAGAGAAACTAATAAATTAATGGTGACGAAAATGTTAAAATATTTGTACAACGTAGAACAAATGACAGAGAGATGTATGAGGAAAAGAATGAGAATTGAAAGATTATGACTTAGACGTAAGAATTAGTTTTAAACTTTTAATGTTTTATTATTATTTGCTTCTTTATTTTTTTCCCTTATTCTATTTTTTCTATTTTAAGTTTCCAAATTTTTAAATAACGGGTCTAACAACTTGACTCACTAATAACTCAAATTCAACTTTTTTTTTTTTCGTGTCTAAATTCATTGACCTTTCAATAACCCAAAACCAAATCTAGTCAAATTCATGTTATGTTTTTTAAGTCATGTTTGTGTAATATTTTTGAGTCATATTTAAATCATATTATCATATTGTACTAAAAATTACAAACCTTAAGTGGTGGTTTATCATATTCGTATATCTACATCAATATATATATATATATATATATATATTTGAATTAAGTTTAATACTTTTTTCAACAAAATAATCATTAAAATTTAAATTATTGACTTTAATTATTTTTTTAAAATATATTATCATATTAAATAAACTTTAAACATAATAATGAAATAAAAAAATATATCCAATAAAAATTTTAAATATTAAATTACTTATTTAATTAATTTAAAAATATAAAAAAAATTAATTTTATATTTATTTTAAATATGTTATAAAAATTAATAAAATAATTCACGTGTAAAATATAAATATTTATTTTTATCTAAATTATATAAAATAATAAATAAATGGACATTTACATTATCTATAATCCAGCTAGCGTAAATATTATTCACGTGTTAAATTTACTTTTTTTTTAATTTTATTTTTACCAAATGAGTCCTACATTAGCTGTAAATAATTTTTCGGTGGAAGTTTCAATTGTTAAATTGTTAAAGAATTTAGCTTCAATTGAAAGTGAATTCAATAATTCAAAAAATTTTATTAAATATACAAAAAATAGTAAAATGAGTAATTAAAATATTAAATAATTATTTATATTATAATTATAAAATTATTATAAATGAATAAACTTCAAATATACATGATATATTTTAAATTAGGAAAAACAAAAACTACATGCAAAATTACAAAGTAATGTGATAATAGGGTAAACAAAGAAGAAGATATTATTTGATCAAAAAAAAAAAAAAAGAAGAAGATATTATTCTAAATTCAAATATATAATAGTATGAATACAAATACGTGGAAATTTAGATGGCTTTAACATTTACCTTTTTTTATTTTATTTTATATAAAAGTTAAAAAATGTTAATAATACATAAATATGTATACAAGAATATTAATAATACATTAATTTATACTTATTTTTATATTTTGTTAAGTGTATCTAAAAATAAATAATTTATCTAATTTTCATAATAATTTTAATAGATGAAACAATGTAGGTGCAAATTTAGATAATATAAAAAAACAATTTTTTTATTATTATATAATATTAACATATGTTATGATATAAACAGTATGTCAAAATATACAAAATTTATGTATAATTAGAAAAGTAATAAAGAACCGATGTTATTTTTGGATCGGCCAATTATATTCATTGTTATTTCAACAAAGTAATGTGTGATTTATCCCAAATTAAATTTTATTTATTGAAAAATAATAATAATAATAATATGTGATTGTTTCTTAAATGAATTTTAATGCACTTATTTTTATATCATTTACTTAAAACATCCCATCATTAAACATGAATAATTTCTTTTGAATAACTTGCGAAATAAATGTCAATATTATAAAAGTTTTCCCTTACTTTTATAACCAAATTATTTATTTAATAATACGTATTATAATTATTTAAAAAAATAAAAAATTAATTTAGATATAAAATAAATATAAATAATTAATAAAAATTATTAAATATGAAAAATTATTTATTATTATTAGAATATTTATTGATATGTTATTTTAAGTCGATAAAATTTTAAAATTAATGTAATTTTTTTTTTTAAATATAAATATTTAATAATTAATAAATAAAATTAATATAATATATAATGAATAACAACTAATTAAATGCACGAGATAGCTAGTTTTGGAACTTGGACAACCAAAACTGGTTGAGCATCTTAAATGCAAGGCAACTGCCCTCCTCATAGCCTCATAAATTAAATGGAAATAGTTGTATCGAAAGTCAAAAAAATCAAACTGTGAGCTTCATAGGTCATTTAACTAGTACCCTATATGTTGATAATAACCATGGTACGTAAATTGATTTGATGCTACAATGGCAATTGACAGACAATTGTTCTTATAATTCTCAATGACACATGCACGTTCCTTATACTTACATTCGATAAGTCTGACCATTCTTAAATAACTAGTAGTGGTGTTTGATATAGTAATCTGCACTAAAATTCAACTTCTTTTTTTTTAAATCATAAATTTAAATTACAAAATAAATAAATAATAATAATGCACTACTTAATTAACATAAAATTAATATTAAATACACAGAATTTTTCATTTAAATTTGAACTTAAATTAAAATATTAATATGTCATGACTCATGTACTCTAAAAGTTATAAATTTATAATTATTCAAGATAATAATATGTATATATAATTATTAGTTTAAGTTACTGGTGTTAAGTAGTTAAACATAATTTAATTAATTTAATGTTGATCTAATGAATTTATGAGTTGAAAAAGTTTGACTCATCTAACTTATAAATTCAAATAACATAACTTACTTAACTAATGAACAATTCATAGGTTCATTTAATAAAATGATTATGTTAGTAATAATATTTTTGTAATTATAATAAAGTTATTATAAAATATAATTATTATAATATATTTTTTTATGTTCTACAAAAATATAATTTTTATATTAATATTTTAACTTACAAATAAAATTATAAATATTTTTTATTTTTAGAAAAATAAATCAGCTTATTAATAAGTTATTTATACTAATTTATTTAAAAATAAGTTGAGTTAAATGTAATTCATATAAATTTAAATAAATTGAGTCTGTAAGTTACTTAAAGTACATTGAACCAAATAAGCTGATGAACTCATTTTAGCTATAATTTAAGTACAAAGTTATTTGTGTTTAGCCTTCCTCGTTAACATAATAAGGGAAATTATATGTTTTTCTTCTTATTTTTTACCTCTCAATATTATTTACTTATATTTATTGGTCTGCTCTATAGTCTATTCTGTTTGCTTATGGAACAGGGCGGCTCAAGACAGTTTTTCAGAAAAGGGCCCTACTAATATAACTGTTTTACCGATCATAATTTCATTTGCAGAACATATTTAATGTTTAAATTTATTTTGATATTAATTTTTTTATTTATATAATTTTATTTAATAAAGTTTTATTTTTGTACAAAAATATATGCTGTTTTATTTTATAAGAAAAAAAATATATTTTTTTGATTAAAAGTGATACTCTATTTATAAAATAACGTTATTTCATATAATTAAATTTTTTTTAACAAATTGAAGCATATTTTAATTTTATTTGAGATATTATTTTTTTAATTTCAACAATTCCATAAAATCGTGAATTCGAGATACAAAAGAGATATTAAGTATTTATTGTTTACTTAAAACCTTTTATTAATTTTTTTCTCTAGCAGCTAGCCTAATATTTTTTTTTAAATGGTTTTAAAGTTTTTTTTTTTTATTAATAAAAAAAAATGCTTTCATATATATTGTGAGATTTGTAAGTTATTTGTAGTAGATTAAGAGTTTTACTATTTAAATTAAAAAAAATTCCTAAAATTGTTACGTTGTGTTTAATTGCTTTTTTTTTTTTTCCTTTTGAAATAACTGCTTAATTGAAAATAGATTAAGAAGCTTAAATTTCTTGGAAATAAAACTTCTCAACAGATTAAACATAAAGTAAAAATTCTGAATTGAAGTTTCAAACAACATTAGTCAATGATAC
Organism: Elaeagnus macrophylla; assembly: GCA_029378325.1. Lineage (NCBI taxonomy): Eukaryota > Viridiplantae > Streptophyta > Magnoliopsida > Rosales > Elaeagnaceae > Elaeagnus > Elaeagnus macrophylla. The sequence continues at coordinate 19,697,767 of CM055642.1, read as the reverse complement.
TATGATAGTAGGATACTTCCAAGATTTATGAGAGTATAAATTAATTTTATGTTTGATTTGAAATCTATACAAGATACATATTATTTAACTAAAAAAAGAAGAAAACATAATTGTTTAGAACTCCTATTGATTAAAACTTCTTTACAATTTTTCTAACAAAAATATATTTCTCTAACAAAAAAATAAAATAATAAGAAATATATATTTAGAAATGCATGGAAAATGAAAGTACGTAGTAGTATATTTATCTCGGGAGCTAAACATAAGAGTAGAATCCAACGTGTTCATGCACGTTGAAGACAAATATGAAACTCTACCTTTTGGCATCTCCATAGGACATGCCATTTTTCAAAGATATACTCGAAGCACTCAAGCCTCAAAGATCTCTAATTAATTGATTTTAACGTCAGTTCGGTTCCCATCTTTTTACAAGGAACACATGTTATGAAAGAAATGAGAGAGCATTACAATTTCATACTGTAAATTATAAATCGATACTCTAAATTTTTTCCATACAATGAAATACAAATGTTTTAGGTAACATAATTTGAGTATAAAATCTGATTTTTGTTTGCCAACGAGCTTGATGCTCAACTGCATAAAATCTACTTAGACATGTTAACTACAAATATGGATTGTGCAAATGTGCAATATTGAAAACCGAAAGTGTTGCTTTTACTCTCTGTTTCATATGTCAGAATTATTAATCTGTTAGGAAAGGTAGTTACATTCTCAGAGGAATTGTATAAAGAAATTTTTGCGTACGTTTCATCAGAGAGAAAGAAGTACTGGAAGAGATATCCTAAATGTCAATTTATTGTGCAAAGATATATTTATTGGCTGTGAAATCATGAAATGTAAGTCACATTCTTATATAGCTAGTTATGGCAAATAAATCCTCTCAGACCTTTTGATGGCCATCTCAAATATTTTGGTGGTGAAACTCGTGTTATTGCCGTTCCTTGCGACATCACTTTCTCTGATATGTCTTCTCTATATCTTTATATCCTAATGTTTCATATTCTTATGGTTTTTTTTTTGCCTTTGTTTGTTGCAAGTTTTTACCTTTTCTTATTCTTCTTGATATTTTTGTTAAAGAACATGTATACTTTTTTTTCTTTTTTCAAGTTTCTTTAATTTATTTCCCTTTTTTTTTTATTAATATTTTCTGCCTCTTTGTTGTTGTGTGAGATTGTGCAAATAAATTAGGTTAGTCCGGAGAATTTTTTTTTTTTTATGTATTATGGATATAAAGAGATAGTGGGTGTAGTATAAAAGAGATATATACAAATTTGAAGATAAACGTGAGAAAAAGAAAAGTGTTAAATCCTAAAAAATATAGGAAGTTAGAGAATTTGAGTTTGTCTCTCTCTTGAAATGTACTCACTTTTTAGTACATTTGCTATATAGAAAATTTTCCTTTATCTACCACTTTTTGCAAGTTTGGTGGTCACTGCCTTCCGTCTTTGATTTTCCTTGGTTGCTTGTCTTTTCTATACAGTAGATGTATTGAAAATTGAGTACATCTTAGAAAAGATATAAATTCAAATTCTCTAACCCCTTATTTTTTAGAGTTCAATATTTTTCTTTCTCTTACATTCAATCCCTCATTTGTGTTTATCTCTCTCCTACTGTACTAACAATTTTTATACATCTGTAGTATAGAAAAAATTATTGCTTGTCTGGTGCATTCCTATATCAAGTTTTTTTTTTTTTTTTCCTTCTTGATAGCAATTTTTTTTTCTAACAATTATTTGGTTGATTTTGGCCGTGTCACAAAGAAAAAGTTAAACAGGTGGTTAAGACATTCTCAAAAGTAAACACAACAATTAGGTGAAAGAAAACTGAAATAAATGATTTTTTTTTGTTAGTCACAAAAGCAAGTATTTATGCTCTTCTTTGTCCTAGTGCATTTTTTCTTAACAACATTGACATTTTTTCTTACTTACAGGTTCAAGTCAACATCAACAGGTGAAGTCAAAATCATAAGAAGTTTTTATGTATAATCACATTGGCGTGATAACTTAAATAACTCAAGTGAGTACTCTACAATTAATGACTTATTCAATTAGATTTATACCCACCTTCTAAGCTATAAATTTTATTTTTATTTGTAAATATTTATGATTTTTTTTATATAATTTTTTAAATTACAGCTAGTTATGGCAAAAAAAATCCTCCCAAGACCTTTTAATGGCCATCTCAAATATATTGGTGGTGAAACTTGTGATATTGCCGTTCCTCGCGACATCATTTTCTCTGATATGTCTTCTCTATATCTTTATATTCTAATGTTTCATATTCTTATGGTTTTTTTTTTTTTCCTTTGGTTGTTGCAAGTTTTTTACCTTTTCTTATTCTTCTTGACATTCTTGTTAAAGAATTATACTTTTTTTTTTTTTTTTAAGTTTCTTTAATTTATTCCCTTTTTTTATTTTATTATTATTATAATATTTTTTGACTCTATGTTGTTGGTGTGAAATTGTGCAAATAAATTAGTTCAGTCCTTTATTTGGATAATTTTTTTTATGTACTATGGATCTATAGAGATTGTAGGTATAATATGAGAGAGATAAATACAAATTGAAAGATAAATGTGAGAAAAAAAAAGTGTTAAATCCTTAAAAATAAGAAATTAGAAAATTTGACTCTGTCTCTTCCCTTAAATGTATTGACTTTTTAATACATCACTATATAGAAAAATTTCCTTTGTCTTCCACTTTTTGCAAGTTTGGTGCTCACTGCCCTTCGTTTTTGGTTTTCCTTGGTTGCTTGTCTAGAAATTTTTTTTATACAGTAATTGTATTGAGAATTAAGTATATCTTAAGAGAAATATAGATTCAAATTCTCTAATCTCCTGTTTTTTAGGTTCAACATTTTTCTCTCTCCCACATTCAATCTCTCATCTGTGTCTATTTCTTTCCTACTATACCTACAATTTCTATACATCCGCAGTATAGAAAAATTTCTTGCTTGTCTAGTGCATTCCTATATCGAATATATTTTTTTTCTTTTCTTGATAGCAATTTTTTTTTCTAAAGATTATTTGGTTGATTTTGGCCGTTTCACAAAGAAAAGTTAAACGGGTGGTTAAGGCACTCTTAAAAGTAATCACAATAATTAGTTGAAAGAAAATTGAAATAAATGATTTTTTTTTTGTTAGTCACAAAAGCAAGTATTTATGCTCTTCTTTGTCTTGATGCAATTTTTCTTGTCAACATTGACAATTTTTCTTGCTTGCAGGTTTCCTATATTGAATAGTTTTTTTTTTTTTTTTCCTTTTCTTGATAGCATTTTTTTTTTCTAAAGATTATTTGGTTGTTAAGACACTCTCAAAAGTAATCACAATAATTAGTTGAAAGAAAACTAAAATAAATGATATTTTTTTATCAGTCACAAAAGCAAGTATTTATGCTCTTCTTTGTCTTGGTGCAATTTTTCTTGACAACATTGACAATTTTGTTTTGCTTGCAGGTTCAAATCAACGTCAACAAGTGAAATCAAAATAAAAAAAAAATATTATGTATAAGTACATCAACATAGTACCTTAAATAGCTCAAATGAGTGCTCTATAGGTCAATAAATCGTGAATAATATATATATATATATATATATATATATATATATATATATATATATATATATATATATATATATATATATATATATATATATATATATATATATATATATATATATATATACACGCGCGCGCATATACATATATATATATACATACATACACATATATATATGTGTCTACATATATGTGTATATATATATATATATATATGTATGTGTAATATATATATATATATACAAAGGTAAATATATATATATATATATATATATATATATATATATGTACATATACATATATGTGTGTGTATATGTATGTGTATATATACATATATATATGTGTGTGTGTGTATATATACACACACATACATATACATGTATATATATATGTATATATATATATGTATGTATGTATATACATACATACATAAAAATTCATTTCTTATGTGATCTTATTGGTACCATTAAGTACACATAGAGCATTAACAGCATTCAATGAATTGTTGCCTACATCATTAATTTGGTTGGGGCGGATGTAGCCAAGTGGATCAAGGCAGTGGATTGTGAATCTACCACGCGTGGGTTCAATCCCCGTCGTTCGCCCATATATATATACATACTTACATACATGTATGTATGTATATATATGTGTGTGTGTGTGAATATATACACACACACACATATACATACATACATACATACATACATACACACATATATATACAATACATACATACATACATATATATATACATACATACATATACATATACACACACAAATATATATATACATATATATACATACATACATACATACATACGTATGTATATACATATATATACGTACATGCATATACATACATAGGTTGTGGGTTTAACTTTTTAATTTGTTTTTAAGCTTTAATGATATTCAATTTGAATTTTTTTTACTATATTTATTTTGTGATTTGTTATCAAATTTTAATCATATCAATATTTAATTTTTTTACAATACTAAAAATTTATAATAAAAAAATATCATATTTTTTTTTTTAAATTATATCATTTATATTATTTAATTTTTTAAATTAAAAATTGTATAATTTAGTCCCTTTAACTTTATAAAAATGTCACATATATTATGTTATTGTAATAATTTTTCTATTTAAATAATAATAATAAAGTCATATTTAATATGAAAAATAATTTATAAAATATTCGTTAATTGACAATGTTTTATTTTAATGTTTTCTTATTTTTAATTTTTATTAAAAATTAAAAAATATATTTACATAATTTTTTGTTTGAACATAATTATAATTGATTTTTTTTCTTAAACAATTTTATATTAAATTTTAATTTTATCTTGGTTTAAAAACTCGATTTTTTAAATGCTAGCTTGACCTGAAATAATAATATTTTAATAGTTAAATCATTAAAATAATATAACTTGGTCATTTTTACATAGCTAATATATTAAATGAAAATGTTTTTAATTTAAGAACTAAATAACATAAATGATCTAACTTAAGTGACTTCTATGACACCTTATCTTCTATAATAATAAGAATAACATTAATTTAATGCACTTAAAATTTATAATAATAAGAATACCTACTTATCTCATAGTTTTATTTTTAATTCTTAAGAAAAAAATATTGGAAAAATAACAAAATTAACACCCTCAAAATTTCTAATAACAAAACTAGCACATTTTGTGTTCAAACTTATATTTTCACAATTAAAAAAATGATTAATATGTCATTTTTCTTTGAACACCCATCTAATTAGAATTGAACGACAACAATTTAGACTCGTTCAATATTGAACGTTTAATATTTTACGTTTAAATTGAACGTTCAATATTATTTGGGTGTTAGTTTTATTACTATATTAAGGGTGTTATTTTTGATAATTTTCCAAAAATATTTTCGTAAAAAATGGATGATGCTTTCTATTGTAAGGAAAACAACATACGTCGTAGAAAAAACATTACATGTTAAAAATAGCATAAGATAATTTACATTTTTAAGAAAAATAATAAATATTTTTTAAAAAGTTAAAAATGAAAGAAACTCGAGAAGATTATTTAATGCAATTAAACTTTAACAGTGAAACCCATGAGAGTGAAGAAAACAATCTTGCATATTCAGAAAAACTATATTAGAGTACATTTACTAGGTGATGTGTTAAAATGTGTACTCGCAAGTGTACGAATCACTAGTAGTAAAGTGACAAGCAACTTCCAAGGTCGGTCTCTCAAGGAATTGCAGTGGTTTTAAATAACTAACTTTTAACTTAAACAGAGTTCTAATGAAAACAAAACACTAATTAAATAGAGTTCTAGTGAAACTAAAACTCTAAGTAACTAGAATCCTAACGCTAATAAAACTGTAAAAATGTTGTTTGTTTTTGGTAACGAGAACAATCATACGACACTCAAACGAAAACAAAATTGCAATCAAACAAGCAATTCAATTAAATCAAATATCAATAGAGGATGTATGGACGTTTAGCTTGGTTGACCATGCTTGCATCGAAAAGGTATGGTGAGATAACATGAACGTCCTATATAAACAAAACTACCGGCTTTCCTTTTAATTACGAAACTCCTTTTGGCGGGGGTAGGTCTCTTTGTTGATTAACTAATTAACTGCCTTTGGCGGGGGTAAATTAAATAGCAATCAAATTATGCGCAAGGAAAACATGCCAATCAAATTAATGCTATGACTAAGTCACTAACTTGAAGCTTTGATTAAGTGTTTCGGAATAAAGTTAAGGTGACGTTCCTATAACTAAATTCTCAGATTTTTCAACCTAACTACGAACATCAAATGGGCCCATGATTATTCATAATCAAACATTTAAACATGCTCTTAATCAAAAAGTATTTTATTCATAAGTCAAAAAGATACACCATACACAATTCTAGCAAACATGGCAACACAAACTAAACATCCATAATTAGATTAGCCAGACATGTTCATATTATTATTCATAGACAAATAAAATATGATCATACACTTTAACAAATAAAGAAGATGAATTAATTCTATAACAACAAGGAAAACCTAAATCTAAATATCGCTTATGGATTGGTTGACGTACTTCTCCGTAAGCTTTATCTTCGATTGTCGTTAGCTTCCTTGAATCCTTAGAATATTGTCTCTCGCTTCGTTATAGTGTGGCAACGCTCTCAAAACTGTTTGAATGTCGTGTTTGGGTCGCAAAATTGAGAAGATGAAGAGTTGTGTATGAATTGGTCAAGTTATTTCGAGTTCTGGTTGTAAAGGGGGTCTAAGGGGGTATTTATAGATGTAAGGGATTCCTGATTGCAATAGGAATAGGCGCGCCGCAGCATGCATTTTCCCCGCCGCGGCGCAACACAAAATTTGGAAAATATGCAAAAACCCGAGAGCTCCCCGCCGCGGCATACAATTCCCTCGCCGCGGCGCGCAATGCTTCTATGTTTTCAGGATCAAACCCGAGAGCCTCACGCCGCGGCATGCAATTCTCACGCCGCGGCATGCAATTCTCTCGCAGCGGCGCGCAATGCTTTCCTTCTTTTCACGTCCCCCCTTACATATGTGATGACACTATATGTAAGGCTTACATATTCGTCTTGATTAGTCCGTAACTCGTGATCCGAGCGCCGTAGGTGTTCCGTCTTCGCGTGTTTTCATCATTTGAATCATTTGACGCTAAAAATACCTGAAATGCACTAAAATATACCCGTGACTCCGAATGGATAGATTTATGAAAATAATCGAAATAATAGTCATAATAAATCTATATATCAATTAATCAAGCATAATTAATCACGAAATATTAGTGCTTTTCGAGCACTCATCACTAGGCATGACTATATTCTTAACGAACTAGTATAAATCTGTTTTACAACTTAACAATCTCTAACAAACTCAACACCAAGTCACGTGGATAAAGAGTACAGATAGTAAAATACTATCTATAACAGCTTTCCCTCGTACAAAAGGTTAGGCAAAATTATCGGTTTGGTTTTGAGAAAATGAAAATAAGGCATCCCAATGAACCATTTGGCACCTCATAAAGCCTAGGCTTGACAATACCGAACTTCGAATGCGTAGTCATTAGGAAACATGTACAGATGAAGCATTACCAGTAGAAGGTAAAATATCAGTAGCCTTTGGATCGCTTACACTATAGCCAAGTTTCTTAAATAAATGAGAGTTTCAAGAGGCAGATAATGGGACAACACCAGCTGATGGTAGCCTAGCTAGGGGTGTCAATTCGTACGAACTGAGCTAGTTCGAGCTGGCCCAAATTAGCACTGTTCAAATTAGTTCAACTATAGCTCAATTTAAATTTAATTCGAGCTAGCAAATGTGAGTCTGAACCCAAACAAAATACAAACGAGCTGACTCAAACTGGCCCAAACTAACCCAAATTGTTAATTATTGTATTTTTTTTTAGTTAATATGACTTTTTTTTTATTAAAAAATATGTTTAATAATTAAAGTTCAAACAACATTACATAAAACAATAAAAAATATATATATAAATATAAGAAAAAATTAATTATTAAAGTAAAAAGTCAATTACTAAATTAATTAGACAATGCGTAAATGCATTAAACCCTACTCATACAAAAGTTAGAAGTCGTCATACCCTCATGAAAACTCACATTTAGAATAAAGAGTTTTCAAATCCAAATAAAATTTCTTCTAGCTATTAAACAAAATAAATAGAGATGAGTAGATTAAATAAATATACTTACTAAAAATTGAACAGTTAAAATAAATTAAAATGTTACACGAGCACATAACTTTTTTTATATACACAAGAATAAAACTTTGACTATTACATAATATATAAGTCTCAAGAAAATGATCAAGGGAAAAAGAAAATAGCATAATACAAGTATCGATTTAATGATAGAAACTTCATAATACTAATTTAAATTAAATATAAATATTATTTTTTTGTTTAAAGAGTTAGGTAGATTTAAATGCTAAATGCATTAACATCAAATAATGTAGCATAATATTGTGATAAAATGAATAAATTATAACTATTTATTCATTATTAGCTTATTTTTTAAAAGAAAATGGAAAAAATAACTAATATATCATAAAAGAAAAGTATTGAAATAAATAAAAGATTATTTTAATTTTAATATAGTCTTATTTATTTATTTTTTTTAAAATTTAATTTAATTTAATTTCGGGCTAATGGGCTGGCCCTGACGCAGCTCAAATTTTTTCGTATTATTTGAGTTGGGCTGAAACAAGTCCAAATTTAATTCAATTCGTGTTTTTTGATTTGAGTTTGATTCGATCAATCGAACTATAACATAAATTATCACCCCTAAGTCTAGCCATGCTAGATGAGAACAAAACATTAGTCAAACCATGGGTAGTTGTGCAAGAAGGAGAAAACACACCAACAAAGTCACGGGTACGTAGTCGCGACAAGTGGAGCATTGAAACCGTTAAAAAATATCATGAATTTAAATAAAAATTGATGGAAAAAAATGCATAAGTTTATTCTCTCAAAAATTTTATCCTATATTACTTTTTCACGTTATCTTAAAAGTGTATATAAGTAATTATATTTATAATTAAAATTTAGCCTCATGAGCACTCATTTTTGTGAAAGGAGAGAGAACCTAACAATTATAGGTTCATTCATACGCGCACGTCACCGACCGTGTCAAGTGCTTGTGCGTGACACTTTATTTTTTTTTTGAAAAATTTATTTATTAAAATTATTTTTTCTAACATTCAAAAATTTCGTTTTTATCCAAACTGAATCACCTAAATTGTGACCGTTATTTTTTAACTGTCCCTTTGCACGTTCCATCTACCCATTTTTCTTGTAAAATTATCTGCGAATTAAGGTATAAATAGAGCAGTAAAACTCTCAATTTTCACAACTTAGAAACACAACATCCTCTCATCAACATAAACTCTCTTGAGCACTCCCTCATTTCCTTATCCCATAAACAATTTTTCATACGAAAACCCAGAAATATTTTTTCAGTACATAAATTATTTTTGAATTTCGAACAACTTTAATTTAAAGTTGTAGTATTCCGGTCTTCAACCAATGCAGTGAAGGTCCGAGACAAATTTCAAATTCTAGACTGTGTTATCCTAGGGATGATGAAACTGACTACTGCTTGCACATTTTGGGCAGAGCCGCAAAACATGTTAAAAAAAGCGACCTAGTCCGTGACTCAATTTAAGCAGTATATCGTAATATATTAATTTCAATATATCGGTAATTTTATTTCTGTTTTTAGTTTCAATTATAGGCTAACACAATAAATCAATAGTTGCAGAGTTAGCTGGGTAAACAAGAGCTATAGTCTCAACTGCACTAGAGGAAGACAAAGGCATAGGACAAGTACTCGGCAACCCAAGCAATGTAGGCACATGTAAAATAGAATCCCCATATGAAATATAAAAAGAAACAACAACGATAAAGAATCTTCTATGCCATGAATTGCCTTATGAGCCTATTTTAACTAGAACCTTGAAGCATTAGTTGCTTGGATTTGTGGTCCTTCATAAACAAGAGAAGGAGAGTCATTTGGAAGTTGATCAGCAATTGGGGTCAAATGATGGCTTCCCACAATATCTAACAACCATGTGATAGGAGAAGTAGCAGAAGGACCATCACTAACGAATGCACTCATTGCCAAAGGACCATTAAGGCTCTTACCCACCAAAGCATACGGAATAAAAATATAACAAGTTAATAAATATTAGTATTATTTATGAATAAAATAAATTTATTAATTAAAAAATTTAAGCAAATAGAAAGCTCAATCAAATACATCAATAAAATAAATTTATTAACTAAAAAATCTAAGCAAATAGAAAGCTCAATCAAACACATCAAAATTTATAGTTATTAAAATTAAAACTAAAATAAATATAAAAAAATAAAAAATAATTTATAATTTTAAGCTTGAGACTATATTTAAAAATATATGTTTATAAACAATATAAGAATAACTAATAATAATAAATAAATAAAATTTATATAAAAAAATTTCAAATAAAATCTAAAATATTATTAAAATAAAATGTCAAATAATATAATATTAAATAAATTTAAAATTTGGATTGAAATAAAATATGATAAATATAAACTTAAAAATTTTAATATGAAGTTTATCATATACTTATTTTTTTAATTTTATTTTTATAATGTTGAATCTAAAGTTAAATATTTTTTAAAAAAATTGGATTATCACATTTAAGATAATTTTTTTATATAATATATGATTATAATTTTATTTCTGTTATTAATATTTACCAAATACATGAAAAAAATTATATATTTAACTATTTTATTTACAATTCATATCATTTTTATCTACGTATTTGTTAAATATTGCTAATATATACCAAAATATGTATATAAAAAGTAGACACAATATATTACTACAAATAAAATATTTATTTAATACTAAAAATATATATGTAAGTAATTTTTTGTAAAAATATTGATCGAAACTACAGTCTCTCACATAGCTCTACCCGCTTCTTAGAAAATGAATTTTTGGTGTTTTTGGCAAAAGAGGAACTATTATTATTTATCTCGTGCATATATAACTTGCTTATTTATATATTTTATTTTTAACTTCTATCAATAAAAAATATATATATTCCTGTAAAAAAATATTCATTATTTTAAATACATTTTTTTTTTTGAAAAATAATTAAAAATAAAACTCTATGTATATATAAAGAGATATTATATCATTCAATCATCCACATATAATCCATTATTGGATAGTGATTGCAATCTTCTTAGCAATTCCATCACTCCTAGCTGAGGGGTGTGGCTAAAACTATCTTCGTGAGCTATCCATTGCTCTTTGGCAAACGACAACCCAACAAGAATCACATTCATCTCCTGCAAAGTCCAACTATAAATCCAGCTCTTAACTAACAATAATATTTAATACAAGATCTAAAAATGGATCAGGAAACAGACAATCTGAATCAAGAAAAGGACATGGCCTGTACAAAGTCCCATTTATAAACCCCTCTAATCGTTAAGCCGTGACAAAACATAGCACTTGCCACGTCAAATGAGATAACTTTTATACTCAAATTTGACAAATAATAAAGAAACATTACTTGTTTGCGTCAAAGATAAAGTTAGAGAAAAAACATGAAAAATTATTGTATTATCAAATTACAAATTAGTTAATCTTGAAGTATCTCTCGTTGAAATTCCTTAAATTCCAATACTATTTTCATCGACACACATTGATCTACCTCCATTTGCACGAAGTTGATTATTTGCGAAGATGAGAGAACATCTTTATATGAAATTTTTGAACCTATAATTACAATCCCACGTTATCTTTAATTGTAATCTGATACCATAATAAAGCTAAAAGATTAAGGAAAACAATCTTGTATATTCACAAAAACTATATTAGAGTACATTGCTAGGCTATATTATATACAGAGTACTTTTTTTTTTTAAAATGACTCTAAAGTTTATTTTTTTTTTTATTAATAATAAAAAAATACACTAACATATTTAAGGGATTTGAACTTGAATTTTTTGTGGGGGATTGAAAGTAAATGTGTCAATTCGTGCGAGCTGGGCTAGTTCGAGCCGGTCTAAACTAGCACAACCTAAATTGGTTCAACCTTAACTCGATTCAAATTTAATTTAAGCTAGCAAAGGTGAGCCCGAATCCAAACCAAATACAAACGAGTTGACTCAAACTGGCCCAAACTATCCCAAATTATTAATTATATATATATTTTAGTTAATATGACTTTTTTTATTAAAAAAATATGTTTAATAATTAAAGTTTAAAAAATATTACATAAAATAATAATATATATATATATATATATATATATATATATATATATATTAAAGTAAAAAGTCAATTACTAAATTAATTAGGCAATGAGTAAATGCATTAAACTCATTCATGTAAAAGTTAGAAGCATCATGCTCTCATAAAAACTCACATTTAGAATAAAGAGTTCTCAAGTCTAAATACACAAGGATAAAACTTTGACTATTACATAATATATAAGTCTCAAGACAATAAATAAGTGGAAAAGAGAATAGTTTAACACAAATATCAATTTAAAAATAGAAACTTCATAATACTAATTTAAATTAAATATAAATATTATTTTTTTGTTTAAAGAGTTAGATATATTTAAATGCTAAATGCATTAACATCAAAGAATGTAGCATAATATTATGACAAAATGAATAAATTATAATTATTTATTCATTATCAGCTTATTTTTCAAAAGAAAAGAGAAAAAAAATAACTAATATATCATAAAAGAAAAATATTAAAAGAAATGAAAGATTATTTTAATTTTAATATAATCTTTTTTATTTAAAATTTAATTTAATTTAATTAATTTCGGGCTAATGTGCTGGCCTAATTTAGCCCTAACCCAGCTCAAATTTTTTCGTGTTATTCGAACTGAGCCGAAACAAGCCCAAATTTAATTCGATTCGTATTCGATTCGGTTAATCGAACTATAACACAAATTATCACCCCTAATTAAAAATATTACCACCTGAACCATAAAAAATTCCCAAAACTATACAGCAATAAAATGTCTAAATTCTAATTAAAAAACCTTTTATCAGAGCCAGCCAGGTTACAACTGTTCGTTATATACAGAGTACTTAACAAACTAACACCAATATGTTTTACAACGTAACAATCTCTAACAAACTCAACACCAAGCCACGTGGAAATAATTGTACAAATAATACGTAATACTCTCTCATACTTAATTTAATACCTTAAAAAAAAGTTTTGTCGGAATATTTTACATTAAATGCTTTATATATGATTTATTATTAAACTCAACCAAATAGTTAATTAAATACATTTTAATGTTTGTATTTGAGTGTTATTTACCAAATTTTTTAAAGAGAGAAAAAAATAAATTAAATAATTAAGGCTTTGATAATAATTTTAATTTTTAATTTTTAATTTTTTTAAGTGATTTTTTTATTAAGTATGTTTGGTAATGATTTTTTGTTTTAATTTTTATATTTTTAAAGAATCACTACCAAAATATGGGGTGATTCATAAATCGTTAAAAATAAATTTTTTAATCAAATTTTTAATTTTTTTATTTTGATCAAATATTTTTTTAAATAGTAAATAAAGTATTATAATTAAATATTATAATAAAATGATTAGAAAACTTTAAATTTATAAAAAATAACAAATTTTATTTTTAAAAAAAAAACAAAAAATAGAAACCATTACCAAACAACTTGGAAATGATTTTTGATTTTTTTCTTAAAAATTATTAAATAAAAATTATTATCAAATATATTTATGATTATTTTTATAAAAAAATAAAAAATTATAAAATTAATTATTTAATTATAAATTATAAATTATAAATCAAAATAATTATCAAATATAATTTAAATTAATGTAATAATAACTTGCAACAATATTTTTAAAATTCCTGTTATATAACATTTGTCGTTATCATTATATATATATATATATATATATATATAGATGCTAATTACGCATTTCGCGGTATTCCATTCATGTTTATTCTTTATTGTTCAAGCATAAAATCTTCGGCAAAAACAAGATCTTAGCTTTTACGGTAACAAAAGAAGGACGTGAATCCAAACTAGAAGAAGAACAAAAAAGAGAAAGATGGGGAAGAGTACACATTCTTATTTCGCCAATCAACCTCACGTCGCCGGCTGATCATCCAAAATTACCGATGATCGAACTACAATGGCCGATTTTGGATCATACCCTCTCTCGCCACTAAACAACAATGGCGGTGTTGGTGGTGGAAATGGAGCTCATGCTATGGTAGTTTCTAAGGGGAAGAAAAATAAGGTTGAAACTGCGAGGCTCTGGATGAGGTTCGATAATTTTGGACATTCTGAGCTTGTTGAGTGTGATAAGAGCACAATCATTCGTCACCTTATATTCCTACTTGTGATTGTTTGAGGATTCTTGAGCCTCTTTTCTCGCATCCATCTAATATCCTTGGTATGTAAACCTATATCAGTTATATTTCAGTGATTGTTTGCTTTATGTACCTCAATTTGTGTAATTTTTTCTTGTCTTTAGGGTTTATCTTTATGATTTATTCTTCTTTATTTTGTGAATTTGGTGTTTCCTGGGTACTGAATTTTTCCAGTTGCTAATTTCCTTTTAACAAATGTATAAAGTTTTATCTGCATTTATGGTTTTTTTTTAATACACAAATACTGCATTTATGCAATTATGCTGTATTGGGTGTAATTGAATCAGGGATTGAATAAGGTTTTTGCTACTAAACTATGGTATTTTCTAACTCTAGCTGCTGTATGGTGTTACCTGAATTTTATACTTTTTGTCAATTTCAGTTATCTTGATCCCCTGCGTTTCTTTTTATATTAGGTATTACCTGAATGTTGAATTTAATAAAATTATTAGTTTATTTGTATATGTGTAGAGGCATGAAGCTATTTTCATTGTGCCTAGCTCTTTTGCAATGCTACATTAGTCTCTGCTTTTGCACAAGTTTCTGATTCTCAACTAGTTTGGTTTATTATCTTTTAGTAGCTAATCTTGATGACAAAATGGAGGTAAACTATCTCTGCAGCAAGGGAGAAGGCTATGGATGCTAATCTAGAGTTTGTTGAAGGCCATAGTTACTGCTGAAGAGGTGTCATTGCTTGATCCTCTTAGTCAAGAGGTCCTACCATTTGTGGATAGCTCAGACAACTTCGTCATAAGAGCGCATATAACGTTCTAGGAGAGGTTCCTTTGGAGGAACAAGACAATCAAGTGCACGTTGTAAATGGAATACATTGGTTACCAGCTCCAGAAGGTGCTGAAGGTCTGCAGTGTGAACTACCTTTTGAGTTTCAGGTTCTGGAGATTGCATTGGAGGTTGCCTGTACATATTTGGATTCTAGTGTGGCAGAGCTTGAGAGAGAAGCTTACCCTGTGTTGGATGAACAAGTCCCCTGAACAACCCTAAATCTTAAAGTTTTGAAATTTACCAAGTATGCAATGTGCATACATACATACATACATACATACATATATATAATATATATATACATACATGTATAGGTGGAATTGCTTCTACCTATTGTTGATAAATAGATGGGATGAGAAGGGAACCAAACCTTGCTGTGTCCTTTTCTAAAACCATTTGTGAAATTACATTATGCTATTTCCAATGGCAGGTCAGGATTGAAATTGAACAGCTACTGGATGACAATGAAGATTTGGCTCATTTATATTTGACGAGGAAGTGGTTTCAGAATCAACAAGTTGAGACTTTGCTGGGAGGTTCTGTTTCTAATTACGTTAGTGCTAGTGTGCTACCACTACTACAAATTTTCATCGAGTTAGTTCTAAAAGGAGTGGGAGTATGATGACTAGCAGCCATTTCGATGATAATGATGTGGAGGACCTAGAGATGTTTTTTGAAGCATAGCAAAATGAACTCATTCAGCTTCAACTGACATCGACCATTGCATTATTTGCCATATCCATTGAAACCGGCATAGCTGGATACATTGTACAAAAGAAATGGGATATTTGAGATCTTTGTTGCAGGTATTACTGCAAGTTATTTATTGGTTATCGTGCTTTTTTTGGAATATGCTATTAGAGTAAATTAATATATTTTTATAGGGTTATTTTAGTAATATCTTCATTGTAAAGTTATTTTGGTAACTTCCTTTTATAATTTCTCTATTTTGGTAATTTCTTTTTGTCTCTTTATTTTGCCTATAAAAGGCTTGCTTGTAATATGTTAAGTGCACAATTTTGGTTCAATAAAAACCCTAGCTTCCTCTTCCTCTTTCTCTTCCTTTCTTATTCTCTTGATTCTTCTTTCTTAATGTTAGTATAAATTAATTATCATGGTATCAGAGCTTGGATTATTGAAGGTACTGTAAATTCAGATATAGTTTGTTCCTCACATCAAATAGGTATTTTTTTTCTGATTCTAATAATTTTTTGGATATTTGTTTGAACTGCAATATTGTCTGTTTTGGAAATTTGGAAGTTTTGTTTTGTTTTTTTTCTCAATGGCTGCCCTCACCGAGCAGTTTCAAAAGTTTCTTGATTCGCAACCAAATGCCATGTCTGCCTCTTCTACGATAGGTCAGTCCCTCTTTAGTTCCTTAGGTATGTCATCCTCAACTTGGGTTTTAGACTCTGGAGTTTCCCACCATATGTCTCATGAGTTAAAATCTTTTGTTTCTTTATGTCCTACATCATCTGTGCCTGTCATGACTGCTGATGGTACTTTTATGCCATTAGCAGGTGTCGGTTCTGTTGTCAATTCTCATTTGTCTCTTCATAATGTTTACTATATTCCTAAGCTTTCACTAAACCTTGTATCTGTTAGTCAATTGTGTGATTCTAGTTGCTCAATGTCTTTTTCTTCTACTTCTTGTCATGTGCAGGATCTACAATCCCAGAAGTTGATTGGGACAGGCCGTAGGCAGGGGGGATTATATGTTTTGGATGAGCTGAGATTACCAGTATTTGCAGCTCCTAGTATTGATCTTTCCTCTTTTCGATTGTGTCTTTCATCTTCTAGTTTTTATTTATGGCATTTACGTCTTGGTCATGTTTCAGCTTCTCGTTTACGATTTTTAGCTTCTAATGGAACCTTAGGAAATTTGCAAGCTCATGATATTTCTGATTGTAGTAGTTGTAAACTTGCAAAATTTTCTGCATTACCTTTTAATAGAAGTACTTCTTATTCTGTTGCATATTTTGATTTAGTTCATTCTGATGTGTGGGGACCTTCTCCTGTTGTTTCCAAAGGAGGGTCTCGCTATTATGTCTTTTTTATTGATGATCACACTCGTTTTTGTTGGGTATATCTTATGAAACGTCCTTCTGATTTCTTTGATATTTATAATAACTTTAGAGCCCTAGTAAGAACTCAATATTATGCTGTAATTAAGTGCTTTAGATGTGATCTAGGTGGTGAATATACTTCCAATAAATTTTGTGATTTGCTTGCTTTAGATGGAACTACTCACCAAACTTCTTGTACTGACACTCCTAAGCAAAATGGTGTTGCTGAAAGGAAACATAGGCACATTGTTGAAACTGCTCGTTCTCTTTTGTTGTTATCTTTTGTTCCTAGTGAGTTTTAGGGAGAAGTAGTTCTTACTGCGGTCAACTTAATCAATAAGATTCCATCATCCATCACTTTAGGTTTGTCTCCTTTTGAAAAACTATATGGACATCCTCCTGACTATTCTTCATTGAGAGTCTTTGGTTCAACTTGTTTTGTCCTTCGTCCTCATGTAGAACGTACCAAATTATCGTCACGTTCTATCATTTGTGTTTTTCTTGGTTATGGTGAAGGGCAAAAGGGATATCATTGTTTTGATCCAACTTCACAAAAACTATATGTCTCTCGTCATGTTATCTTTCTTGAGCATATACCTTTCTTTTATATTCCTAGTTCAATTCATAACTTGACCAAGTCAGATCTTAGTCATATTGATCATTTCTCTGACCATACTGATAGTTCTTCTCCACAAGTTCCTCCAACTACTAATTCTGACTCATCTACTGATCCTATAGTCCCTTCTCCTATTCAATATTCTCACAGGATTCGTACTGATAGATCTGAAGATACTGGTACAACACAAATTGACACTTCTGATACTTCCCCTCCTCCTGCAGTTGCCCAAGCTCCTCCTGGAATTGTGGATCCTCCTCGTTATCCTCAGCGCACTCGTAAGTCTACTAAACTACCAGATTTTGTTTACTCGTCTTATTCCACTTCTTTTACTTCATTTTTAGCATCTATTCATTGTCTTTCTGAGCCTTTATCCTATAAAGAGACAGCTCTTGATCCCCTATGGCAGCAATCTATGGTTGAGGAACTTACTGCTTTGCATCAAACAAATACATGGGTCTTAGTACCTTTACAGCCAGGTAAACGAGCTATTGGTTCCCGTTGGATATATAAAATTAAGCTTCATTCTGATGGGTCTATTGAAAGGTATAAATCTCGAGTAGTTGCAAATGGATACTCTCAAATGAGTGGTATTGATTATGAAGATACTTTTGCCCCTGTTGAAAAAATGACTACAGTTCGCACACTTATTGCAGTTGCCTCTACTCATGAATGGCATATATCTTAGATAGATGTTAAAAATGCTTTCTTGAATGTGATTTGCATGAAGAAGTTTACATGGTTCCCCCGCCTGGTGTATCACATAATCATAGAGAAGTTTGTAAGCTTCAAAAAGCCTTATATGGTCTAAAACAAGCACCTCGAGCATGGTTTGAGAAATTTTCTACTGTTATTGCTTATTTTGGGTTTTCTTCTAGTGATCATGATTATGCTCTCTTTGTTAAGCATACCACTACAGGTCATATTTTGCTCTCTTTATATGTTGATGATATGATTATTACTGGTGATGATGTTGATGGGATTGCAGTGTTAAAGTCAGAATTAGCTCGTCAGTTTAAAATGAAAGATTTGGGTTCTCTACGGTATTTTTTGGGTATTGAAGTTGCATTCTCTCCAAAAGGTTATCTTCTCTCTCAATCTAAGTATGCTGCTAACATTTTTGAGCATGCTCGCCTTACTGATACTAAAATTGTTGATACCCCTTGTGAGCACAATGTTCAATATTCTCCTTCGGATGACACTCATTTGCAAGATCCTACCCTATATCGAATTATTGTTGGCAGTTTGGTTTATCGAACTATTACTCGTCCGGACATTGCTTATGCTGTTCATATTGTTAGTCAGTTTGCTGCTTCTCTTACTACCACTCATTGGGCAGCTATTCTACGTATTTTGCGGTAACTTCGGGGTACAATTTTCAGAGTCTCTTATTTTTATCCACATCTTCCTTAGAGCTGCGTGCTTACTCTGATGCTAATTATGGTCGTGATCCCACAGATCGCAAGTCTGTCACTGGTTTCTGTATCTTTTTGGGTGATTCTCTTATCTCTTGGAAGAGCAAGAAGCAAACTGTTGTTTTTCAATCTTCTACTGAAGCAGAGTATCGTGCAATGACATCTACTACCAAAGAGATTGTTTGGTTACATTGGCTACTAGCAGATATGGGTGTTTTTTTCTCTCATCCCACTCCTATGTATTGTGACAACCAGAGTGCTATCCAGATTACTCACAACTCCGTTTTTCATGAACGCACCAAGCATATTGAGATCGATTGTCATTTTACTCGTCAACACCTCAAACAAGGCACCATCATCTTGCCTTTTGTTCCTTCTTCTTTGCAGATTGCAGACTTCTTTACTAAGGCACATCCTACTTCATGCTTTCATTTTCTAATTGGCAAACTCTCTATGCTTCTTGCAGCCGCATCGTGAGTTTGAGGGGGAATATTAGAGTAAATTAATATATTTTTATAGGGTTATTTTAGTAATATCTTCATTGTAAAGTTATTTTGGTAACTTCCTTTTGTAATTTCTTTATTTTGGTAATTTCTTTTTGTCTCTTTATTTTGCCTATAAAAAGCTTGCTTGTAATATGTTAAGTGCACAATTTTGGTTCAATAAAAACCCTAGCCTCCTCTTCCTCTTCCTTTCTTCTTCTCTTGATTCTTCTTTCTTAATGTTAGTATAAATTAATTATCATATGTCAGGTGGAAAAAGCTTCTTGGTTCATAAGTAAGTCCACACTTTATAATTCTATTTTGATAAAATTCACCAGATTTATAATATGTATTGTATTGTATTAGGGAAGTCTTTCAAGTATATACTGGAATCTTATAAGGTGATGAAACTGGCTTGTACCTCATGGTCCATGTTTTTAGGGTACATGAATGATATGATGAATAATTCTTGATTCAAAAATGAAAATTTGTTAGAATTTTATTGCAAAATTTTGTTGAATTCGTTTTATTAATGCTTTATGAGCTGATATCATTGTTTGAAAAACGTGCTATCGTGTTAATGAACTTGTGCTCTTTATGCATTAAAGTTTATTGAATGTTTTTTAGGGATGTAATTTTGGTTAGACAAGTGTATATAATTATTAGCTTTTACAGAAGATCAGGAATTACAACTATAAGGAAAATGTGGCAAACCGCAATGGGTATTGAAGCTCAAAATTTGTTGGTGCTTTGAGTTTAGGTGAAAATTAGCCCAAATGGTGCTTTTTGCTATGTCCATGCTAGCGCAGGCTATGCACAGGCTACACATGATTCATATACAAATTATGTATAATTATTTACTGTCTGTAGACAGACTATACCAACAATTTTAGTAAATGTTTGGTCAAATTTCAAAAAATATTTTAATTACTTGGGTTTCCATCGAGAAGAAAAAAAATTGTATATTATTATTAAGTATTATTATATATCACAATCACAATTATAAATAATAATTTTTTATTGAATATTGTTATCCTGAGTCATGTAACTGTAATTACCAATAATAAAGTATTACATTCCCACCTCATTTGTGATACATTTTATATTTAGTTTTCTCACATTATTGTTGGCTTTTATTAGAGAATGAGATTACAACTACAAACTAAGAATGTGGCAAACCGCTATGAGCATTATAATTAGGAGGGTTAATTTATGTCATAATTTAATTGATCGAATCTGAATCGAACATGAATTGAATTGAATTAAATTTGAACTTGTTTCGACCTAGCTTGAATAACACGAAAAAATTAAGTTAGGTTAGGGCCAACTCCTTAGCCTGAAATTAAATTAAATTTTAAATAAAAAAGAAAAAAAAATACTATGTTAAAATTAAAATAATCTTCAATCTCTTTCAGTACTTCTTTTTTATGATATATTAGTCATTTTTTTTTCATTTTCTTTTAAAAATAAGCTAATAATGAATAAATATTTGTAATTTATGCATTTTGTCATAATATTATGTTATATTCTTTGATATTAATGTATTTATCATTTAAATTATTGAACTCTTTAAACCAAAAATAATAATATTAATCTTTAATTCTAATTAGTATTATGAAGTTTTTATTTTTAAACATATTAAATATTAGCTTTTAAAATAAAACTTCAAATACTTTATCAAATTGTATTGTGCTATTATCTTTTCAATTAGTCTATTGTTCTGAAAATTATGTATTATATAATAATCAAAGTTATATTTTTGTATATATAAAAAAAAGTTATAGTCTCGTTTGACATTTTAAGTTACTTAAACTCTTCATTTTTTGTAAGTATCTTTGTTTAATATACTCATCTTTTTTTTTAGTAAATAGAAGAAATTTTATTAACACTTGGGAGCACTTTATTCTAAATGTGAGTTTTTATGAAAACACGATAGCCTCTAACTTTTGGATGGATGGAATTTGATAGAATTTACCTTTTACCTAATTAATTTAAAAATTAACTTCTTTCTTTAATAATTAATTTTTTCTCTTATATTTATATTTTTCCTTTTTATTGTTTTATGTAATGCTTCTTGAACTTTAATCATTAATAATATTTTTTTAATAAAAAAGTCATATTAACTAAAAAAATATGTAATTAATAATTCAGACTAATTTGAACCAGTTCAAACTAACTTAAGTAGCACGAATTGTCACATCTAATTGTGATTTGAGCTTGATTTATAATTCATGATGGATAAGGTTTGGGTGTGAGAATCTTTGCTCTTTGTCAGAATCAAGGTTCGAATTATATCAAAATCTCATAAAAAATTGTGATGTGATTTTGCACCCCTTTTTTTTTGTTCCAAAAATTAAATGGCTATGGGCATTTAAGGTTGAAATGTATTTTTTTTAATGATGAAGGATCGCACAATTTTGTTATCTTTAACAAAAGTGCATTTTAAGCTCATAACTATTAGATGAGGCAGCATAAATTCAATACATTTATGAAAATGTTATGTAAAAGGTAACAAAAGTATATTTTGTGAGGCTGCACAAGTCCATTATTTTTATAACTGAACTTTTGTGACCCCTTTTTTATAAGTAGTGAACTTGTGCTGCCCCACATATGAGGTCTAAAGTGCACTTTCGTTAAAGGTATTAGACTTAGGCTACCATTTTTCTTTTTCTAAAAATAAGTTTTAAAATTGTGAGTGAAATAAAGATAATTTTATAAAGTCACATTTTATTATAGAATAAAATTATGTTTTTTCATACTAATCATTGCTAGAAGGTGTTATTCATTTCTTTTGGAGTATACTCCCTATGAAATTTATAGTTGTGTTTTTCAAAAAAAAAAAATATTTGTACTAATTTTGTATTTCATCGGCTTGAAGTATAACATCATCACTTACTCAAAAAGTAATGAATAATTTATCTCATTATTAGAGAAATGTTAATAACATATAAATTTATACCTATTTTTGCACTTACATCAATTATATTGTAACAAGAGTCAAAATAATTATAAAAATAGAGAAATTATTTAATTTTCTAGATAATTTTGTCATAGTCATAATATCATTGATGTAGGTGCGAAAGTGGATATAAATTTATATTTTTTTAATTTTATACATTACCATCCTATATTAATAAATTTGCAAAAATTGGTATAAAGTTACATTTTGTAGTTGATTTTGTTATGTTTACGCTATTACAAGCTATATGTTTTACCGAAAAATAAAATTGGCTCAATGATCTATCACATTAATTATAAAGTAAAGAATCTAATTCTTATGAAAAGTTGCAACTAGGTATTGTCATATGTGTCATAACAATAACCACAATTTGTTACCCAAAATAATAATAATGAAATAAATTAATTAAAACAGATTGTGGGGTTGAAAAAAAACGAAGTTCAGCCTAAAAAATAGGCACATATGTAATTTCTTCCGACTTCTCTCAAAATAAAGTGACTTATGTGATAATTTTAGAATATTTTTACCTGTTTTTCTTAAGAAATAGTAGGAGTAATTATAATTTAAAAAAGAAAGTTGAAAACTCGATTTAATTTTACAAATTATTTTCGTGAAATAATAGTAGATTTATTAACAAGATGAATAGTCTATTTAGATATATAAAAAATATGAAAATTTCAAATTATTTTAAAAAAATAGTAAATTTTAAATTCTCAGAATATAAAGGGTAGTGGACACTGTACAGCTACCCACCCAAAAATAAATAAATAATTTTTGTTTTGTTTTGTTTCGTTTCAATCCAACTCAGACCGAAGACAGAGTGGTACAGTGACAAAGAGTAGAGAGAGAGAGGAAGGTGAGGTCTCTTGTCTGAAGAAGAGGGGTCAACAGTATTAAATTGAGAAAATAAACCCTAGCTGATTAATTAGTCTCTCATCAAATTTCCCTTCCCTACCTTCTCTTCATTATTGCTTTTAGGAGATCTCGACTCTTAATTTCGGTGACGTAGCTTTCTTCTTCTTCTTCTTCTTCTTCTTCTTCTGTTCCTTTTCTTTAGATTTTGTTTGAAGATATTAGAATTTTAGGCTAAAGTCTTTTATTTTAGTCAACCTAGCTAAATCATCTCCAAAACCGTGTCTTTCTTCGAGTGGCTTATCTAGCGTATGTTTAGTTGCTGATAAAATGTGGGATTAAGATACAAATAGTGTGTTGAATTTTGAGTTCTTACCGTCTTCTGAGACCGATGTAATATAAATATTCAATTTAGCTCAAATAGTAATTTGTTCAACTTGTTTGTTTTTTGTTGCTTAACACAGTTATACATCAGGTTGTAATTTAGAAGTTACTCTTTGATTCTTTTTCTCGTTAATTTTTTTTTTTTGGGATGTTCACTCTGTAATCAAAGAGGTGGGTTAAGCTATATGTTCTGGTTGGTAGTTTAAGATATTTGAGAATGAACTGTAACGTTGTTACTTGTAGGAGAGTACTGTATGTTTACTTGAGAAATAAGTTTGACTAACTTAATTCTGAAGATGGGTGGAAATAAGTTTGACTGCCATAATTCTGAAGATGGGTAGAACTTGTGCTGATAGGTTCATTCCAGGAAAGAAGGATGGAGGGTTTAGGAGATCTCATTGTGGATTTATTGTTGTTAATTTTGAAATGAATTCTGTTTCCATTTTCCTTTTCTTATGTTTTATTTGTTTGCATTATTGGCATACCAATGTTGTGGTGGGCTTTTCGTCCCTTTTTTTTCCCCTCCCAATTTATCTCTCTTATTTAGTATCATAAATCATCAACTTTTTGAGTCAAGATGGCTGTAATTTACTGTCTTTATTGTTTGACAGGGATTTATTTGCGCTGCAGTAATGGCAAATAATAAGGGATCATCAAGCATTAGAAATTTGTACCCTGGAAGGCACGGTTTACTTCCTCCTAAAAGTCCATTTCCTTGTATTTCCCCATCATATGCTGATTACGTTCATAATCCTCCTATTGGATCAAAAGTTGTCCAGAAGACTAGAGAGGCAAATGCGCACCACCAACGAGCTAGCTCTGAGAGCCTACTTGTAGAGGAGCAACCTTCCTGGCTTGATGATCTTCTTAATGAGCCAGATACTCCTATGCGTAGAGGAGGTCATCGGCGTTCATCAAGTGATTCGTTCACGTACCTGGATGCAAATAATGTTTCAAAAATGGATTATGCAACTCAGGACGATAACATATACAAAAATATGCTTTCTGCACCCTCCTGGGGATCTCAAGACTTCAATTTTCATAAAGATTCACGGAATGCTTTGTTCAATACCGAAATGAACTCAGCTAAACAGAAGAATAAGCCACGGGATTCTTTGAATGCTGGAAATTACCCAAGCAGCCATGCCTTAGTAAAAATTAATAATGTTTTTCATAATCCAGGGTTTCTTTGCACCCCAAAGGAAGCAGACGGGGTTGCTTCTACCACAGGCAAAAAACAGGATATAGTTGAATCTTCTTCAAATGATACGAAAACTTCTGAGAGAAAGGATACTTCCAATGCTATGCCTTCTGTGTTAGATACAGATACAAAGCGTGCTAAACAGTATGTACTTTTACTTAGTTGATTCTGTGTTTTATCATCTTTCTTGTATTGGTTGTCTGCAGATATGCATGCTGTTGGTCCTTATTAAAGGCTTATGTTATGACTCACACTAATTTAAACAACAAAATAATAAGAAATGAAGGCTAGAATAAGTGCATTTGACTGTTTGTACTTCATGATCTGGGAAGGGAATTTGGAGCTGTGTGGTTCTTCATATGCAATCAAATCACATCAAGGTCCCTTACTCATAGTGTCTAGGATTGTTTCCAGACAACTATGCATTGTGGCTTCTTCTTTTGTTGGTCTGTTGTGCATTATAGAAAGACTTTTAAATAAGAAATGGTGGGGATGATTATTGACTTTTGCACATGTTTAATATATTTTTTGAAATGGAATCTAAGCATTAGATTGAGTAGGTTGATAAACTGAAGTGTTGCAATTGCAGGCAATTTGCTCAACGGTCAAGGGTCAGGAAACTTCAATACATATCGGAGCTGGAGAGGAATGTACAAGCTTTACAGGTAAAGTATCAACATTTGTTAGAAAGATTGCATGGTTTATAAATGATTTCAAGTTAAAGGTTGAATTTAATGTTTTATCATAAATCATAGAGAAAAATGTAGGAATCCTTTTGCTTTTGTGAAATATGGCGTTTAGTTCTCGCTTTAAAAAAGTATTCTAAGTCATTTAAAAATGTATTTTTAAGTCCATTTGCTTGTGAAAAAAATGTGACAGGCAAGAACAAAGTTATATTTTTATCTAATTTTTTATTAAATCTAACAGAATAACACATGTTTCACATGCATGTTTATATTTTTCGATAGATGTATACGTAAAAAAATTACTCAAATATATATATTTTTAATTTCTTTCAAATGTTTATATGAAAATTTTATTTAAGTTTGATAAAAAGAAATTGTTAAAAATTAAATTAATTTTTTAATTAAAAATTACTTAATTAGATAGATATCTATCAAAAAATACAAACGACACATGAACTATTTCGTTATATTTAACACATGAGCTACTCATTAGACAAAGAGACCAGATTGATTGTCTATTCTAAATAATATGTATGTTTATTACACAGGCAGAAGGTTCTGAAGTTTCAGCAGAGCTTGAATTCCAGAACCAGCAGAATCTTATTCTGAGCATGGAGAACAAAGCCCTCAAGCAACGCTTAGAAAATCTAACCCAAGAGCAACTAATCAAATACTGTAAGTTTCTGGTGTTCATAGCCAAGGTCATAAAAATTAAATACATATTCAATTTTTTACACCATTAATCTTGTAAACCTGTAAATTGATTGTAAGTAGCTGAATGTTTAAAGTTGCCCTTGTGTTGATGTACTATTTAGACAACCCATATATATTATTATTTTTTTATTTTTTTTGGAAAAAGGTTTTAGAGGTTCTGTAATTAATTATTAAGTACTAGAGATCTCATAATTTTTTAAAATAAGCACTTTAGTTCCGTAATTTATAAGTTAAACACTATAAGTACTATTATTATGAAAAGTAAGCAATATTAGTAATATAATTTTTTTTTAAATAAGCACTTCTAGTTCAACAAAAATATTAAAACTAAGATTTATAATGCCTAACTTTCATAAAAAGAAAGACTATAAGTGTTAAACCCAAAAATTATGGGACTAAAGTATTTATTTGTACATAATAACATGACTATTGTGACATTTTTTCAAAAGTTATGGGACCTTTGAATGTAATAGTTACGGAACTAAACTGCTTAAATTAAATATGCGCAGCTTATTTTTTTTTGGGAAGGATTTTTTTATATTGATATTGTAATTGAGAAGCACTAATGATACCACTTTGTAATGTCAGTGGAACAAGAAGTTTTGGAGAGGGAGATAGGAAGGTTAAGAGCATTATATCAGCAACAGCAACCACAAGCATCTTCTAGCCATAGACGCACCAAGAGCAGAGACCTTGATTCTCAATTTGCAAATCTTTCATTGAAGCACAATGATGCAAGTTCAGGTCGTGATTCCATAACAGGTCCGCTTCACATTTAGACGTATAATTTAGCCACATCTTTTTGTTGATTGATATCCCACACCCAACCAAAATTTCTGTTTTCTTTGATTGGGATAAGGCGAAGGTTGTTAGTACTTTGGTGCTATCTTGCTGTTCTCCCGTGCATTCAGATTTTCGATGTATGTGCCCCTTTCCCCTTGAGTTAATATCTTCTTGTGCACCTGGTGGTCACTGCTGGAATATTCATTTTTAAGCAGGCAACTAACCCGAGGTGGTAATTAAGAACAGCACCATTGTTTCTGTATCTGTATGATTTGAGTGTCGTAACACATGAATGTTGTATGCTCCATTTTTTTTGCCCGTGAACATTTCAATCTAGTGTAAGGATCGTTAGAGCTGCTTAGAAGGATATGCATAATGCTCCAAGAGATGTAAAATGTTACAAGTCCATTATGTTCCTATTGGATCTGGCTTCTTTGTAATATCAATTTGGGAATATGTTGTATGATTATTATTATCTCTTCTAATTGCTTTTACATTAATGTGTTAATACAGTTCACAAGCCTCTGATGAGACTCACCGTTTTTATCTTTACCAGTTTTGTAATTGTTAAAATATAATGCGGAAGTAACTATAAATATAAAAAAATAATATTAACTAAAATGTTAATAAAGATATTTTAATTTTTATTTATTTATAATACTGAAGAATTATATTGATAGTTATAGTGAGAATAAATCAAAATCTTAATCTTAATAAAATTATAAACAAGACTCTTAAATTAATAGAAAATATTATAATAATTATCTAATATTCTAATCATAATATTTTTTAACACTAAAAAGGAAACTAATTATTAATCTAATATTTAACTCTTCCATCAAATTGAACATAATCTAAGTTTAGCTTGGACAATTACATCATACATATTTATACTTAATGTTAAATCTCAAAGATGCTTTAATGTTGGTAAGATTTGGAATTAGTGATAGTAACGTACGACGGTAAGTCGGTTGATCTTTCTAGGAAACGATGGTGGGTCAGTTGATCTTTTTAGAAAACACGACTACGAAGTCGTGAGATTGAGATTAATACCAACAGTCGTGAAACCATGATGTTAATGTGAATGACAATGGCAACAGCGGTGAATGACGGCGGTGACAGTTTGCTGAATGATGAAACCAAAGAACCAATTAGCAACCTTTAGAAAGGGTACATGTATGGCAGATGATAGAGAGAGGATACAAAATAGAAAAACATGTTCAAGATCGAATACTACTCTGATATCATTTTAAAATATAAAGCGAAAAAAAATATAAATGTAAAATAGATTAAAGAATAAATGTAGAAGCTAAAATAATAGATAATTAAAGTAGGTTGAGAAGAGCACCAAAAAGTCAAATAATAAATTATAATTCTCATTCATTTATAATACTAAAAAACTATATTGATAATTATAGGAATAATAAACTAAAATTTTAATCCTAATAAGACTCTAAATAAGACTCTTAAACTAATAGGAAAATATTATAATAATTATTTAATATCCTAATCATAATAATCTCCAACGCTAACAAGGAAACTAACTATTGATCTAATATTCAACTATAATATCACACTAGTTGATATCCATAGACCATAATCCCCATAAGTTTTCCAAATGTTACGTACCAAATGAAACCTTGAGGACAAAGACCATAATCCCCGTAAGTTTTCCAAATGTTATGTGCCAAATGAAACCTTAAAGAGCTCTTTGTCCTGCAAGTGTTGTATTTTGAAAAGAAAAGGAGAAAATGGTCCAAATAGTCTACTATTTTTTAAGAATTATAGTCTCGTAATTATTTGGGTGGGTACTCTTAGTCTTATAGTTTTATAAAAGATGTGTGGTATATTCCAAATAAGATAAATTAAGTGACTAAATATGCACATTTTTGCAAAATTATAGAATTGAAAGTGCCCATGTTTAAAAGACAAACAATTAAATTTTACTTTACAATACCCTTGTCGCATAACAGTGGGACTATACATTCTAACTAAACAATTATAGGACTTACTTTTTTATTTTTGTGAAAATGGTTAATTTTAGCTCTCAATTATAAATGAACATTTATCGGTATGTGTTTGGCATGTGTTGCTCATTAGACAGGCAATTTGGGTATCCTTTGGCTTCGTCTATACAATCTTCTTACTTATGATGTATGTGAAACATATACTTTAGAGATCTTTGTGGTATATATACAAAAGTAATGTTCATCCTTTTCTAATAGTTTAAGTTTTTAGAAAAATTAGTTTACCAACGCTTTTTAACATGGTATTAGAATTTAGAGAGATTTTGTGTTCAAGGCTTAGCAACCATAATTGTTGAGTTGCAATTGTTTAGCTTCAATAATGTATAATGCCAACATTTATGAAAAAATGATAGATGTATAATGATTATTTATTCTCGTTCATAATTGTTGACAAGTAGATTCCACTAACCGAACCAAATTCCATTGTTGGTCGGGTTGTTGTTGTCCATGCAAATCCTAATGATCTTGACAAAGGTGGGCATGAGTTTAAGCTGGTGACCAAAAAATTATAATATAGTATCAGAACTTGAGGTCCTATGTTCAAGGCTCAACAACTTCAATTATTGAATTGCAAGTATTTGATCTGTATGGTGCATGGAGTCAATAATTGCAAGTATTTGACCTGCAATGTGCATAGAGTTAACACTTGTCGAAAAAGTGATAGATGTATAAAATGATCGTTGGCTTTCTTTTTAACAACTTAAATTTTGAAAAAATTCATATACTATTTATAGGAAAGTGATAGATGTATAAAAATAATTTTAACCTTTCTCTTAATAGCTTAAACTTTTAGGAGAATTGATTTATTAACACCTTCAAAATTCTCGTACTAAATTACTTTGTTAATAAAAACACAATTCTATAAAAAATCAAATTAAGAATTCAACAATTTAACAAAAATAAATAAATAAAATAGAAGAATAAATCTTCCACACAACACGATTTGGATCAATAACTTGCACGACATAAAACTATGAACTACTGAGTTTTACTTTCCTTTATTCTCCAATACGAAATAAACAGTTTTCTTTTCTTGACTCCTTGCTATAATGCTTTTCATTTTTGAACTTACAGTCAATTTAAAATCAAAATTGAACACATATTCAACAAAGAAGTGACTAATGATGGGGTCAAAAACAAAAGCATCACTTAAGGAGATCATTCCAAGCAATATACTCAATATCTATATATATATATATATACATACATATAAAAACAATGGATGTTGATACGTGGAATACAATGGTGCAAATAAGTTACAAACTTTTAGAATTGCTGAGGCAAATAGAGCATTGGCAAAACAGAGAGACAGGAACGTCTAGAATCTTTTTTTTTGGCCTTTTCAAATTTGCTGTGGCATTGGATTAAGGAGCATTGAATATTAAAAGTCAAGTAGCTGAAAAACCAAGCAGAATATTTGTTCTAAAATAAAAAGCTTAACAACAGGAACTTTTTATCGAGATCCAACTTTTCCGGGTACAACAATATTATGGGTGATAATCTCGATGCAGCATTCTTGATTCTTGTCATATTTTTATGTTGGTTGACACAATAAAAAATATGTTTTTATGTTAGTTGACACAATAAAAAATAAATTATTTATAATGAAAAAAATATAATTACGTTTAAATTTATAAAACATTGTTTTATTATAAATTATAATCCGACCAAAATAGTGTTGGCATGCTGGGTCAGATTTGCCACCCGTGAAAAATATCCTTTTTTTTTTCTTCCTTTATTTGATATTATTTTGATTGAGAATTTCAAAATATCATAAACAACCAACTCATTCTTTTTAAAAATTGGAAGGATTTTCATAATCATAAAAACATATATCATGCATGCAAGGTATATGATCTACCCAAGCACTTTACAAACTTAACATAATAGAATTGCGCGTGATCCCTCCGAGGTCTTAAAAAATTATAGAACTTAGCAAAGTAATCCTTTATTTATTTAGGGGAAGAAAAAAAAAAGAGCAATCTTAATAATCATTTGAAAACCATTTCAATTCTTAATTCTCCATTTCAATTTTTACATTTTATCAATTTTAAAGTTGGTATATTTGATAACTTATTTTCAATTTTTAATTTCTAAATTTTAAAATTTAGTTTTAAAATTTGGGCAAATTTTAAATTCAAAAAAGTAAATTTTAAAATATAATTGTTATTTTTTTAATTTCTTGACATTAAAAATAAAAAATTCAACCATACCTAATCTTACCAAAAAATGATTCAAGGGTCAAAATTTAATAAAATTTATAAAGGAAAAAAAAAAGCTTAAAATTAAATTTTATAATTTAACAAGTTAAAAATTATAAATTTGAAATTGGTTAAAGCATAATGTAAATATCACTAACTTCTACCAAGTTTACATGTTTTTTAGCTCGACTCCAAAAATCAAATGTTGATTCTCTCACATAGCCTAACGTTTACATTTATATCGTTAAAGTATAATTTGTTTGACCGCTAAAACTAACACAATAATGGCAATTTTATAATTTAATGTGATGAAATTTTTTTAAAAAAATAAAAAATTGACAAAATCATATCTGAAAAAATTTATACTCCCACCCTCAACCAACCCAACCCAACCACCACAAGCACCTCTGACGCCTCACCGACTACAAGACCCTTCACCATCAAGTGTATGAGAGATATATTCTTATTTGAGTCTACTATTCCTACGTGAGTTAAAGAGGTGGGTAAACTGTGAAGAGTTTGCAATGTTGAGAAAAAAGTCAATATGTGGTCCGATCGCCATGGAGGACAAAATGGGTGAGTTAAGGTTACAGATCACATGAGATTATTTTGAAAGGATGGATTGCAGGCGTTCGTGAGGGAACTGTGAATGAAAGTTGCTAGATAGGCTGTGATTAGCTTTGTGGTGGTTACGCTAGTGTTTTGAGTAGGTTGGGAATATTGGGCAATGAGCTATGGTAGCACAAAGAGAGTTGTTTGAGTTAGAGTTGATTTCCGGCAAGATTATGTTTTGAGTTTTGGCGGTCTGAGGGTCTCGAGAGAAGGATAAACGTCGGTTCGAAGATGATGAAGATGAAAGTTGGGCAAGTTGGTTTCATTAAACATTAACTACATTATTAACTTTGTCATTCAAGCATATAAATATAAATGTTGGGATATATAAGTAAATAGCATTTGATTTTTGAGGAAAAGTTGAAAAATATGTTAAAGAGTTTAATGATTTTACCCATCCAACATATCTAAATTTTAATTTATACGTTTTTAAAATTGAAAACATAAATTAATTATTAAACAATTTTTATTTTTTTTAAAAAAAATTAAAAATTTAATTTCAAAACTAAATAATTAGAAATTATGATATAGCAAATTATATATATATATAAAGATTAATATATTGAACCACATTGTCCATTATATATTCAACAATTACATATTTTTCTATAAATTTAAAATCTAAATCCTAAACCTTAGCATTTAAACCCTAAATCTTAAAATCTAAGTCATGAATTAGAAGACATCAAAGTTATCGCCTGCCTAATATGTAACGAGCGACGCCGCCCAACATATCATTTATATATATATATATATATATATATAGTTTATTACTAAGTTTTTACATAACCAGTTTTCAAAGGTTGAAATTTATGGCAATAAATTTCTCTAATTTTTACTTTCTTACTCTTTTTAAATCTTAATCGTCAAGAGATAAAAGTGTAAAAAATTAAGTAATAAATAGGAATATCGATCCTATCTCATATATATATTTATATATATATATATATTATTGTTATTATAGCGAGCATAATCAAAACTGAAATAGTTTAAGTTCAATAGAACCTTTTAACATTTTCATTTTCGAACATAACAATATTACATCTACATTCTCTTAATGATTCGTTGTATTACAAGTTTGATTTAGAAGCCAATACCCTGCAATTCCAATAAGAATTTCTTTCCTAGAAGAAAAGTCATACTTTCTCTAATATGTTCACTTGCTAATAAGATCTTCTAAAGAACTTCCTAAAGAAGTTTTTCTATGAATAAATTTGATTTGAAGGCTTCAAATTTATAGTTAGAAACTTGAACTATAGATCAATTAATTTGGAACATAAGTAAATGGAGAAGAAAACTCATCCAAATTTTAGAATTCTGCTTATGCATTATCATGCTAAAATATATGCTTATAACATGTAACAACAGACCTATTATGATATGTAAATCTCAGTCACTTCTCGGTTCAATTTAATAATGTTTTCACATTTTCTGAAAATAATAAGCTGCCAAGAGTTTACAGCCTGTAGAAGTAGCTGCATAACTTACTCGTCACATCCATATGAGCATACCTGAAGGAAAATTTGACTGTATCAGAACCCAAACTCGACATTCCTGAGATGGAAGGAGATTATGTCACAACTATATATGCATATATGCAGTCAATGAGACCAAAAGGTCACAAATACGTTGGCAAGAATGGAGAGAACGAAAATAAATTATAAGAAGGATCACTTTCAAAAAATGAAAAGTAGGTTAAATAAGCATTTCCAGTTCACAATATTGTGAATGCTGACTCACAAATTTTGTTCAAGCTTCATCCAATCTGGTTATTAATACAATAAGGAAACAGAACAGCAAAGATTTTAAGGGATTGACATAAATGTATAAGCATGTACAAATCCAATTCTTGGCATGAGAGTGCAATTTATTGCATGTCAAATTTTTACCCTTAATCTTGAATCACATTTTGCAAAGTAGAACCTCCAACAGACATGGTTATATTGGGAAAATTTGGTAGATATTATACGATGAAATGGACAAAGGAGACGGAATGAATACCTGAAACGATCTATTCCAGCAAGAAAAGGAAACTTCAAAGCCTGATATGTTGATCATGTATGCCTACGTCTCTTCACATTGTCTTCTGTAAATGACTTCCAGTTATTATGATCTAGGCCACTCAAGTCATTGAGTTCTGAAATAGCAAGCAGATATTGGGTGAGCTTCACAAGCTCTTGATCTCCTTCACGACTTGAATGTGCCTTCTTGAATGGCTTGATTATCAAGCCATTTTGAGGATTCATCACAAAATTTCTTCGCAAATCATCAAACATTATAGTATTCTTTGGAGAGTAGAACTGAAATTTAACCCAAAAAGAAAAAAAAAAAAAAAAAAAACAGTTGAGTCAAATAGCTGACAAATGAATGAAAAATGAAATTTTGTTACGCCGTTCAAACTTGGGGAACTGCTCTGTTTGTCCCTTAGTTTTATAGTAAATCCTTTAATTCAACATAAAATTTGGATAAACGTGAAACTATATTATAGACTGGGAAGCACGATCAGAATTATAAGAACATAAATGATATTCCTCTGCTGTAATATGCCATGCTAAACAGAACAAAAACTCACAAAGTTTCCAAATGCTCAACAAGGTAAGTAACCAGAAACAAGTTGTGCAGAAGGAGATATTGACAAGTTCATACCTCAGGAAATTGAGCCCATATAAGACCTAGAGGCTTGCAATCGAAAGTTCCACGTGAATCTGAATGAACTGTAATCATGGCTAGATGATCTAGAAGAGCTGTGATTTTGTAGTTTGGATTATCAAGTACGCCAAGCTGTCCCATCTTTAATTCAACCCATTTCATACTAAAACATAAAATAACAGATTAACTTAAACAATACTGTTCAATGAAAAAAGAAATTGAAGCAACAAATTTAACAAATCCAATTACCAGGACACTTTTTAAGTTAATTTCATAAATTTTAGGGACGTTTGGGAAGAGGAACAGTTTGGTTCATTTATTGACAGTTAAGGAACTCTAGGGCTTTTCCCTATATATTAGCAAAACTTCCAGTAATTCAAAAATGAAAGAGATATCCACTCCACTTCCACCTTTTCGTGCAATATCATAATAGCAAATCTAAAGAGGGAAATTCTGAGGAATGTGAATCTAACCTGGTTGCAGACCATATCATAATATCATACTCTGCATAAGCAGCTGTAAGAAATTCATGAAGATCTACAGAAAGCGATTTCACAAATTATCAATAACTAAATATACAAAAGAAAATACATAGAGATGGATTTTAATAACTCACAAGGCCGCATAAGTTGAAGAGGGTTCTCTGCTGTGGATCGGTGATCAAATAGTGTATAATCAATGTCCAGAACAAGCAGTTTCTTTCCTTCTCGACATGGATTGAGAAGTTCAATCTAGTATGAATACATGTAACGTTGCTAAGTTAAAATGATTGTTTGCAATAACAGAGCTTTTTACATATCAAACAAAGAAAACCTTGACCTTGAACTGATCTACTCTCCTCCTCAGTTTCTGCTTATTGACCTCTTTATCCTTGATGTCAACAACTTCATCTTGACCAAACTCAAAATCATCAACAATCTCCGGAGAATCCACTTGATCCAGAATAATTTCATCTTCCACAGTACTGAAAAGTATGATTTCAATCCAAGCCATCAACAAATATATGAATTTCAACCAAAGTTAAGCATAAAACTAAGGTTTGTATCTTTAAACAGCTGTATCAGAAACATCCCACATAATCAACAAGAAAATACACATTATAAATCTAGCTCCTCGACAAATGTATTAAATTCAAGCACGATTAAGCATTAAACTAAAGAACTGTAGAAAAACATTGACCCACTCTTTAAACACACACAAAAGTTTAGTTTTCAATCCAAATCATCAACATATATATATAAAGTTCAAACATAAGCATTAAACTAGATTGTATTGAAAAGACTCACCCAATCATCAAACATTGACACAGCTTCATACTTCAATTTGACCGATTAAAAGCGTTTGAGGGACATAACAAGTCCCTTTGTTTAAGTAAAAGGGATGCATTTTTCCCAACCAGTACAAATTAAGTGCACTTGTTTCAAATATTGGGTCCAATTAATACTATAACTTTGACAAAAAATCTCATAATTTTGGCTTGTCCTGACCTAATCAAAATGACATAACATTTTCTAATCCGTTGTTTTTTATTTACAATGGTGAGCAAATGCCAAAGACGAGGTATTTTTCATCAATTTTGCAACATTAATGTATTAATTGGACCAATGTTTCAAACAAGAGGACTAAATAAATGTGTATTTATTGAAAATAAAATAAGTGGACAATGCTTTTACCTAAACAAAACCTCTAGGTTATTTTAACCATAAAAACGCATCAAATTCAAGCATCATATTTCCTTGAAATAAAAATTTGAATAAAACCTCTCATTTATTCACTAGTGAAATAAACAAACCATAAAGGAAAAATTATTTATAAAAAAAAAAAAATCAAACAGTAAATCGGGGTAAATGAAGAGGAACCCAGAAGATACCCGATCATGATCATCTTGAGGGAGGGCTTAAAGGGTATCTGAGAAAGCAAGACAGAGTCATTAGTAAGCTTTGTGGCATCGAGTTTGGGATATAGAAGCTTCTGACGCTTGGGCAACACGTTGGTAAGTTGGCAGATTCGACGCTTCAACTCGCCCACCGTATCATCTCCACAAACACGGACTGTGAACTCTTTCCCACTCCATTTCACAGTCAGTGTCAGCTCTTCTTCCGAGCACGACGACGTTGAGTCAGAGACTTCACTGGCCATTCTTTTTTTTTTTTTTTTTTTTGCTTCTCAATTCTGATTCCCTAAACGGCAAAATTCTCCCACTTCGATTTTATTTATCACCTTCTTGCCTTTTATATTAAAATGGGAGGTTACTTATTTTCTGAGCTTAGTTACAACTGGGTGAGTATTATAATTTTTTTTATGGCTAAAAATAGAGCAAAGTTTTTATACAAATTATAAATGAAAAATAATATTTATTATGAATTTGTGATAAATACAATGAAGTGTTGAGATTATTGGTCAAAACAAAACTTAAACTTAAATGAAGCATTGTTAAGTCCATAATGGTCCAATTATACTATATTATTTTTGATGCCATAAACCTTATTATGTCTAACACTAATTACAAATTTACAATAATTGATAAAAGTGTGCATATTATGCGAAACTAAAATTTATTCTTAAAAATTAGGATTTGATTTGATACAATATTAACTTTAAAATGTAAACTTCGATTTCAGTTAATTATATAATTTAATTAAACTAATTTAGGATTATGAGAGTCTTTTGGCGGAACAACTTAGCCCATCGCCTTGCACTGCTTGATCCAGTACGCCGTCTATCCAGTCTTGCAGGTGTTAGTGGATCTTGGCCTTGGTTGGGCCGACTTTGTTGATTTTCTTTGTTTCTTCTTGTTTTTGTTTTTTTTTTTAACTGTTTCTGACCATTGTGTGTGTTGTTTTTTTTTTTTTTTTAATTGGGCCACAATGTGATTTGTTTTTTAATAAATATCACAAGAAATTTTAATTTGATTTACTACAGATTTAGATAGAGTGATTTAAATATAATTTTTAATGAGATTTCTAAAATGTTAGATATGTTGTCAAGTTTTTTTCTAATATCTAATCATAGATCTAATATCCTTATATTGTGTTTCATTATAATTTATGAAACAAAGAACTCAATCCTTCAAAAATCAATATTTGTGAAAGATTTATAATATTATTAGTTAGAAGAGTTAAATTTAAGTGAAAATAATAAAAACTAAAGAAGAATGCTCAAATCTTTATATTACAGATCTATCGTTACATTTTTAAGATAATTTTGATAATTTAATGCATTTTCTATCATTTAATTTAGAAGTTATTAATGTATTTTTATATTGAATCAATAAAACTCATTTTTCTATAAATAAATAAAGAAAAAAAAAACTATAAAACTAATCAAAAGCAAATCCTTTGATTAATTTAGATAGATTTATTTTTGTATTTTTATCGATTATTGAGTATTATATTTATTTTTAATAATAAATTAATTATGGTATTAATTTTTATATTTTAAATATTGTTTAAGTTTATGGTTAGAAAAATTTTAATTTTTTCTAAATAATAAATCAACAACAAACATGTAATGATTTCTAAATAGCATAAAATTAAATAAAAATTTATTATTTAATTTCATATCAATTCAGCATTCATTACGTACATAAGGAAGTGCTTAATTTCAACAATAATCATATAATTAAATAAATATTTATATGATCTACATGTATTTATATAATATCTTTAAGTGTAGTCCAATTAGTTATCTACTAACAGAAATAAAATCAATACATCAGGCAAATACCAATACTTTTATTTTTTTGAATTTTCATTTAATAAATTATAATATAAATAAAATAATAATATTAATCAATTTCTATGAAATTTTCGATATAAAAAACTGATGTAAGTCATATTGAATTGGTTTTAAAAAAATGAAAAATTATTAAAAATAACATCCCTAAAATTTATAATAATAAAACTAGTACCCTAATCAATCTAACTAAATAAAAGGGAAAAAAAATCGAATAATATATATCATATTGATTTGGATTAAATTGATTGGTATGAATCGATAAATTTTAAACATCTCTAATAATTGATGTACCAATCAATTATTAATTAAAACATTCATTCTAGCCAAGCCCTAAACTTCGAGTTTGGATTAGATATTGTAGGGCTAGGTATATTATCATGCCGAATTGGATAAAAAAAAATTAAAATTAAATAGAAGCTTAAAAGCCGAACGTAAAACATTCGGATAGTTTAAATATGATTTATTTAAATTTTAAATTGATTAAAATTAATATTTAAATTTAAATAATACAAATTATAAAATAATGAAAAAATATTAAAACATATACATATTTTTAAAAATTTAATTTTAACTCACATTAATTGACTCTAATTCAAACTTAAAATTATTAGTACAGGCCAAACCAAACTTATTATAGCTCAACATAGTTTTGAACCAGGCGAATCAAATCAAATTAAACAGTGCCATTTTTTCTTTCAAAAATGTAAGTTTTATTCATCGTATACAAAAGTACATAAGATCTTAAAAACTAAAAGATAAAATATAAATTAAATTAAAGAAATTATTATAAGGATCGTAACAATAGATCTACAGTTCAATAAGTAAATTTGTTTGAGCATTCTTCTTTAATGTTTTTTAATTTTAATCTAAATTTTGCTTTTATAATTGATAATATGGTAAAACTTTAAAAAAAATTGATCTTTAACTTGAGATTTTGCATTTGTAAACCATAAAAAAACTTGTCAAAATATATCAGAACTAAAAATGAAATTTTGGTAAAAAAAAATACTACATTATATTTAAACTTATATAAAACGAAATAAATTATAAAATAAATTATTGTGATATTTATTAAAAAAAAAAAAAGCAGTTCTAGACCCGATCATTAAAGCCGACTAATGCCACGAAGGGACCTACCATGGAGCAGCGAACGTCACCAGCGCAAAATAAGTGATCTTATTTACAACATTAAAACAAGTTTAAAAAAATAACACATTTAATCATCAAGTTATGTCGAAGAGATAAGCTTCCAAAAGGAAGATCTCTCTCCGGCAGAGAGAGCTAAGTCGGTGGAAAAAAAAAAAAAAAAAAGGAAAAATAACAAAACTAACACCCCCAAAAATTATAATAACAAAACTAGCACCTCTGTGTTCAATTAAAATTGAACGACAATAATTTGGACTCGTTCAATATTGAACGTTCAATATTATCCGTTCAATTAGAATTGAATGACGATAATTAGACCTATTTAATATTGAACGTTCAATATTTTACGTTCAAATTGAATATTGAACGTTCAATATTAAACGTTCAATTCTAATTGAACACAAGAGGGTGCTAATTTTGTTATTATAATTTTTAGGGGTGCTATTTTTGGTAATTTCCCAAAAAAAAACTGGAGAGAAAAGACACGACGGACAAGAAAAAAGACTAGATTTTCAAACTTGAAAATATTTTTTTAAAATGTATTAAAAAGCAAACTAAATTTACATGTCTATTTGTATTGAGTAATTCTCAGTACCTTCAATGGAGAGAAACACTACTAATATGGATAAATATCATTTTTTTTATCAAATTTTATTAAAATAATTAAAATAAATAAATAAGTGACATATTAGTGAAATTTAGCAATTAAGTATTTATATGGAAAAAATCCTAATTCTTCTTCTTTTCTCTTTTCTAAAAATCCTAGCGTTTTTCTCCTCCCTTTCATATATAAACTCTCTCAAGTAAATTAATTATTATTTATTTCTTTATTTTAAATAAATATCACAAATTTACTCTATCATTTATTTCATTCCACATATATCTATACCTAATGTAATAATTTTCTCACCTAAATCAAATTTATGGTGGCGTTAAGCATTTCGGTAAGTTTTTTTTTTTTTTTTTCATATCTAAATTTAAATATAATATTATTATTTGAAGTTTAGTTATAATTCAAAAGTTAAGGAACTCAAGCCATCAATAATCAAATTTTATTGAAGAGTTATTATAATGTTAATTAGAATAATCAAATTTAGATGGAGATCAAAAGAACTAGAAAAATACTAAAAAAACTTAATAAACTACAGATCTGTTGTTACATTCTTATTATATTTTAGATAATTTAATTTATTTTCTATTGTTTAATCTAGATGCTATACTAGTAAAATGCATGTACAAATGTGCGTGTTTTATATACGTATTATATCTTATATCCTATTAAACTTGTGATTATAAATTCAAAAAAATTAAATTAATATAATGTAGTGTATACAAATTGATTGAATTTTTTGTAAATAAAATTAAGCAGTCTATTTTATTATATTTGATATTATAAATTAAATAATTAAATAATATGTTAAATCATAAATCATTAATCTTTATTTTTATGATTTATAGGAGACTTAAAAGAATTAAAAATCTATTATAAATAAAATTCTAACTTAAAATTCTTTATCTATCTAATATATATTAGCAAAATTCTCGTGATATTTATCATTTATTTTTATTTATAAATTGATCGATTAAATGCATGCTTTATAATTTATATCTATTTATCTTGTATTAAATATAAGTTGTTATTTTACTAATAACAACTTTTTTTTGTCATATTTAACTTAAATATGAGTTGTTAAGTTATAATTCATGTAATATCTAGTTTTGATATAACAATATAAATATATAATAAACTAATAACTAAGCGACAAAAAATAATAATAACTAAACAATAAAAATCTTAAATAAGCAATTTGCAAAACAAATCTTATATATATATATATATATATATCTATATATATATATATATATTCATGAAAAAAAAATAGAGAACTTGCTAGCATATAACATATTTTAAGTTTTATTTATAATTATTCCTATGTAGCATTTTCACACAACACCTTTTAAATCACAACAGTATTATTTATTATCTATTTTTCATTCAAGGCATAGATTGTATTAACATTTGGGATATGTATTGAATAATTATACAAAAGAAAGTTATTAATTTAACAATTATGTTTCATTATTTGTTCAATTAAATTATTATCTTTTGTCTTACGGTATATATAACATAAGGTATAATAAAAAAAATATATATATAAATTTAATTAACATACAAGCAAATTGGTTTAATTTTATGTGAGTTTTTGAATTATTAAATTAAAATAAATCAAAGAAAACATTTATTATAAAAACTAACAAAGCTAATAAATAAATAAATAAATAAGAGTCACAACTCGCAAGAAAAGAAGTGGCAAAGCGTAAAGAAAAATTCAGTTTATATAGCTCTACTACATGTAATTAATATATTCAAAACAATCTAACTGAGACAACAAATTAGTTGCATTAAGCTTTAAGAATCACACTATCAAACTAAGTTAAAATCTCCATAAAATACCTTTATAAATAATATAGAATGACCGTACATATTTAAATAATCAATTTTTATATATTTCTTTATTTTTTCTATTTTTTTAATTTATTTTAAAAAAATATCTCAGTAATTAATAATGTTAATTTTTTTTAAATACAAATAAATAAATAAACTAAAACTTGGTCATGTATATTAAATTATCAATTTTTTAAAATTGATGGAGTTAATTTTTGTAAAGAATAACTCATGTACCTAAATATCCTAACTATAATAATTTATGGGTAGATATAATAACCGTTGAACTAACCTACTTGTCAAAATTTGAGTAGAGCGAACTAAATTAAGAGTGATTCAAATATAATATAATAAATTAAATTAAATATACAAAATAATAAACTTTATAAATACAAAGATCTACCCTAATTATCTATCAAATTATCCATATTAATTTATAAATAATAATTAAACTTAATTACCTTCAATACCTCAATTTGTAACACAATTAAATAAAAGTGAGCGTCAGTCTACAAACAAATAATATATAATTAATATTATATTTTATGTTAAAAAAAAATTGCTGAAGAATAAAATAAATTTTAAATTATATTTAATAGATATTAGATATAATATAAAATTTATAGATGTAATTAAATTATTTATTTTAATAGTTGTTAAAAAAATTTAAAATAAAATATATTTTTAATTAAATATATAAAAAATATTTAATTTGGGGATTTGATGGAACCCCTAACCTATCCCATAAAGATATTTTCTCTACCAAATTATCCTCGTAAATGACAAAAAAAGATGATAACATTAACTTAGTGTTTGGTTCGTTGAATGTAAAAATAATGAAAATAGTAATTATAATAAAATTGAATTGAATTGAATGTAAAAGAAAGAATATTATTATTATAATATTTGTTTAAGCAGTGTAATCAAAATAAATAATAATATCAAAATAAAAATTATAAAATTATAAATGAAGTAAAATTAAAAATAAATTTTTTTTATTACTAAAAGAGATAGAATAAAAAAAATCATAAATGATTATAAAAATTGTGAAAAAATAGAGTATTATAGTGCATTTTTAAGAGCTACAGACGTAATGATATAATCCATTTACATTTTATTATAGAGTACAATCAAATCAAGTACAATAATATCCTGAATGATTATAATTATAATTATAATTATTATTAATTAAATATGTCTTAATTGTACGTGATGAACTCGACCAAATTAACATGATGGTACATAAAAGTAAAAGATACAGGTAGTTTTTTTGTTACCGTTGATAAACCGATTTTAATTGTGATTACAAGCTCTTAAACATGGGATATTCGATGTGGTTAGAAAAACAGCTCTTTAAAAAATTTAAATTATTTGAAAGAAATACTAACTATATTTAACTTTATAAAGGATGGATGGATAATGGCATGGGTCCAAAATTTTGTCCAAAAAGACGGTTTAATTCATCTATTATTTTTTTAACAACAATAAATAATGACACAATTTCAAATTATTTTTTCTCATATTTTTTCAATTCTTGTTAAGGCACGAATTTCATAAATTGTATTAACTATAAAATTAATAAAAAAATTAAAATTAAAATTAAATTAATCATCATACTATCATTTTTTATATATAATAAAATAATTAACAAAAAAAAAAAAAAAAAAACCAACGAAACTTCCGACGTAACCAACCAATAATTCATCTAATCTTCTAAAAAAAAAAATTGAATCTTAATTTGTTTCTAAAAAGAAGCTAAATAATTACTAAACAAAATTGAATCTTAGTTTGAGAGATTACCTGAATGTTTTGTGGTTTCAAATTAATAGTAGAAATTATTGCTTGTTTTATTGCAGATTAATCTACCTAGATCATAACATGGTCAAACTCCATCTTAAATGGTCCATACAGAAAAAATAAATTAATAATGTGAATTAACATAAACTATTAATTGCTTAATTACCTTTAAAATAAAATAAAATAAAAAGTAAGAAAATCATGATGAAATTATGTAAAAAGCA
Organism: Elaeagnus macrophylla; assembly: GCA_029378325.1. NCBI lineage: Eukaryota > Viridiplantae > Streptophyta > Magnoliopsida > Rosales > Elaeagnaceae > Elaeagnus > Elaeagnus macrophylla. The sequence continues at coordinate 19,653,417 of CM055642.1, read as the reverse complement.
TTCGTAAATTTTTAGCATTATGGATCAGATCTCAACAAGACTATTCACAATAAATTAATCCAGTATAAGAGAATGTTAATACAAATTTTAGGAGAATAATAATATCATATTCTTTAATTGCATTAGCGGTGGTACTTAAAATAGAAAACATTAATAAATGAATGAACAAAAAAAAAAAAACTTAGTTCACCATGATTTTCATTATATGAAGTCTTGTACAATTGGAAAATTCGTCAATATACAAGGATAGGAAAATTTGGAAAATTTTTATATACAGTAATTGTGACTTGTGAGAGAGTTCAAGGTGAAACAAATACCTTTAAAGCTGGAAATCTTAAAAAGCTTAGAAAAGATAAACACTACTTACAAGAAAACTTTAAACATTTTTTATTGACAATATATATTTTTTAAAAATTATAGCCAATATATTTTCATTTAAATATACATAATTATTTTTATTTTTTTTCTCTTTTCATAATAGGTGTATCGGTTTATGATTTTTTTTTCCTCTATATATTTATCTTTTCAACGTAGAGATAATTATAACTTAAGTTTATAAAATAAAAATAATAACAATAAGGCTATTATTATCTTATGTGAAAAATAGATCGGACAAAATTGGAAGAAAAGATTTTCCTATTCCTTCACACAAGTAATTCAAATAAAATAAATTAACTTATTAAAATATTATTTTTAAATTAATATTTATTTTAATATCAAAAATATTAAAATTATGTTTTTTTTAATTGACCATTTTTTTAAAATTAAAAAATCAAATAACAATACTTATAATATAACATAATGTAAGGAACTTTCATAACATTTTTTTCTATAAATAAACTTCAAAATTAATATAGCATATTATCACTTTCAAGTATGTCTTGACAAAAAAAATATATTTATGTGCTTTACAATTTTACAACTTGGAAAAGAAAGGTATATGCTATATAACCACTCAAAATATAGCTAGTGTCGTTTACTCATTTCGGTTAGAACAATATTGTTGAGTTATTTTGGATTTAAAATATGGGGTACTTTATTCTAAAAGGGATAATTTGCTACTCTACGCTCAGGCAGGATTAAAAAAAATAAAATAAAAAAATCACCAAAAATAATATTTTTAAAATTTATAATAATAAAAATAGTACCTTAATAATATTAAATAATGTTCAACATTGAACGTATCAAAATTACCGTCATTTAATTTAAATAATGTCGAATTGAACGAGTGTCAAAAGAATGATGTAACAATCATTTTTTTAATTGTGAAAATATATAATTTGAAAACAATGAGTGTTATTTTTGTTATTACAAGTTTTGAATGATGCTATTGTTGTTATTTTTCCAAAAAAAATGTCATATATTTGTTCACTTTATTTTTACAAATTGAGTATATTAATTATTTGTATTAAAAATGGTATATTTTAATCACCTTACTATTTAAATTATTTATTGCCAATTTTAATTTTTTTTATCATTTTGTTGTAAAAAAAAATAAAAATAAAAAACTTAAATTGGATATAATTGAATCTTCCTAACAGTTGATAAATATTTAAAGAGTAACATGTATAAAAAAGTTGAAAAAATATATATATAAAATTTATAATGACTAAAATATTTGTATTTATAATAGTAGTGAGTAGTGAGTAGTGAGTGAGTCATCAATGTGCATTGAATAAAAAGGTGTTTAATATATTTAATTTATAAAATAAAATAAAATAAATTTGACACAAATATACTTTTTTCTTATATATATATATATATATATATATATATATATATATAAAAATGATGAAAAAGCCCATTTTTTAGTTCCAAAAAGAACCAAAACAATATATTTTAAAATCTAAAACGACCAATAACACGTTGAAAACAAAGGAATTAAACCTTAAAAAAAAAAACTAGACGATCATTTTCTTAATCCAATTGTTATTGAATGCTATTGGATACCAATAGTTTATTAGTTCAATTAAAAATGACAATAAAGTCCAACTTGCACTTTTATGCCAAACTTTTTAAAAGTAAAATTGTACGTTTTTCAATGTAGTGTTTAAATATGAAAAGCTTCGAGCATCTTAGAGTTGGACTTTAAAAATCTTTTTTATATATATATATACACACACATTAATTTTGGTTATAAATGTATTATTTAAATTATTTATTTTGATAAAATTATTTAAATTAATATATAATTTATAAATAATTTTTTAAGTAATACATTTATTTTTTATCTTATATGTTAACATTTTTCTATTTTAATATTAATTTTAAATATTGATATTAATTTTAAAAAATAAATAATAGTCTAATATTTAAATTTGATAAATATATAGTAGTATTGGTCGTAGGTATTGTTATGCAATTCTTTATGTTGAAAAAACTGTCTTTAAACACAATTTTTTAACTTTAATAAGTATATAAGAATATATAAGAACATTTTGATATTTATTGATAAGTAAGATAAAACAATTCACAAAAATTGTATTTATTATATGGACATTTTTATATTTATTAATGTACTAAAAAATAACAAAAAAATGAAAAATAATTAAAATTGTACACAATATAACTAACAAAACAACTTTATTAGCAAAAAAAAAAAAAAACAAAATAACTATTCATAAAAAAATGTATTTATTATAAAGATATTTTAATATTTATTTGTGTACCAAAAAACTACCAAATATAACTCTACTTAAAAGTATGGTATATTAGTATAAATGCATTTTAGTATTCAGTAATTAGTAGTGTAATTAAAACTAAAAATTGCAAAATGGAAAAGATAATACATGATAAAACTAAAAAAATGTAACTATATATAAAAGTATAATATATTAGTATAGTAGCATTTTGGTAGTTAATAGTTTAAAAAAACCAACAAAGATTAAATAATAATAAAAAATTAAATCTAAAAATGAAAAAAAAAAAAAAAAAGAGGCAAGATGGGAAAGACAACAAATAATAAAACTACCAAATGTAACTACGCATTAAAATATAATATATTAATACAGGAGCATTTTGGTATTTAGTAGTATAAAAATAACAATAATTAAATAATAAAAAAGTTAAATCTAAAAATGAAAAAAAAAAAAAAAAAAAAAAGGTGGGGGGTGAAATAGGAAGAAAATGTTGAAAAATAACCATGTACGATACATAGTTTATTTTCACTTTATATATATATATATATATATTAAGAACAGGAAGAAAATGTTCTATTTCTTTTATGAATGTGTGGGGGCGTAAAAACCCATACTCTAGCTCTCTTGTAATCATGGGTGCAATATATGATAATGAATCAAGCTTTGTCAACAATCACTTCTTCAAAGTCAAACTTCCAATTTCTCTATTTTTTGCTATTACTATTGCTACATTTTTAGCAGGTACGATATTATACTCATCCTTACCTTCAATGTCAGATGTCTTTGTCAATTCCACATCAATAACCACACAATACAACTACTTCAATAGTCACATTGAAACTACATCAAATTTGAACACAACCACCCTCTTTGTTCAAATCACTTCTTCAAAAATCTCATTTGATCTTATCAATGGCTTATTTGATTACAATGGGAAGCAATTTTGGAATGCTACTCTTTTACCGGTTAAGAGAAAAAGTGACGTAAATGTTATAGAAGGTATTATTTCGATCGATAAACTTATTGATGAGCCCAAGACTTTGAAAATTATTGGTAATGATTCCGAGATATTTGGAGTTTCAAGTTTAAAGTTGAAGCTTAATACTAATGCCAAGACAAGTTATAGGACACTTTGGCCTATTAAACATTGATACCTATATATGTGGGTCACAAACAACAACTACGTTGTCATGCTTGTGGCCAATGGGGAAGCATTGCTTCATACTTACTAATTTTATTTATTTTTTAAATTATTTTTATAGCTATAGGTTGGTTTGCTTTTGTTATACATTACATTTCTAGCTAATCTAATTAGGATATATTAGTAATTTTTTATTCTTTATTTTTCTTAACATAATAGTAATTTTCTCACAAGATGGGGATTCCCCAATTCAAGTGGAAGGTACAAGTAACATAAAAATCCTCATCATGAATTATTGGATTTTTATGCTAAAACTTCGTAAACTAGTTATTGGAGGACTAATCTGGTACCCGAAGTTGGGTATGATTTAGCGCCTGCATTCATTTAAATGATCATGTAACTTGTTTTATCATGATTAGATGACCATGTAACTAGATTATGGTGTTATGGTGTCATTCTCGACGTTGGTACAATATCATTCTTAATCTCCTACTAGTTATAGCAATGAACAAACTCAAACTACATGGCAAACCAAACACGAAAAACAGCAATTTTTTTGCATACTGGCATCGTTGAAAGCTAGGATTTTTATTTCAAGTGCTTCTCGCGATACAACATAAAAGAAATGGCTGGTAGAAAGCACAAATTTCAAACAGCTTTGTATGCAAAATGGCAGCTTAGCTATTAATCAGAAGATGGCGCCTCATTGAACCAAATGCGCAGGGGAGATGCACTGACCTTTAAGAAAGACCAATGACCTTTCCAGTGGCAGTGTCGATATCGATTTCATAGAAGCAAGGCCTTGTTGGAAGTCCTGGCATGGTACTCATTGTTCCCACCAGAGGATATATAAATCCCGCTCCAATGCTTGCCCTTACATCCCTTATTGGTAAGATAAAACCGCTCGGAGCTCCCTTCTGTGAAGCATCGTGTGAAAATGAATATTGGGTCTTTGCCATGCAGATTGGTAGATTAGAAAATCCTTGCTTGCTGTACATCTCCATCTGTTTTTCCGCCTATTTACACAATACAAAACTTTAACCAGTATGATTCCTGATAATGGTTTCAAATGATTCTTTGATTGTTTCATCACATGTTAAAACAAATTCTTTTGATTTATTGTCCCGAATACGCCTTCTTTGACAAAGATTTGGTCATTCCTATTATTTCAGTCATTTAAAAAAATTATTTCTCCTCAAATGACCAATCTCTGTGGTGATGTCTCTTCTTGAGATTCAAATATTAAATCATTCAATTAAATTGAACCAATAGCACAGGAACTTACCAGTTCCGAGTATTCAACACCGCTTGCTCCATATGACCTGGCTATTGCCTCTATTTTCTCTTTTATAGTAGTATCCAAAGGATATAAAAATTTCAATGGTTTTGTAACGTTCTCACAGGCTCTTTGAACAGAAATTCCAAGGTCAACCTGAAGGTCATGGATAAAACATCAATCAAGAATCTATCATCAAGATGATTACAAGAAGAAGTCAAACTAAAAATAATAATCTGTAGTGCCCTTCAAACTAGCTTCGTCCGACCTCAAGCGATGTCTACTAACATAGTCCATCTCTATTCATCTATTGATTCCTATAACATTTCTATGCTCAAGACTCTTTTCCTGTGATTTACTAATTGTAAGAAGTGAAGCTCATTAAATAGATAAAGCAGGACCATCATAAACAATACTTTTAGTGGAACAATTATATGATTTGCAAAATGGAGCAATATACCACGTCGTGTGGCTACGACAATATGCCAACCCTATAAGATTTTCTATGCTTACTCAACCAGAATAATTAGATCCTGCATGAAGCCATGAAGGAAAATAAGACCCGTTAATCATTCAGTTATATTTCAGAAGTTTCAATTTATTCAGGGTTTATTTGCATATGCTTTTGAGGCCCTGTAGAAGTCCTGATAGCAAAAAATGCTTGTGAACCATACAAACAAAAAAAAATTCCAAAAGTGCTTTCAAGGCTTAGAGTGTTTCCTAACAAAGCACATAATGTTCTTCCTAAAAGTGCTTTCTTCTGAAAGACTAAAATGACTTTTGATTTAAACTACTTTAATAGAAGCACAAGCAATCAAACCAGTAACATCATCTATTGATTAAGAGTAAAAAAATGGATGCCACCTATTGATTAAGAGTGAAAAAAATGGATGCTGAGATTGAAGTGTCTTACTGCTCCTTTTCCACCATGGGCATGGTGAGAACAGATAACAGCATCAAATGCTCCGGCAGCCAATGCAACATTTCTCACTGCATTTAGTTCTGCTTCAGTGTCAGTTGCAAACTGGTTCACAGCGACAACAACATTCACACCATAAGCTTTGGTATTTGCGATATGCCTGGCCAAATTCACACAACCTGCTTCAACTAGAGCTAAATTTTCAGTGACATAGGCATTGTCTAGCGGTTTTCCGGCAACAACTTGTGGACCACCACCATGCATTTTTAAAGCCCTTATTGTTGCCACAATAACAGCACACTGAGGTGTTAAACCACTGTATCGGCACTTTATATTCATAAATTTCTCCGCACCAATATCAGCACCAAAACCTGCTTCTGTGACCACAAAACCACCTGGTCCCACTAGTTTCAGCGCAATTTTATCAGCCACGATTGAGGAATTACCATGGGCAATATTTGCAAAAGGACCAGCATGAACAAGAACTGGGGTTCCTTCAAGAGTCTGCATCAAGGTAGGGTTGATAGCATCCTTCATCAGAACAGTTAAAGCACCTCCAACACCAAGATCATCGGCAGTTATGGGATCACCAGCCTTGCTGTTTCCAACCACCATTTTTCCGAGTCTCTCCCTCATATCAGCTAGAGATGTTGTAAGGGCCAAGACAGCCATTATTTCACTGGCAACTGAAATATCAAATCCTGTTTCTCTCACCATTCCTTTCTCTTCAGGGCCCTGGCCAATGGTAATCTTTCTCAAAAACCGGTCATTAACATCCATTACCCTTCTCCATGTGATAGATTCTGGGTCAATATCAAGCCTAGAAAACTTGCTAACTTCTTCTGGTGTAAGATCCTCAGGTTTGGTTTTGGAAATTCCAAGTTTCTCCAAACGTCTAAACATTATGTTGCTAAAGCTGCGTTTCCCTTCCTTGTTTGGTGGACAAAGCCGATTGAAGAGAGCCTTATCTGATTGAGATGCCTCGTGGAAAATCCGTGTATCAATGGCAGCAGCTAGGAGATTATTTGCAGCTGTTATTGCATGAATATCTCCAGTTAAATGAAGATTGAATTCATCCATTGGAATCACCTGACTGTAACCACCACCAGCCGCACCTCCTTTGATTCCAAAAGTTGGTCCTTGTGAAGGTTGCCGAACACATGTGACGACCTGACATCATAAATTGAGAATTTGTTAGTATAATAACCAACTACTCCTGAAATAAGACAGCCGTAATTCCAAACAGACCATATGAAACTTAAGAAAAGAAAAAAAATATATCAGAGAATTAAATAAAACAGTAAAGTGGAAGTTTGTTTATGTTGTTCCTGCAAACAACGTAAACAAAGTTAATTTCAGAGAAAAGTATACTTCCAGCACCAGCAGTTAAATAATCTAGAAAATAAATCACTGACTATATCACATTTTTTTCCTATGATACCAAACAAAAGCATCCATTAAGATAAGGGGAGCAGCGAATAAAGATAATGCCACTGGAAAGAAGAGAGACCTAAATTCAGTAACAGTCATAGCCTGATAAGGTAAAAATGAAGGATCTTCTCATTCGCTAGAATTCGAACATTTCTTCACCCACTACTAAAGTTGTTACATTAACTGATATTATGTCATTATAACCTATAAGTTCGAGAGGTATCCACATCTCCCATTTGTTGAATGTGATCCCTTTAAGGTTGGTTTATGAAAAGAACTTTCAGTAAGAAGCCTCATCATCAGCAAATAGGAAAAACTCAATTTAATTAGTTTTAGCCTCGATATCTTGACAGCATAAGCTTGAAAACCATCAGATATGCAAGTTGGATTGATCAAAAGAAGGCTCAAACTCCACCTAGAACATGAAAGAGCTAAGAATGAAAAAAACCTAGTTGATTCTTGAAATAATATCATATTTTGTACGACCACATTTACTGAGCAACTGTTTTAGTCATTGTTTAGAATTAATGTAAGAAGTTAAAGGGGAAACTGATTCAAGAAAAGGGATAGGAAAAACCCACCAAAACGCCATACATGGAGAAGACAATAAAGAAGAGGTACCTTTTTATCAAGGAAAGCACCCAAAGCTTGACAGAGTCCAACAGTAGTGGTAGACTTGCCTTCTCCTAGAGGTGTTGGAGTAATTCCACCAACCACAACATAGTACCCATCTCCAGTTCCTTGAAGCTCATCAAGAACAGGTAACAAAACCTACATGCCCAAATCATTCATAGCCAAACTATCACAAGAAACAACAATTAAACAAAGTAGTCTCCATAGAGAATAGTTCCAAACCAATTAAAGAATTTATAAAACTTTGGACAAATTTCACATTGCCCAAAAGCTCAATTGAAAAGGAAAACCCAACTCAAGTGATTCTATATCACTTCTATCTAGCAAATGAACAAAACTTTCCGCAAAACCAAACAAAACAGGGGAGAATCCCAAGGAACCCACATGACTAAAACCAAAAAGTATGAAGTTTTTCAAACGAAAAGGGTAAAGGTGAAATGTGAATTGAAGTAAAGGAATCACCTTGGCTTTGTATTTTCCATAAAGATCGTAGTGATTAGGACCGAGATTGAGCTCTTGGGCAATCTCAGAAATATGAAGAGGCTCAACCGAATTGGCAATATCTATGTCAGCTGGTACTGGAGATACCACTTGTACCTTCCTCGTTGTTTTTGATGAACCCATGTTTTTCTGGTTCTCTTTTGGCTGCCAAATCCTAGCAGGCGGCTTGATCTTGAGAGAGAGAGATGGACAAGGTTGGGAATGAAATGTGGGTAGATTTTGATTTTGTTTATCTAGAGGTGAGGATGAGGCAGACAGATAAGAACTAAAACATATTATAGTCAGACTCTGAATCCTAGCCATTAATTTTTATTCAATGAATAGTGTTAACTGATTTGGCAAGTTGAATGAATGATGGAAAATTTACGATAAAAAATTGAAGGGCGCAAGGTTTAACTGCTTTGAGGAAACTTTTGAAGAATATTAGCTACAAGCCTAGAACAAGTGATTTTTCTGTTTTACTTAAACTGTCAAATACAATCAGAGAGAGTAAATATTCGATATCATCTATACATAGATTGATGCTTGAATTTTTATTTTATTTTTCAATTCGTTAATATCAGGATATTATCAATTTCAAAATGATAAAAATATTGTCAATTTATTCTATTATGTCATTTTTATCCCAAATTAATAACGTAAAGGTAATGTTGATTTAAACATGAATTGTACGTTTTTATATGAACCAGTTTTGTTGGAGCATACTAACTTTGCATGATTTAATTTATATTTTGATGGAAAAAAAATAGAGACATCTAGTCTATAATTTGCAATTTAAGAATATTTTTAGCTTCAATATTAAACTTTGATTAAGTTGTAACTAAATAAATAGGCTATTGAATACATGTCTGGTACTTTAATGCTACCTTTTGGATACTTGAAATGTTATTTATTGCAGTGTACATTATACTAATTATATTATTTTATTTTTTTATCATTTATTAAATATTTTTATTAATTTTAAATTTTATTTATCGTAAATATCAGATTATTATTTATTTTAAAAATAATAAATAATTTATCTTATATTCATATTCTTATAGTAGTACATTCCGGTCATCCATTTCTACTATCTATCTATTATTTATTATATATAAATAACATAGTTAATCCACTATATTTATTTAACATTTGATTTTGTTTATTTTTTTATAATAAAAAAATATATTTTTATTAATAACAAATGAAGAAAAATTTATTTATTATTATATATAGAATGAGAGTTTATCCAATATATTTATTTGATACTTTAAAAAATAAAAATAAAATTCTATTTTTATTAATAAAAATTAAAAAAAAATTATTATCTATTAACTTTATATAAAAGAGGGAGTTGCCCCTAATATTTATTTGACATTTTTTTATTTATTTTTTTTGTCTCTTACTCCTCTTTTAAGAGAAAAAAAAAATTTTCACAGCATATTTGATATTTTTTAGCTTGATGATTTTTTTTATATTTTTTTATATCTTATTTATCTTTTAATATATATATATATATATATATATAAAGGAGAGTTTGTGATTTTATATTTATTTAATAATTTTTGTTGATTGTTTATATTTTTTATTTTTATTAATTTAATATATTTTGTAGGATAATTTGTATTTTCTTTAATATATAATTGGCATGAGTATATTTATTTTATAATTTTTTTATTTCAAAATGAATAATATTTTTATATTTTATATATTTTATATTTATATAATATATTTTAATTAAAAATTTATATTTTTTTTAGTATATCTATAACTTTATATATAAAGAAAATTTGCTCCACAATATTTATTTAATGATGATTTTGTTTGATATTTTCTTTGACAATTATAAAAGATATAATTTTTTCTTTTTATTATTATTTTTAAAAAAGGGACAATGAATGTATTAGGTATGCCCTAGAATAAAGCGGAAAGAACTTAAATTATAAAATATGTCTTACCTTAATGTTTTTTAAACTTTTAGGTATTTTAACTTATTATAAATGTGCAAAAAAATTATTTCCTATTTTCTTTATTTTTTCTTTTTATTTTCTATCATTTATTGAGTTTTATTTTTTTACTTATATTTTCATTGATAATTTTTTATTTATTTGATATTTAAAATAATTTTTTTGAATTTTTTTTATTGAAATAGATTATTGAGTATATTATATCAATTTATTACAACTTATTGCAGTTTTATTTTTTTTCTTATTAATCTTACTTTATGTCTCAATTTATTTGACATAAATTTTTTTTACTAATTTTTATTTACAAGTGTATAATATAAAAGTTATTACTCACATGTCAATGTTATTTTGTACAAATATATTTACTTGCAAATTAAGGGAGATCTCATACTTTTTATTATTGAAATTAAATTTGAATAATTCTAAACATGAGTTTTAAATTATTATGCTATATTAAATAATTTTAGTGAATAACTACAAATTATATAATGTAGTTGATCATGTTCAAGTTTTATTTGAGTTTTAAATTTTAGTTTTGATAAAAGACTTATCGAGCTTGTTGAGCTTTGTGAGTTGTGACCTTATTTAAAATCTTTGCAAAAAACCAACTTGTTGAGCTTTCTGAGTTGTGACCTTATTTAAAGCAACATAATAAAACTTTCTAAAATCATATATATTTAGATAATTATTTAGACAAAATAATACATTCCACGCAATAAATAGAAATAGTAATAGTAAAAATAAAATGATCATATAAATTTAGTCTGTTGCACATCTTATTGCTGTATATAATTCCCTACATGTAATTTCTTATTTTAGACAATTTTTTCCCCAATTTTTTGCTTTAATTATAAAATTATTATTATTATTATTATTTATTTTATTTATTTAATTATCAATGTTGATCATTATATTATCTTATTATAAATATAAAAACATAAGAGTCTTTTTTATGATTTATTTCTTTTTAAAAAAAAAGTTCTATATAACTTAAAATACATAATAATATACATTTAAATTAATTTTCACTTTTCTCCTCTCTTTTTTAAATAATGGGTTAAAAACAAAATTCAATTTTTATTTTGGCCGATTTTTTCCTCGAATTTTTGCTTTATTACAAAATTAACATTACTATTTATTTTATATATTTAATAATAATGATTAATTTAAAATAATATGTTAAAAAATATAAAATAATAATGGAAACAAATAAAGAAGGAAAAATATTTGAAAGATAAAAAATGAGATTATAAGATTTTTATTTATTGTTTAATTTTCTATACTAAAAGTCCTAAATAAATTAAAATAATATATATATATATATATATATATATATATATATATATTTTAATATAGTGGCACAATTCATAATTAATGAAAAAAAATTGACAAAACGGGTAAATTTTAATTACTATTTTTTTTATTATTAATTTTATTTATTTGATATAAAATATTATAAAAATCTTATTGATCATTTTTTAAAAAACAAAAAGTTCTACATAACCCAAAATGCGCAATATATGTTTTAATTAATTTTTCCTTTTTTTTTCTTCCCTAAATAGTGGTTTAAAAAACAACATAAACAAATAAAAAAGAAAAAAAAATTGAAAGATAAAATATGAAATTATAATATTTTTATTTATGGTTTATTTTTTCTAATATAAATCCTAAATATGCTAGAATACATATTTATATTCAAAATAATGGTCTATTATCATTAAAATGAAAAATGAAAAAAATCATTCAAATTTAATTACAAAAATTATCATCATTATTATTATATTTATTTATTTATAATGATTACATTACATTATAACTTATTTATATTAAATAAAAATTTATTACTTTATAATTGAAACTTATATTTTTAAGTTTCTAATACAAATTTTTATTCACATATTTATTTTATTTAATTATTCATAACTTTTACTTTTTTTTGTTCGAGTATCTCCAAATGAGTTTTAATATTGTTGCACCTCACATAATTTTTTTTATTTTTATAATTAAGTAGTTGTTAAACTTTTAGTACTTATTTATTAAAAAAATAATAAATATATATTTTAATAACAAGTAAAAATACAACAAAAGACTAAAATATAAAATTATTGTTAATTTAATTATAATGATTAACATTTATTAGAATTTTCTTTTTTTATATTATAAAAATTTACTTTTTATATTACATGAAACTAAAATTAATTCATAATCAAACTTACATTTTTACATTAGTAATACAATTTTTTTATGTTCTAGATCATTTTTATTTTATGATGGTTAATATTTTCATAATTTTTTTTATTTTTTATTTTTTATTTTGGGCATATCAAAAGGAGTATTTGAAGTTGTTGCACCTTACATTGATATTTTTTTCATAATCATGTAATTGTTAAATTTTAGTACTTTGTTTTTAAAATATTAATAAATATATATTTTATATTACATAAAAAAATATAAAAGTAAAATATAACATATCTTAGTACGTACATTTTATTAATAATTACTTCATATATATATATATATATATATATATATATATATATATATATATATATATATATATATATATTTGCAAATTACATAATAAATGAGTTAACTCATATTGTTATGGTTACATAACATGAATTGTTACCTAATTATAATTGTCATTCAAATGTAATAAATAATGTAAAAAAAAATAACAAAATTATTAAATATAATTATTCATAAAAAATATATATATTCATTAGTGTATAAAACAAACCATAAAAAATAAGAATAAAAGTTGTTGAAAGCAATTTCGTCCTCAGAGACACAAGACTAACCACCAAAATAAAGTGATATATATATATATATATATTGAAATCAATCAAACTCATACTATCCGAACCAAATTAACCTAATTTTTTATTTTATTTTGGGGCTTTATTGGTTTATTTTGGTTCTATTTTCATAGAACCGACTTGCATTAAGTTAGTTTAGATCTCACTTTTCAAAACCTTATAAGAATTAAACCAATTCATATATATTTATTTTTTATTTTTGTTTTTATATTCATACTTTTATTTTATATAATTATTTTTTTTATTTTAATTTGATTTTCTTTCCCTTTGATATGGCGAGTTTGATACTCCATAAGTTTTCTAATTTTTTAAGATTATATTTTATTTCCTCTTTTTTTTTTTCTTTTTTTACTGATACATTAGATTCTATAACTTTCCAAAATTAATACTTAAATTTAATATTTTCATAACAAACAAAAAACTGGCATTTTTTTGCACATGCACCCCCATGAATTTTTTTAAAAGGACAATTGATCATTTTGTTGTTTAATGAGAAAAATATTTAAATACTTTTATTTAAAATCACTTTTATATCATATGCCAGAGTAATTTTATTTTTTAAAAAATAAAAATTTTTGAAATCAATTTTATCACAAAATTACTTTTTATATAATCACATTTTGCAAAATTATTTTTTTCTCACAGACAAAAACAGTTTAATTTAAAAAAATATGAAATCACTTTCAACATATTTTTTTTTATTCCAAAATCATTTTTGTGCAAAATTTATTTTATCTTAGAGATTAAAATAATTTTATTATATTTTTTGTTTCATTAAACTACAAATAAACATATTTGTCCCTTTAAAAAAAAAATCAAGTGATTTGCATGTGCAAAAAAATTGTCATTTTTTTTGTTTGGTAACAAGAAGTTTAATTTAAGTTTACTTTTTAAAAAGCTTTGAGACCTATAATGCTATAGTTGTATAGTGTATCATTTAAAATAAAATAAAATAAAATGTACATTTTAAAAATGTGGAGGACTTTTAGAGTAACAAACCTTAATTACTTCATATCATTTTTTTTTTTTCAATTTTCTTAACAATACCAAAGGGTGAACAACTTAACGAAATTGCTTTTTTTATCAATTTAAATTCGATCAATTAAATTTAAATTTTTTTAACCTAAATCTGTTTTGATGATATAATCAATCTGAATCCAATCAAGTTGAATTTTTCAGATCAAATAAGATTGTATTGAAGTTATAACTTATTTATAAATTATTATAATATTATAAAACATAATATATACAACATTTTAATTTTAAATTGATATACTTATAATAAAATTTATTATTTATATTAAGAGCTAATAGAATCAAAATAATAAAAAGTATGTTTTGATAGTTATTAAATTATTGCAAAGACTTAATATTTGTATTTATTTTTAAATTAAAATAGTAATATAATGTAATAGTGATATATATAATAATTAAATATGATACATTTTAAAAATAAAATATATATTTATTTATAATGTCAATAGTAATTTAATCTGAATTGGATTAAAGCATATTATAAAATCTTTCGATAATTCGAATGGATCGTACATTTTCAATCTGAATATGATCTAACTACAAAATCTATCAATAAATCTTATTGAAATTCTACAAATTAGATTAAATTTTTTAATTTAGGCTGGTCGAATTATTTACTTATCACCAGCAACACGTCTCAGTTGTTCGACAGCTCCTTAGTCCTCACCCACGACTTTGCTCTCAACCTTCAGCTATTTAACCTTCTCCAACGGCAGCTACCACAACTTCACTTAGTTTAGCCTCCTCTAGCAACACTGAGACATCAAACCAGCACAACACGAAAATTTTAATCAAATTAATATTGGGAACATAAGAAACTATAATACAATAATTTAAAAAAATTAACAAACAAAAGACATTAGCCAAAAAAATGAATTTTTTTCATAAAATCACTTGACCCAATAAATAACAATAAAAAGAGAAGAAGAAGCAACAAATTAGACAAATTTAGTCCTCTCGACCACAAGAGTGACCACTAAAATTATTGTGGCTTTTAAACAATAAAAAAAGCAATTGAGGGCAGTTTCATCCTCAAATCCACAAGACAAACCACCAAAATTATCATAGCTTTTATACGTATGCTTATCTATTCATTTAGTCTCTAGTCTATTTAAAATCTTGTAATTTCATTTTTCAAGTTTCAATTTACATAACTTAGTCCTTAATATTTTAAAATTTAAGAAATTTAGTCCAAAGTCACAGTTTTTGCTAAATTAATTTAATGGTATTCAGGCACGTAACCAAAAATATTTTTTTAGGAGGGCTAATTTATATTAAAAAAAATTAATTTTTTTATTTATAATTCAAGATTTATAACTAATATTGAGAAAATAATATAAACTTTAAAAATAAACAAACAAAAAATTATTTAAGTTGTGCTCGACGATACTTTAGAGCATAAAATTCATCAATTATCAATTTAGATTCAATTTCTTTTGCAAATTTCAACAAGTGGTTCTTGAGATCGCTTACTTTTTTAGTTGGTAGCCTCAATAGAAGTGTTTTTGGTTGATTGTTGGTCATCTATTTTCTTAAAGAATAAATAAAGAGTTTTAAATGATTTAGAGTTTTTTTAAGATTTATCCATTATAACCTACAATAAAATTATTTAATGTAAATTAAAGTATACAAATTAAAAATTAAAAATTTAAATAGACCTAACAACAAATAAACCAAAAAAATAAAATAACCAAAGAATTAAAGAATCAATAAATAAGCTATATTTTTAATCATTTTTCTCCTATTAATAGTAATCGATAAGTATAGAAATTTAAAATAAATTTTATGTTCTAATATAACAATGAGATAATATATATTTTGAAATAAAGAACTCTAATTAATAATTTAAAAAAAAAAACATATTTAATAAAATAATGATGAATTGTTATAAAAAAAATACTAAATACATATAAATTTATACTTAAATATACACTTAAATTAATAATTAAACAATATATATCGATCAAAAATTTAAAAGTTATAATTTTTAATAATATATAATACATAATTATTGATATAAGTGTACGAGTGTAAATTAAAGCATAATTATTGATATAAGTGTATGAGTGTAAATTAAAGCATAATTATTTTAAATATTTAATATTTTTATTTTTAAAGAACAATATATAACTATAATATAATATATTAAGTTATATTTATACAAATATTAATTAAAAAAAATTTAAGCCCGGTACAGCCCCCTACTAAGTTCCGTCACTGATGGTGTTATTCTTAAAATATGATAGAATTTGACTTTTTAATTCATTTGGTCCTCAATTTATTTCAAAATACTAATTTGGTCAATAACTTATGAAAAAGAAAATCGATCTTCAATCTTTCAATAATATGTTAATTATGCAAAATATTGTTAATTAATTTAATAAAAATTGAGATTTTGGACTAAATTTGTTAAATTTACAAATGTTATGGACTAAATTGTGTGAAATAAAATGTTAGGGATCAAATTATAACATCTTCAATAAATTAAGGATCAATAAATAGATAAGTCATATATATATATATATATAAAAGATAGGATCAATGACTACAAAATATTACACAATTTTTTACACTATCATACCTCAATGGTTAAAATTTAGAGCGAAAGAGAAAACTATGTTTTTAAATCTTAACTCATGAAACCAGATGATGTAATAAATTGCATAATTACAACCATAGGCCTAACCATCAAATAATCATAACTTATGTATATTGAATATGTATAGAAAAACCATCAAAAACTAAAATAATAATAATAATAATAATAATAATAAATAAAAAAAGAAGGAGAAGAAAATTAGATAAATCAGTGAAAAGATTAAAAAAAAAAAAAAAAAAAGGAAGCAATTAAGTGCAATTTCGTCCTCACAGCCATAAGACAAACCACCAAAATTGTCGTGGCTTTTATATGTAGAAAATGTGTGTATTAAAAAAATTTAATAAGTCACTTCGCATTTTTTTTTATTTGATTTATATATATATATATATTTAGGAATAGGATTGGTAACAACAAAATATCAAGCAATTTTTTATACCATCTCATTTCAATATATATTTATGAATAAAATTGGTGACTATAAAATATTAAGTAATTTTTTATACAATTACATCTTAACAGTTTAAATTTAGAAATGATAAAAAAAATAAAATTATTTCTCTAAATTTTAACTCTAAAAATTAAATAATATAATAAATTGCATAAAAAAATTAAGTCAATTAATCCTCTCTATATATATTAGCTCTTCGTAAGTTGGACGACTAGCCCTTCTACCTTTAGACTTCGACTCTAGGACTTTGGCATTCGAAAAAGTAAGACAATTAGAAGGCTTATTAGTGATCCTGAATGTCCATACAAATTCAATACTAGCCACATGACAACTATCAGCACAATAAGGGAATTTCCTATTTCAAATTTACTATATGAAGGGGAAAATGAAACCAGAAATTCAAGCCGAACCTTAACGAAGAAAACTCTAAACCTTGTCAAACAAGGAACTATCGTACCATCAAAGTATTCTCAACTGTTCTGTCCAACATGTACTAATCGTTGAAGTTAATTTCCTTATGTCATGTTCTCTCAACACACTGACTTATAAGTTACATGTCAGAAAGAATAATGCACATTCATTATGAATGTTTAACAATCATTATGATGTTTAAATCAGTTTTTAAAATGAAAAGCTAATATCTGACACAATTTGAGAGACTTTGAGTGATGACTTATATATACTTTTTTAAATTATGTGAATTTATTTATAAATTTTGATGAATGATTATAAATAATTTATATTTAAATTATAATATTAAATTAATTAACATAAATTATTTAATATATTAAATAGCATTCAATAAATATGGTTTTGAATCATTATTATATATATTTAATTAAATATAAAAAAAGAAGAAGATATATTTGATTGTAAACAGACTGTATTTATTTAATTTTTTAAAATCAACTTGAACAAATTAAATAGAATCACGTGTATTTGATGATTTTCCTATCCAACACTAATTATATTATTTGCCTCTAAATTTTGATTATATTTATGTATAAGTTTTTAAACTTTAAAATATATGATTTAATATTTATACTTTTAAAATTTTATAAATAAGTTCTTAAATATTTAAATGATGTAATTTAGTTACTAAGTTTTTAAAACTTCACAAGTATTTATAAACTTGCCAGTACTCAATGCTCAATGGCTTGGACAATTACATAAATTTTAATGATCATGGTTTCCAGGTAATTTTTGAACCATATGATATAATCATCAAACTCTTAAATTTTTATTTTTCATCTAAATTAGATGGAATGAGACGTATGAAAGATGTGCCATATTCTTTTAAGAGTGTAAGATAAATTTTACCCAATTTTGGCTACAAAGAGCTATAATATATTTAAATCCTATACCTTTCTTGTTATAAACTTTTTTTCAACCGTAAAATAAAAGCTTCTAAGCTTTTGTTACCTATTATTTTTTTTTTAGAAAAAAAAATTAATTGTTGTAGCTTGAAGTTATTAAAGTAGACTTAGTTTTTTTTTTTTTTTTTTTTAAAGTGACTTTAAAGGAAAAATACACTCATGCGTTTGGATGAAATTTAAATTTGAGTTCTTGATGGAAGAATTAAAAATTTTACTACCTTGTAATTTCCTTAAAATAGACTTAGTGAATTAAGCATGCACTTAACAATATATTTTCTTTTATGTATAATGTCTGGTTTGGACAATATTATATTAATTTAAGTAATTTTATTGAATACATGACCTAATTAGTCCAACTTAAAAATTACATAATTAAAATGCTAAATTGTACTAACCCAATCCTTTTATTATATTAAATGTGAGATAAAAGTTTTAGATATTTCATAATTTTTATCAAATGAATATTTAGTCCCGTAATTATTAATTTAGATACCAAAGGACCTATAGTTTTTCAAAATAAATATTTTAGTCCTGTAATTTATAAGTTAAGCCCAATAAGATCTATTATTATGAAAAGTAAGCAATTATAGTCATATAATTTTTTTTAAATGAGCATAATCTAACAAAAGTATTAAAATTGAGAATTTATAGTGCCTAACTTTCATAAATAAATAGACTATAAATGTTCAACTATTTTTATTTGAACATAATAATGGAACTACCATAACAATTTTTTTTTTAAATTAGAAAATTTTTAGTATCTAATATTATAATTATAGTACTAAATTATTTAAATTAAATAATTATGAAACTTGCCCGACTTGTATTAGATGTGTTATGAATAACTATTTATAATTTACGGAGCGTATTTTACTTAATATAATTTACTCGCATATCAAACGAGTCATTGTTTTAATTATTTCATATTCATTATTAATGATACAACTATTGTAACTAAAATACTTAAGTTTGTTATAATCATCAATCAGATTCACTTATCTTAAAAAAAATTGACTATAAATATAAATGATTATTTTTATGCATTTTTTAAATTTTATTTAAACTATCAATTAGATTCACTTAGCTTAAAAATTGACAGTATAAATATAAATGATTATTTCATATATTTTTAAAAAATTTATTTTAAATATTATTTTTTTATATTAAAACTTTTTATACCAAATGCAGTTAAAAAATTAAAAATTAGCTAGCAGGTGGTATACAATCACTTTTTAAAACAAAAAATAAAACTACTCACAAAACAAGCAAAAAACTTTATACAGCGAAGATAAATTTCTCATATGATATAACGATATGACATGTGAAAGTCGATAAACACTCTAATCACAAAAGATTAACTCTTATATTTTTTATAAATTATTTTATAGTATTATATTTTATCAATGCAGGACAATTTCTTTAACATTCTCTCTTAGAGTGTGAGTCTTTGTTTCTTACAAAGCTTGCTTTGTATTTTTAACCTATTTACTATATTATGTTATATTAGGTCACTTGTTTTTTTTTTTCTTTTCGCAAGGCCCATTCATTTTTTTTTTTTTGATATAAGGTTCAAAGTATTTGGCCTATTGAACGACTGAAGCTATGATACCATGTAAAAGTCTATAAAAATGATGAATACTCTAATTTCAAAAGTTTAACCCAATAAGTAGAGATACTTATATTTTTTATAAACTTTTTCATAGTATTATATTTAATCAATATGAGATAATTTCTCTAACATGATTTAAATAAAATATTTAATTAAAATTAATTAAAATTTGTTTATATTTTTAAAAAATTTATTATTTGTTATTATTAATCATAAACAACATGCAAAATTTTAAAATAAATTATTTTATGTATCAACTAATATATTTATACACTTAAAATTTAAAATAAATTATTTTATATATTGAATAATACATTTATACTATATAATTAATATTAAAATATAACATAAATATATGATATAATAACACAATACAAATACAATACGTATATAATTTTTTTGAGACGATTTGACGCCCTAAATTTATGTATGTAATTACTAAGTAAACATGTGCATTCAATCAGTGTTTATTAATTTACAATAAACGACCAAAATGATTGATAAAACTGATACGGGTGATTAAGCTCATAAACAAATCTGAGACACACGCTCATACCCATGTGTACAAATGAATATGAGACGAGTATGTAAACAAGCCATCCAAATCTTTGATTCTTCGTCTTCTTTTTTGCTCTCTAATCATTCAGAGACACGCATGGTCTGGACCCAAAGCCCAAAGGTCATTTTCATGGACGCTTGTCTACCTTTCCATCTACTTGTTGGGCCTATTTTTCTGCTTTTTTTATTTTCCATTTCTACTCCTCTACTTCTTAATAGCCATAATCTGTGAACTAATGAAAGGTAGGTTGGATTTTAGATCTGCATAAGTTTGTATTTTGGCTCTGGGTCTTGTTTGAGTTTCGTGGGTTTTCTCGATTTGTTTGTATATGGTGAGATTTCATTTTCTCCATCATTTCTGGACCTTCCCATGTGTTTGTAACCGGAAATTCCCATCTGGGTATTGCTGTTCTCGGTGAGTTTACTGAGTTCTCACTTTATTTTCAATCTTTTGATGTGAGTTTGGGTTTGACTTTTTTATCTGGGTACTAGCTATTGTTTGTGAGCTTTCGATCTGTCTTTCTCAATTTGCTAGTTTTCAAAGTTTAATTATTTTTCATGTTCGATTCTTTTGTAATCAACAAATTGTGTTTACTTTTACTGGATGATAATTTGTGGATTTTGCTTGTTTTTGATTCATGGTAATGTCAGATTTAGCTTGTATTCATTCATAATGAAATTAGACTTTGATCTTCTTGGAATTTCAGTAAAAAAAAAGTTGTTGAAAATTTCGAAACTTGTGGGGAAAGGGGGATAAATTTGGAGTTTTAGTAATTTAATGCTATTTTTCCATCAAAACTTGTTGTTTCCTTTTCACAGATAATATCTATCTTATTACATAAATTTTTACTCAACCTTGACATTAGTTTACTTCAAACTCTTTAAAATTACTTGAAAGTTTCAATCCTCTGCCTATTTGAGTATTGGTGTATGATTTAGCTACAAGCCTTTAGCAAACATCTTTTTGAGTACAAAGCTTTTGCACAACCTGAGTCTGTTGTTGTTGGTTCTGTTTGATAGAGAATCAGCTTGAATTGATTCAGAGAACTTTTAGGTCATGATTTTGAGACCAATTTGGTAAAACGACATTGCAATTGGCAATTGCTTGAAGAAAACATGTTTCCTGGAGGTGACTTCTGCAATGATTTAGTGACTGAGTCCCATATTTCTTATGAAGATTCCGATTTAGCAACTTCAAATGCTCAGTTAAGAAGTTCCCCTTTTAGAAAGGCTGTTTATAGTTCGAGTCTGAATCCTGGAAGGCCGTCAAGTAATGATGTCAGTGTGCTACTTGAGTGTCCTGTTTGCATGAATTTGATGCATCCTCCAATCTATCAGGTACCTCCTCATATATTCCATAGAGTGAAACAGAATATATTGTATGCTGGACTCGGAGTCTTTAGATTGACGAGATGTTCTTATTGGAGAGAATTCATGATCTCATATGGTTGGATTGGAGAGAATTGTACTTTTTACCCGCTGCATAGGATTTGAAGTGGCATGTTCATATTAGACCTTGTATGATGTGTTGACCCATTTCGTGTTAGACTATTTATTTATTTATTTTGGACAACTATTAGACTATTTATGAAAACCTTAATTCTTTATGTATATACAGAAAGACTTAAAAGTTTTCCATTTTTTAACTGTTCCGTAAGTGTTAGTGTTAGTGTGGAGTGGTTAATTACAACATTCACTGATCAAGTCATTGTTGCAAAAGCCTTATTGTACAACATTTGAAGAAGAATTTTATGCATTTTTTACTAGAAGAGAAGTATGCATAGCAACCTACAGAAGCATGCAGTCGAATCCTAATAATAGTTCATTACAAACTTTGGTAAAACGACATTTTCATTTTTCATGAGCTGGTTTGACAGATCTGCACTATATTCCCACTGCATTGCATTAC
Organism: Elaeagnus macrophylla; assembly: GCA_029378325.1. Taxonomy (NCBI): domain Eukaryota; kingdom Viridiplantae; phylum Streptophyta; class Magnoliopsida; order Rosales; family Elaeagnaceae; genus Elaeagnus; species Elaeagnus macrophylla. Next base: position 19,630,578 of record CM055642.1, on the reverse strand, counting down.
ATGTTCAAAGGATACAGTTAATATGTTTCAAAATACATATATATATATAATATCATGATGCAAGCTTATTGGTTTTATTCTTCAGTGTCCAAATGGTCATACTCTATGCTCAACCTGCAAGGCAAGAGTACATAATTGCTGCCCAACATGTCGTCAAGAGCTTGGAAATATAAGGTGCTTAGCACTTGAGAAAGTAGCAGAGTCACTGGAAGTCCCTTGTAGATATCAAAATTTGGGGTGTAATGATATATTCCCCTACTACAGCAAGCTCAAGCATGAGAAAAGCTGTACATATCGGCCATACAATTGTCCTTATGCAGGTGCTGAATGTTCTGTCACTGGTGACATCCCACACCTTGTGATGCATTTGAGGGATTTTCACAAGGTTGACATGCATGATGGGTGTACTTTCAACCACAGATATGTTAAATCTAATCCACAAGAAATTGAAAATGCTACATGGATGTTAACTGTAAGTATCTCTCATTCACAACTGTTTCTTCTCGGTAGTTTTACACTATGACAAGGACTCTTTTAGGAAACTGGGTGTTGTAAATTTTTAGTTATGTATTCAGGTGTTAGATATGCCTATTTTCTACACAAAAATTGTAAATTTATACCAATTTGGAGTGTTAAGTCATGTAACATGGGTTCTACATTCTTCCACACTTTAATTGATTTGTCACTGCACTACGTCTGAATGAAACTAATCATTTACCTTGCCCGTGCATTCAAATTTATTTTGTTAGTTCCTTATTTCGTGCAGATCTTTAACTGTTTCGGACGACAATTTTGCTTGCATTTTGAGGCTTTTTTGCTGGGTACATCACCTGTTTACATGGCCTTCATTCGATTCATGGGGGATGATGATGAGGCAAAACAATTCAGTTATAGTCTTGAAGTTGGTGGAAATGGAAGGAAGCTTATGTGGCATGGAGTACCGAGGAGTATCCGTGATAGCCATAGAAAAGTTCGTGATAGCCAAGATGGACTAATCATTCAGAGGAACATGGCACTTTTCTTCTCCAGTGGTAGCAGAAAGGAGCTGAAGCTGAAAGTGGCCGGTCGAATATGGAAAGAACATTGAGACACGTTCTAAAAATATTGCAGCATTTAGGGGGAGGAAAATCTGTTTGGAAAACCATTAAAATCTGCACGAGAAGATATGCTTTGTGATATGCATTGCTTGCTGCATTAGCAACACCCTTTTGAAGTATCATTATGTATATAGGAAAGCCACTTTAGCAATAAAAAGAAAGAGTCTTGATCTAGTACCCGATGTTGGTACGATATGACACCGACAGCCTGACACATTGCCATATTACTTAATATTGTCGTAATTACATGATAGTTTGAGTCATAGTGCACTTGACATCAGGTACCAGATCATATCTCGAAGAAAATATTGTTTAGGTTGAGAGCCACTTTATTGAATGAACATGATGTATCATGGTTTAGCATGAATTCATATCAATTTGATCAAGCACGTCTTTCAGGATGTTGTATACTTGGGAACCAAGAACCTACTTATGTTGGATAAGCACGTCTTGAGTTGCTTTCCATGGGATGAAGGAAGGTGTATAATCTACTTTTACAAAGTTTTTGATGGTGCGTCAGCTTGTTGTTTCCACCTCTGACACTTGAAAACAGTTTTGAAAATACAAGAACCTTTCTGAATCAGAGGAAAACATTTCCACAAGCTCTTTCATAACATAGAAAGCATATTTTTACTTTCTGATATAAGCACAAATTGAGTGTTTCTTTCTAAAAGCACTTTATCCTAATACCATTTTTAACATAACCAAAAGCAAAAGGAAACCAATATAATCAACGTACTAGTAACATCTGCACAAACTGTGAAGTCATAATACTGAATAGTAATTGTTGTGGATACACATACACTAAGAGAACCCTAAAGCGACAAAACAACTGTAGAAGCATATCTATCTGTGCATGCCATCGTTTAAGATAGTATACAAAAATATATTGATCATGAGAAAAATATGTGCTACTTGAAAAATTTTGCTGCACCTAGGAGCTTGGAAGCAGTCGACCATTGTACATTTTGTCTAGTAATTGCCGAGCATCCGGCCTCCTAAGAAGGCCTTTATTATTTGGTAGGCCAGTCCCCAAGCAAACGGGACATACTAGCTTTCCTCGACCTGACACAATTACAAATAAGAGATTCTTAGAGAAAACATAAAAGTACATGTAATGATATAATAACAAGGTGCAATGGAACCAGATTGAACTAACAATATAGTCATTTTCATGACAGTGTTTCTATTTTCAGGTTGCACTTGTGAATGTTGTTACTATTTTCAGTTAAGGGTAACAAGGTCATACTTTAATGGGTTCAAAGACTTTCTTAAGAATTATGAGTCAAAAACTTGGTAACAATGTTGTTACTATTTTTTTTTTTGTGCTTATGTCAAAAGCAGTTTTAGTCAAAAGTGCTATTTGAAGAAAGTTTTTTAGAAAGAAGCATCTAATTCTTTATTGTGTCAATCAACATGCAAGCACGAACTCAACACAATCCAACGCGCAAACACGACACAACTGCTAACCCTAATGATTCAGAATGCTAAAACATGCAGGCTATGGACAACCTTGGAATTTGATAAAAAACAGCCTAATGCTATCATTATTTTTCTTTCTATGTAATGATCTGACCAAAAGAGGACTTGCATTTTCAAATTCCTGAGAACTTCTATTCAAAGAGTTAAACACAAGTACTGTCATAAGAAGCCGAGATGGATATTAAAATTTGCAGCTTAAGAATTATAAGAATGAAAAGCATGAAAAAACCACCACAGGTATAGAGTTTCTATTTACTTAAAAAGATGCATAAGCATCGATTCAAAGCACATACCATAACAGTTTGGACATTCTGTAAACTCGTATACATCTTTTGCCCGCTTTCTATTCAAAGCTTTCCATTTTCCTGTACCACCACACATATCACCTAAATGAAAAGCAAATGAACATCTCATGGACGGCAAGGTTGCCACAAGTAACATAAAAACTATAACAAACAATGTAGGCATGGGTTTGCAAGAAATTCAAAATGTAGATTGTGATATCCGAATTTCACAATGTTACAATTTAAACTCGGCACACATCATTGAGTTTACATGACTTTTTAACTGGATTACACGGGAGGGTCACCGAGTTAAAATTACCACATTGTGAAATTCAATTATCCCAACCTACATTGTGAATCTTGCATTCTCACGTCTATATTTGACCATTTCCTTCTAAACTAATGTTTGGTCTAGAAATCCCAAAATGGGATTCATGTAAAACAAAAGATTCTTAAAGGAGGGAGAGTGTATTCAAGAATCAAAAAGAACCTTATTTTTCATGTATTTTAATCAAGTTCCATTTTTCCAATAAGTAAAGGACCTGGCAGTATTTTTCTGTATAATCAAATATTAAACCTTTTATCCTCAAAAATAGATAAAAAGGTCTAGGGAACAAACAGCTCTGTTTCTTTTAGGAAGAATCAAATCAGAATCCTTGAAAGGTGGATCAGAAAAACAATTTGAATTGAATCCTTGAATAGACTCTAAATAGAATCAAATGAACATCTGTAGACCAGGATCATATATTATTCTTAATAATGAAAACAGAGACTTAGAAAGATAAAGACACCTCATCTAAATGTACCCACAAAATGTTATATTTAATAAAAATAAATTCCTTTATACCTTCATATAAAATGTAGAGAACAGACAAGAAACTATGCATCAAACTACATGTAGACAATACGAACAAGAGAGCTGTGACAACTACTAAACATAATACTTACAAAGCACAGCACCACTGCCACCACAGTTACGGCACCCAGGCTTTTCTTTTCCATCCAATGCAAATGCTTTTGAATCAGTACAGGAGGTGCCAGAACTTTTTATCAAAGTCGCAGTTGTACATAGACATGTAAGACACAACCGCCTTGTGATTAATGCCTGAAAAAGGGCAACACTTAATCCATATTTAAATCAAAGTTAAAACAGCTTTTAAAATTATTAGAAAATTCCAAGGATTCATTCTTTTCGCAACCAGTAAATGGTGTTATAAGTGCAAACCCATCAAGTCAGGAAGTATTAAGAACCAATATATATGTACATATAAAAGAATATTATTAGCCCACCTCCACTCAGACTAAGCTTTTTAAATCCTAATGGCGTAACTTCTTAGGAGAAATGGTTGCTAAACTTCTAACATAAAACAATTGGGTAAGCCATGTTTGTGGGGTGTTACAAACATGTTCATTGTGCCCCAGAAAGGATTTCAACCTTTACCTTTGACCTTCAAGCAATGCTAAAGAATTATAATATAGTTTGCCTAAAACACAATGCACAGACAAAAGGGATGAAAATGATATCCAGGATGAAAAAAAAAACAGCTTAAATTGTTTGTTCGTTGGTTCCAAAAATGCTATAATGTATCAGATACGATGTTGACTTCAAGAAACGACAATATACTGTTTTAGTACCTAATAAAATAGATTGGACCATTACCTTTGGAGGTTGTGATGAATGATCAGAATCTTCCGGATTGCAGTTCTTATTGTCAAGACTGGACCTCACACTAATTCCAACGGTCTTTGAGTTGACTGTAATGTTTGGACAGAAAAAATGTCGGTTAAAAACATTGCCTCTTGAGCATATATATTGGGACTCAGACATTCAATAAAGTGTGCCTTGAAACCATCTTGTTTCATTTTCTAGAGCAAGTTACAAGCCCTATTTTTTCTTGGGCGAACTCACAGTATAGCCTTGAGTCAACAAAAAATTCACAATATACTTGAATTTACTGTATTTTACAATGTAGCACTTATATGAGCGAGTTATGTGAGTGTGTAACTGAGTTAGAAGTGTTGCATTGTAAAATATGACAAGCTCAAACTATATTGTGAATTTCATATAAACTCAAGACCAAAGAAGAAAATTTATGTTTTATTTATTTATTTTGAGGGGCTAAAAGAGCAAGATACAGATTTATGAAAAAAAATAAAAAAAAAAAATCAGACTCTAGTAGGGGTAAGACTAGGCCACTGAAAGAAAAGACTTTCCTGGTAACCTCACTTCAATTACATACTTGTTCAAGATGTTAGAACAGAAAAACAGTTTGCAAAACTACAAAAACACAATGGATGAACCACATTCAGTGAAGGCGCTATGAGAGTGAACCGATCACTACTCCCAAAGTTACATTATTCGGGTATGTGCATATTACTTTTATGTCATTCCTCCTCACTTGAAATTCAACAATTTGGAATTACAAAGTTAACAGGTTCAACATAACCCACTTGCTCTGATATCATCTTAGAATGTATTGTCACTAAGCACTTTCATGACTAGGTGGAATTAAATCCACAATTGGGAAGGGTCTTGATTAGGGATGGGCATGGGGACGGTTTTTGCCATATCCGTCCCCGAAACCGAACAATTAACTGTATAACCGAAACTGCCCGAAAACTGCTCCGGTTCGGGTACAGTTATAACCGAACGGGGATCGGGTGGGTACGGATACCACAAAAAAACTGTCCTATATCCGGAAGGAAAAAAAAAAACAGCACATATTTGCAAAGAGAGTACATAGAGCACAAAATCCCACAATATGGCCTTGAAACATAAAAAAGAACATGTTATAAACAAAGAGAGTTCTAGCAATTTTGCAAATTCCAAGCATGTATGCAGCAGCAGAACGTAACCTTGTTTCTCAAAGTGGCATCAATAAACAATTCAAAGCTACAATCAATTTGGAAATCTTAATCCCAAGATTTAGTGAAATGCAGAATATGGATTTCATTCCATAGAAGGCAATTAAATCAACAACTGCAGAACTTTTGACCCAAAAATAAGGCTATGATGCATGAAAAATAGCAGGTTAAGAAAGGGTTGAGCAAATCTGACCTTTCCTCAAGAACTGACCCATAAAAATTAACTGAAATTAAGAAATCTGACCCAAAAAACTTAACTATAACTGAAAAAATTGATTGCGAGAGTTGGAGCAGCCGTTGACGACGAGAAAGGATTGGAGCAGCCATTGACGACGAGCAAGGGTGGGAGCAGCCATTGACGATGAGCACCGACCATTCTGAACTCTGAACTGGAAGGGTGGGTACTGGGTGGAACGCGAGCTGCTTCAGTAAGAAAGAAAATAAAACAATTTAGGGTTACATTTATTTGTTTTTTATTTATACTAGAGGATTAACTAATAAGTAATTTTAATAACCAAATATATTTATTTGTTATAATTGTTACCAAAAGTAAAGTGGCCTGGAGGAATCGTGGGTGCTGCTGCTACTCTAAGTCTCAAGTTCGACTCCCCAGTGAGCATTTTCAAATTTTATGAATTAATTTATATATATATTTAAATTTAATTAAATATAAAAAATATATTTCTGGTATGGGAAGGTACTTGATTCAATGGAAAAGCCATGACTACTTTTTTTTTTAAAAGTAAACAAAGAGCAACAACAAAACAAAAATAGACCAAAGAAAAATAAATGCTAATTTAAAAAAGTGAGAACAATAACAAGTAGAAACCAAACCATGACAAAGTATGAAAAAAAACAAGTAAATTGTTATTCTATATTCGTTAGTAATAAGAAAATTAGGAATTCAAGAAAACATGGATAAAACACAAACAAAGAAGTAAAAATAATAATTGTCCTAGATGATTTTGTGGCAACAACTGAGAGATTCTTGATAAATTTCAGAAAAAACTTATATTACATTGAAAGAGGGTAAGAATTACTAACAATGAGAAGGAGAGTCTTTTGAAAGACGAAGTGGGATAGCAGAGAGATTAGAAGAAGAAGACGACGACATCATCACACTCTTTTCTAGCTTCGTTTCGGTAAAATAACATGTGACTGACCGAGTTCGACCCCCAGTGAGCATTTTCAAATTTTATGAATTAATTTATATATATATTTAAATTTAATTAAATATAAAAAATATATTTCTGGTATGGGAAGGTACTTGATTCAATGGAAAAGCCATAACCAACCAAACATCTAAATCTTAGATGGTATGACTACTTTTTTTTTTAAAAGTAAACAAAGAGCAACAACAAAACAAAAATAGACCAAAGAAAAATAAATGCTAATTTAAAAAAGTGAGAACAATAACAAGTAGAAACCAAACCATGACAAAGTATGAAAAAAAACAAGTAAATTGTTATTCTATATTCGTTAGTAATAAGAAAACTAGGAATTCAAGAAAACATGGATAAAACACAAACAAAGAAGTAAAAATAATAATTGTCCTAGATGATTTTGTGGCAACAACTGAGAGATTCTTGATAAATTTCAAAAAAAATTTATATTACATTGAGAGAGGGTAAGAATTACTAACAATGAGAAGGAGAGTCTTTTGAAAGACGAAGTGGGATAGCAGAGAGATTAGAAGAAGAAGACGACGACATCATCACACTCTTTTCTAGCTTCGTTTCGGTAAGATAACATGTGACTGACCGAGTTCGTTTTGTAGTTTTATTGAACGAATGGCCTATTTCGCTTTTCGCATATTATATGATTATAAGTAATAATACTACAATAATATCTTCTTTCATTTTTTCTTTTTTTAATTTTTTGCTAGGAAAATAATATCTGTTCTTATGTACATAAATAAATTTTTTTTTCTTTCTACTCTTTTTATTCTCTTACATAAGTTTCCTCCAATTTTATTTAACTTTGCAGTTGGGTTTTCTAGTAAAAAAAAAAAAACGTTGCAGTTTTAGTGGGAAACAAAACAAATATTTGATTCGAATAAGAAAAGGGAGAGATGAAGTGATAAACATCCGAGATTCTTTTTATTCCATACTCATCTTTGCTTGGTAGTCATGAACTGAAATTGAATTAAAAATTTGGACATGGAATAAAATTAATCAATTACACCAATCGATGGAATAATTGTTGGTATTAAACTTTTTAACTTATTTTAACCTAAGCATGATAAATGTTATTATCCATTTTTACTCCCAGACTAAATTTTTTTCGTTTTCAATTTACTCTCATTTAGTGTCAATTTTGGAGGATTATAAATATTAACCCCTAGTCCCCATTAGAGTTTATTTTAATTATTTTAATTATTTTATTCCCACAAATTGTACACATTATAAATGATGTTACATTCTCAAAATCAATATAAGTCACAATGCACCCAAAAATCACAATTTTCCGGTTGAAGTCTCTCAAGACATGCAAGTATTAATACAAGTGCGATTAGAATTTGGGCTGCTTACTCAATTTATTTGTTCTTATTTTCTTAGAGCAAGAGCAAGAACAAGAACCCGCTGTCCCCTCCATGGAGTGAATCGAGTGATTACAGATATAATGCCCTAAGCCAAAGATTTAAAGGTTTGAATCTCAATCCACAGTCGCAGTCCAACGGGTGCTTATCAATTGATAAGAGATAGATATGTAAAATACAACTGAATTAGCCATATAATGCAAGGGCTGTTTATTGATGTCCGCAATATACGAGGGCTTTGAAAATTTTATAATTTTAACTTAATACTATCAGAAAGTACATAAACTATTCAGGGGCCAACAGCCTTGCTAAGCTTTTAATCATATTCATACAGCATCTACAGTGCTTTGGCTAACACATTACACATACAACCAAATCAATAGAGTTGCTGAAGCTAAACTCGAATAAGACCATACCCAATTTTACAGATCACTCCCCAAAGCAACAAAATGGCAGACCACGAACTCCCCAAGTTTGTCCCTTATCGGATATGCAAATCATACATAGACAAGATCAAGATACTGTCCGGCCGTAACACAAACAAGATAAGTACAGATTTTTAGACCATTTTTCCTGCATAGAAAATCAGATTTAGATGAGGAGAACAACAGTTAATTGTAATTTCCACTACAGTCGCCCTTTATAACATCTTTCGTAATTCTTAACACTACGAAGTTGATACCTTAACATGTGAGCTTGGAAACTGAGTTGTACGCAGGGTTTCCTGAGTTTCATCTACAGGTTTACGCTTGGGTACACTCAAGATGAGAGCGGCTTGATCCGAAGTGGCAGCAGTAGCAGTTATACGGTAACCATTATCCCAACGTCTGTGGATGCCCTCACTTGGATAAAGAAAATCAAGCTCCACAACCTGCAAAATCAGCGCCATAAATGTATATTGAATCCAACACCAGAAGAAACAGTACAGAAATAATACGGAAGACAGAAAGTTGTTGATACATATGAATGGTTAAACATAAGAAACCTCAATACTTTAAAATATAGCGACGAGAAATAATAAAAATCAGGAAAAATATGAGTTATAATGTTTGCAAAGATAATAAGGAACTTTTTTATTCCCCGTAGCATGAGTAGGTGGAATTAACAAGTTAAATATATTGAGATAGGACACCCAAGCTTTACCTGATCGCTAAAGCCAGCATTGCGAGACATCACAATGCCCCAACGGCTTCCAGCAGTTGTCATCGAGGTCACGTGAAATCCTTCTCTCCACTTTTTATTTATCCACTTGAAAGGGAAAGAATCACTTACTTTGTAAGACTGTTGAGTGTATGGAGTTCCTGTACAATTAGGATCTCAAAGTCATCATTTGAAGGCCTTCTTGACGAATAAGGATAACACCAATTTTTCTTGAACAATCAATTTGCAGACATAATATCTGTTATTTTCCCCCCTTCTCTGCAAGGGAAGGGGAATCGCAGTTTGACTCTAAGCTTATTATGCTAAAGGGTTATCCTTCAATTTCAATCCTCTCATCCCAACAAAGACTATTTCTAGACACAGGTTTTTCACATTGCAAAGTTATATGCTATATACCCTATAGATATTAGAACATTCTTTTCAATGAGTAAAATAACCTTTGACCTTTCTCAGCACTAAAATATTTTTTGATAATATCTTAACACCAACATATTAAAATTTCATAGCAGCCCCATACGGGAGAGGATGCCAAAAGGTGCCTGAATATGTACCCACATGTGATTTTATGTCATGGATGGCCATGAGGGTTGCCTAAGAGCTTCAGTAAGAGAGCATGAACCTCAAACCAACATTTCACCTACATGAGTACTGGTAATTAGCGTGTCATGCCGGCCCTTGGCCCTTATATGGGTCGTGCCGTGCCCGGCCCGTTGGGCTGTTCTTAACGGGCCGGCACAGCCCGTGACCCCTTTATTTCATTTTTTTTATATATTTATTTAATTATTTAGTTAAAAATTATTAATAATGCTTTAAAAAATTAAAAGTAAGAGTCGAACTCTTAACCTCTCATTTTATAGATCGTTAGAAATTCATTAGATTATGTCCAATTTTATTTAAATGTAAAAAAAAATATTTATTTATTGGTATTTTTTTTAAATTAATTTTTAAAATAATAAAATTTCGCGTGCCTTGTCGTGTCGGTCCGGCCTAGCCCGTTAAGGGCCAAGGGCCGTGCCGTGCTACTTATTTTGGCTAACGGGTCATGCCGTACCGTACCGTGCCGGCCCGTTTGACACCCCTACCCCCCACCCGCCAAAAAAAACTTGGGGTGAAAAGAATGATTTAAAGTCAATAAAGTCTCATCCATACCATATAAAAGCCATTTCTACTGAAAGAAAATATATACAATGTTTTTTTTATCCAGCCAACCTTTGTAAATCAATATTGGTTTCAAAGCTTTCAAAAACATCAAAAACAAGGCTCCAACAAAGGTCCACTCTGATAGTGCCAGTGGATTAAAAGAGAAGATAAAACTGTGGCTGGTTGCCTTGTAAAATTTGTAAGAAGGAATGACTGTTGTATTTGTTGTACGGTCAATGTCCTTTGGATGTTCTTAAAAAACCTGATGAGGACTTCTTTTTATCTGATATTTGATAAACGAAATTCTCAACTTTTTTTTTTTTTGGTTGGGGGGTGGGGGGAAAGAGGCCACCCAAGAAAAGCATTATCCTGGCATGCAAGTGAAACAAAATACTGACATAGTATATCAAAAAAATATAACATTGAACCTCGATGCTAAACTTATGTCTTTTGTTTAATCAACAAGCTAATCATAAAATCAAACCTCTGAATATCAGAAAAGAGAGCTTGTCTGTGTGTCAAAAAAATAAAGTTTTCAGAATTTCCTAAATGCTCATATAACTTACAACTCTGATTTATTAAAATATGAAAATCCATCCATCAATATCAAAAGCCAATTATGAAGAACAAACCTTTGGACATTACTACAAGGGAGCTTCCATTGTCAGCTCCAGCAATTGAACTAATGTAATAGCTCTTCTCCCATTGTTCCATGATCCATTCCTGCAGGTTCATAAAAAGAATCTTAATTATTTTTTTGTTTTAAATATGTCAATACCTTGCAAGAGATCACTGGATTAGAATAAACATGGAACCAAACCTTGTGCAAAAAATAAGGGGAAATTTCATGAACTTGGGCTGTAAATCCAGTTCCAGCATCCATGATAAGAGCCCAAAGACTAGAACAAGATCCCACACAGCTAATACGTAGACCATCAGCAACACCTCTATCCACATGTTGAGCCAACCTTGTTTCAGCCACATTGTAGTGATACCTTATCATAACAATATGCAGATTTTAGGAAACAATGCAATAAGCATGCTTATTTTCTACGGCATAAAGAACTATGAAAAGAGAAAGTCAAACTATAAGTGTTTTTATCACCTAAAAAGTGCATAATTGGGGGTAGAACTTTACCTCTGTTTCATTGGTAGCCGAGCATTGTAGACAGAAATCCATTGTGTAGCAGGGGCCCCAAGACGAATCTTCTTCCTCGGTTGCCCATCATCTTCTTCCTCAATATTCAATCTACCCCGCTTTTGCCCAACTTGACTAATAATCTAGAGGGGGTTCGTGAACCACCACCGATAAACCCCAATAGAAATATAAACATAATGTAAGGAGTTTCTATAACATTTTTCTCTATAAATAAACTTCAAAATTAATATAACATATTATCACTTTCAAGTATGTCTTGACAAAAAAAAAATATTTATATATATATTTATATGCTTTACAATTTTACAACTTGGAAAAGAAAGGTATATGCTATATAACCACTCAAAATATAGCTAGTGTTGTTTACTCATTTCGGTTTGAACAATATTGTTGAGCTATATAACCACTCACCAAAAATAATATTTTAAAATTTATAATAATAAAAATAGTACCTTAATAATATTAAATAATGTTTAACATTGAACGTATCAAAATTATCGCCGTTTAATTTAAATAATGTCGAATTGAACGGGTGTTAAAAGAATGATGTAACAATAATTTTTTTAATTATGAAAATATATAATATGAAAACAATGGGTGCTATTTTTGTTATTACAAGTTTTGAATGATGTTATTTTTGTTATTTTCCCAAAAAAATGTCATATATTTGTTCACTTTATTTTTACAAATTGAGTACATTAATTATTTTTATTAAAAATAGTATACTTTAGCCACCTTACTATTTAAATTATTTACTGCCAATTTTAATTTTTTGTATCATTTTGTTGTAAAAAAAAAATTAAATTGGATATAACTGAATCTTACTAACAGTTGATAAATATTTAAAGAAGAACATGTATAAAAAAGTTGAAAAAAAATATATAAAATTTATAATGACTAAAATGTTTACCCTTATAATAATGAGTGGTCATTGTGCACTAAATAGAAAGGTAACTAATATATTCAATTTGTAAAATAAAATAAAATAAATTTAACACAGATATACTTTTTTCTTATATATATATATATATATATATATATATATATATATATATAAATGATGAAAAAGCCCATTTTCTAGTTCCAAAAAGAACCAAAACAATATATTTTAAAATCTAAAACGACCAATAACACGTTCAAAACAAAGGAATTAAACCTTAAAAAAAAAATAGACGATCATTTTCTTAATCCAATTGTTATTGAATGCTATGGATAGCAATAGTTTATTAGTTCAATTAAAAATGACAATAAAGTCCAACTTGCACTTTTATGCCAAACTTTTTAAAAGTAAAATTGTACGTTTTTCAATATAGTGTTTAAATGTGAAAAACTTCGAGCATCTTAGAGTTGGACTTTAAAAATCTTTTATTTTCTTATATATATATACTCTAATTTTGGTTATAAATGTATTATTTGAATTATTTATTTTGATAAAATTATTTAAATTAATATATAATTTATAAATAATTTTTTAGGTAATGCATTTATTTTTTATCTTATATGTTAACATTTTTCTATTTTAATACTTAATTTTAAATATTGATATTAATTTTAAAAAATGAATAATAGTCTAGTATTTAAATTTGATAAATATATAATAGTATTGATTGTAGGTATTGTTATGCAATTCTTTATGTTGAAAAACTGTCTTTAAACACAATTTTTTACCTTTAATAAGTACATAAGAATATATAAGAATATTTTGATATTTATTGATAAGCAAGATAAACCAATTCACAAAAATTGTATTTATTATATGGACATTTTTATATTTATTAATGTACTAAAAAATAACAAAAAAATAAAAAATAATTAAAATTGTACACAATATAACTAACAAAACAACTTTATTAGCAAAAAAATAAATATTCATAAAAAATGTATTTATTATAAAGATATTTTAATATTTATTCGTGTACCAAAAAACTAAGAAGATAACTATTCATAAAATTACCAAATATAACTCTACTTAAAAGTATGGTATATTAGTATAGAGGCATTTTGGTATTTAGTAATTAGTAGTGTAATTAAAACTAAAATTTGCAAAATAGAAAAGATAATACATGATAAAACTAGAAAAATGTAACTATATATAAAAGTATAATATATTAGTATAGGAGCATTTTGGTAGTTAATAGTTTAAAAAAAACCAACAAAGATTAAATAATAATAAAAAATTAAATCTAAAAATGAAAAAAAAAAAAAAAAGAAAGAGGCAAAATGGGAAAGACAATAAATAATAAAACTACCAAATGTAACTACGCATTAAAATATAATATATTAATACAGGAGCATTTTAGTATTTAGTAGTATAAAAATAACAATAATTAAATAATAAAAAAGTTAAATTTAAAAATGAAAAAAGAGAGGGAGGGGGGGGGGGGGGGGGTGTGAAATAGGAAGAAAATGTTGAAAAATAACCATGTACGATACATAGTTTATTTTCAGTTTATATATATATATATATAGATATATATATTCACTTCTTCAAAAATATCATTTGATCTTATCAATGGCTTATTTGATTACAATGGGAAGCAATTTTGGAATGCAACTCTTTTACCGGTTAAGAGAAAAAGTGACGTAAATGTTATAGAAGGTATTATTTCGATCGATAAACTTATTGATGAGCCCAAGACTTTGAAAATTATTGGTAATGATTCTGAGATATTTGGAGTTTCAAGTTTAAAGTTGAAGCTTAATACTAATGCCAATACAAGTTATAGGACACTTTGGCCTATCAAACATTGATACCTATATACGTGGGTCACAAACAACAACAACGTTGTCAGTTGTCATGCTTGTGGCCAATGGGGAAGCATTGCTTCATACTTACTAATTTTATTTATTTTTTCAATTATTTTTATAGCTATAGGTTGGTTTGCTTTTGTTGTACATTACATTTCTAGCTAATCTAATTAGGATATATTAGTAATTTTTTATTATTTATTTTTCTTAACATAATAGTAATTTTCTCACAAGATGGAATTCCCCAATTCAAGTGGAAGGTACAAGTAACATAAAAATCCTCATCATGAATTATTGGATTTTTATGCTAAAACTTCGAAAACTAGTTATTGGAGGACTAATCTGGTACCCGAAGTTGGGTATGATTTAGCGCCTGCATTCATTTAAATGATCATGTAACTCGTTTTATCATGATTAGATGACCATGTAACTAGATTATGGTGTTATGGTGTCATTCTCGACGTTGGTACAATATCATTCTTAATCTCCTACTAGTTATAGCAATGAACAACCTCAAACTACATGGCAAACCAAACACGAAAAACAGCAATGTTTTTGCATACTGGCATCGTTGAAAGCTAGGATTTTTATTTCAAGTGCTTCTCGCGATACAACATAAAAGAAATGGCTGGTAGAAAGCACAAATTTCAAACAGCTTTGTCAGAATGCAAAATGGCAGCTTAGCTATTGATTAGAAGACGGCGCCTCATTGAACCAAATGAGCAGGGGAGATGCACTGACCTTTAAGAAAGACCAATGACCTTTCCAGTGGCAGTGTCGATATCGATTTCATAGAAGCAAGGCCTTGTTGGAAGTCCTGGCATTGTACTCATTGTTCCCACCAGAGGATATATAAATCCCGCTCCAATGCTTGCCCTTACATCCCTTATTGGTAAGATAAAACCGCTTGGAGCTCCCTTCTGTGAAGCATCGTGTGAAAATGAATATTGGGTCTTTGCCATGCAGATTGGTAGATTAGAAAATCCTTGCTTGCTGTACATCTCCATCTGTTTTTCTGCCTATTTACACAATACAAAACTTTAACCAGTATGATTCCTGATAATGGTTTCAAATGATTCTTTGATTGTTTCGTCACATGTTAAAACAAATTCTTTTGATTTATTGTCCTGAATACGCCGTCGTTGACAAAGATTTGGTCATTCCTATTATCTCTGTCAGTTATGATGGATTGAGGAAATCCATGTAACTTAGCCACCTCTTTCACATAGATTGTTGCCACACTAGAGGCTGTGTAGGGATGCTTAAGTCCCACAAAATGAGCATATTTGCTGAGCTTATCGACCACCACCAATATAGAATCAAAACCCTCAGAACAGGGCAACCCCTCAATAAAATCCATTGTAACATCCTCCCAAATCTTGTCAGGAATAGGAATAGGCTACAACAAGCCAACAGGAGAAGTGGCTTGATATTTATTTTGCTGACACACCACACACTCTTGCACAAATTTCACCGCATCCTTGTGCATACCTTCGCAAAATAATTCAGAGGTCATCCTCTTATATGTTTTCGTCTCTTCCGAGTGACCACCCATCGGTGTGGCATGGAACTCTTGTAAGAGTTCGTTCAACAACTTGGAATCTTTCGGAAGCACCAAACGCCCTTTGTAGAATAAGGTGTCATTGCTTACCTGAAATCCAGCTGGGGAAAGTAACCCCTCAATAATGGTTTGCTTGAGCTTTCGTAGGGACTCATCTTTGGCTATCTCTTCTTGCAGAACCGGCCAATGTTGCCACTGTGGTATCTGAATCGCAGCACATTCCATTGGGTCAGGCAATCGGGATAAAGCATTAGCAACCTTATTACTTGCACCTGTACGGTATTGAATATCAAAACTGTAACCTATCAACTTGGCCACCCATTTCTGATACTCAACATTAATAATCCGTTGTTCAAGTAAGAACTTGAGACTCTGTTGATCAGTTTTCACAATGAAATGCCTTCCTAGCAAATAGGGTCTCCATTTGTTAACAGAGAAGACGATGGCCATTAATTCCTTTTCATAGATGGATTTCAGTCTAGCACGTTGCCCAGTGTGTGGCTATAAAATGCTACTGGCCTCTTTTCTTGCAAAAGAACAGCTCCCAATCCATAACCTGAGGCATCGGTTTCCACTATAAATGTTTTGGAGAAATTTGGCATAGCTAAAACTGAAACCTCTATCATGGCTGCCTTAAGTGCCTCAAAAGCCATGGTGGCTTCTGAAGTCCAACGAAAATTATCCTTCTTAAGTTGCTCAGTCAAAAGCCAAGCTATCTGGGCATAACCCGACACAAATTTCCTATAGTACCCAGTGAGTCCTAGGAAGCCCCTCAATTCTCTTAAAGTTCTGGGTTGTGGCCAAGCTTGCATAGCTTGGATTTTGCTAGGATCAGCAGGAACACCCTCACCAGAAATGAGGTATCCCAGATAAGCTACTTGTTTCTTACCAAACTCACATTTCTTCTGGTTAGCATACAACTTGTGTTGTTGGAACAACTCAAGCACAATCTCTAAATGCCTCTTGTGAGAAGCCTCATCGGCGCTGTAGATTAAAATGTCATCAAAGAAAACAAGTACAAATTTTCTTAGATAAGGTCTGAATACCTCATTCATGAGGGATTGAAATGTGGCAGGAGCATTTGTGAGACCAAATGGCATCACTAAAAATTCGTAGTGTCCGTCATGAGTCCTGAAAGCAGTCTTAGGTCGATCTTCTTCCCTAACTCGAATTTGGTGATAACCAGATTTCAAATCCAATTTTGAGAACACTTGGGCATTATGCAATTCATCCAACAGTTCATCTATCACAGGAATGGGGTATTTGTCAAGAATTGTAGCCTTGTTAAATGCCCTATAATCCACACAGAATCTCCATGAACCATCTTTTTTTTTAACTAGAAGCATAGGGTTCGAAAATGGACTGATACTAGTCTGAATGATACCCGCCATTAACATGTCCCTAATCAGTTTTTCAATCTCATCCTTCTGAATTTGGGGATATCGGTATGGTCTCACACTCACGGGTGCAGTTCCTTCTTTAAGGATGATGGAATGCTCCCTTTTCCTTTTGGGTGGCAATCCTTCCAGCATTTCAAATACTGCACTGTATTTCTGCAATATAGGTTCCAGCACTCCCACGTTTTCCTCCAATTCCTTCTGTCCAGCTTCAATCACATTCATTTCAATTAACACCCCTGTTCCTTCCTGCTTCAAAGCTTTCATCATGGCTTTCAATGAAACCTTAGATCTACGTAGTGAGGGATCACCTTTTAGAGTTATTACCTGCTGGCCCATCGTGAACTTCATGGTTTGTATCTTCCAATTCACCTGAGTAGTGGTTTTCATGGTTTTCCACCTTGAGGAGTACCTAACGTCTCCAACCATTGTATTCCCAATATGACATCAGAGCTGCTCAATTCGAGAGGTAAAAAATCCTCTACAATGGTAATTTCTTGTAGTTACAAAGTGACTCCCCTACAAATTCCTTCACCTTTGATTGTACCACCTGCCCCCAATATAACCCCGTAACTTCCTGTTTTGGTTACTGGTAATTCGAGGTGTTTTACCACGCTAGTTGATACAAAATTATGTGTAGCTCTGGTGTCAATTAACACTACAACTTCCTGTTCTCCTAAAAACCCAGGCAACTTCATTATTTTTGGTGAAGTCAGCCCAGCCACCAAATTCTGAGAAATCTCAACCTCTTGATCTAATTCAGCAACTTCCAATTCCTTCTCATTCCATTCGGCAGTTTTCCTTTCCTCGATTTCATCTTCTTCATCGTTAGTGATGAGCACGCTGAGCTCTTTTTTTTACAAAGATGCCCAGGTGACCATTTTTCGTCGCATCTATAACATAGTCCCTTGTCTCTCCGTTTCTGAAGTTCCGCATCACTCAACCGCCGTATCTCTGCCATTGGGGTTGTCGCCGGTGCATTTGGGTTTGGACTGGGTCGGTGGGTCATGGTGGGAATAGCTGAAAATCGCGAAACAGAGGATGATCGGTAGCCATTGTTTCTCGTGATGGTTCTCGCATTGTGGGTTATGCTTAATTTCTCTTCTATCAGCTGGGCTAGGTCCATGGCTTGGCCCAAATTGTTGGGGCCCAAAATCCTTAACTCAACTTTGATCTCCATCTTCAGCCCATTAATAAAATTTCTCAGAGCTATATCCTCTGATATCTTCTCCAATGGTGCCGAGTATTCTATGAATTTCCTCCGGTAATCTCTAACTGATCCTTCCTGCGTCAAAGCCAGCCACTGCTCATACAACGTTCCATTTTGGGTAAAGCGAAACTGCCGCAACATCATTAATTTCATCTCCTCCCATGAAACAAAAATTTTCTTCTTATTTTCCCATTGGAACCATAGCAAAACATCTCCCTCAAAGCTTACTATGGCAGCTTCCAACTTCTCTTCATTGTTCATCCGATGAAAAGCAAAATACCTCTCAGCTCTCATTATCCACCCATCAGGATTATGGCCATCAAAAATAGGCATGTCCAATTTCCTAAATCGAAAGTCATGCCGAGGGTTCGTGTTTCCATTTGCTTCGCTGTTCACCTGTGTTGATCCATGGTGGAAATTAGACACTGGTGTATTTTCTTGCAATTCCTTTGCTCTCTCGGAAGTCATGGAAGATTGTCGGTGACGCTCTTCTTGTAGCTTAATCATCTGCTCAAAGTGCTGGGATATTTGTTGAGTTAAGGTATGTATGTCTTCTCTCAACCCTCCCTCTTCTCTTCCCAGCTTCTTATGATCCCCTTGCATTAGCCCAATAACTTCCTCCATCGCCTCGAGTCTCTGGGTATTATTCTTTGCCATCCCTTCTCAGAATCTCTCTGCTCTGATACCAAAATCTGTTATGAACTCAGATATTGTAGTAATGAGAATCAGAAATTATATTAATGGGAATGTTGTATTAAGCTTCAACAAAAAAAAAAACTCAAAGAACAGATTACAAGCTATTCGAGAGGCTTATTCTCTCCCAAGGAAAAACTTCCATACAATTCACATGCCCCACCCCGTTTCCCTTGCACTGCCTATATCCCTCCACTCCCGCGTAGGTTCTCTAACAGAATCCTACGTGGACACTACCCCTCTGACAAAATAACAGACTGAATACCAAAACAAACATAACAAAATCCACTAGAAACAACATATAAAGTAGCATATTATTGAAAATAAAATAACACCCGAAAATAGAAATAATCACTTATTTGGAAGACACCCACAATTCTTATTTTCTGCGCGCATAGGTGAAACGTATTGGAGGTCTAACACATTTTTAACATAACCAAAAGCAAAAGAAAGCCAATACAATCAACGTACTAGTAACATCTGCACAAACTGTGAAGTCATAATACTGAATAGTAATTGTTGTGGATACACATACACTAAGAGAACCCTAAAGCGACAAAACAACTGTAGAAGCATATCTATCTGTGCATGCCATTGTTTAAGATAGTATACCAAAATATATTGATCATGAGAAAAAAAAAATGTGCTACTTGCAAAATTTTGCTGCATCTAGGAGCTTGGAAGCAGTCGACCATTGTACATTTTGTCAAGTAATTGTCGAGCATCCGGCCTCCTAAGAAGGCCTTTATTATTTGGTAGGCCAGTCCCCAAGCAAACGGGACATACTAGCTTTCCTCGACCTGACACAATTACAAATAAGAGATTCTTAGAGAAAACATAAAAGTACATGTAATGATATAATAACAAGGTGCAATGGAACCAGATTGAACTAACAATATAGTCATTTTCATGACAGTGTTTCTATTTTCAGGTTGCACTTGTGAATGTTGTTACTATTTTCAGTTAAGAGTAACAAGGTCATACTTTAATGGGTTCAAAGACTTTCTTAAGAATTATGAGTCAAAAACTTGGGATGGTTTGTTTTTTTGTGCTTATGTCAAAAGCAGTTTTAGTCAAAAGTGCTATTTAAAGAAAGTTTTTTAGAAAGAAGCATCTAATTCTTTATTGTGTCAATCAACATGCAAACACGAACTCAACACAATCCAACGCGCAAACACGACACAACTGCTAACCCTAATGATTCAGAATGCTAAAACATGCAGGCTATGGACAACCTTGGAATTTGATTAAAAAAAAACAGCCTAATGCTATCATTATTTTTCTTTCTATGTAAGGATCTGACCAAAAGAGGACTTGCATTTTCAAATTACTGAGAACTTCTATTCAAAGAGTTAAACACAAATACTGTCATAAGAAGCCGAGATGGATATTAAAATTTGCAGCTTAAGAATTATAAGAATGAAAAGCATGAAAAAACCACCACAGGTATAGAGTTTCTATTTACTTAAAAAGATGCATAAGCATCGATTCAAAGCACATACCATAACAGGTTGGACATTCTGTAAACTCGTATACATCTTTTGCCCGCTTTCTATTCAAAGCTTTCCATTTTCCTGTACCACCACACATATCACCTAAATGAAAAGCAAATGAACATCTCATGGACGGCAAGGTTGCCACAAGTAACATAAAAACTATAACAAACAACTAGGCATGGGTTTGCAAGAAATTCAAAATGTAGATTGTGATATCCGAATTTCACAATGTTACAATTTAAACTCGGCACACATCATTGAGTTTACATGACTTTTTAACTGGGTTACATGGGAGGGTAACCGAGTTAAAATTACCACATTGTGAAATTCAATTATCCCAACCTACATTGTGAATCTTGCATTCTCACGTCTATATTTGACCATTTCCTTCTAAACTAATGTTTGGTCTAGAAATCCCAAAATGGGATTCATGTAAAACAAAAGATTCTTAAAGGAGGGAGAGTGTATTCAAGAATCAAAAAGAACCTTATTTTTCATGTATTTTAATCAAGTTCCATTTTTCCAATAAGTAAAGGACCTGGCAGTATTTTTCTGTATAATCAAATATTAAACCTTTTATCCTCAAAAATAGATAAAAAGGTCTAGGGAACAAACAGCTCTGTTTCTTTTAGGAAGAATCAAATCAGAATCCTTGAAAGGTGGATCAGAAAAACAATTTGAATTGAATCCTTGAATAGACTCTAAATAGAATCAAATGAACATCTGTAGACCAGGATCATATATTATTCTTAATAATGAAAACAGAGACTTAGAAAGATAAAGACACCTCATCTAAATGTACCCACAAAATGTTATATTTAATAAAAATAAATTCCTTTATACCTTCATATAAAATGTAGAGAACAGACAAGAAACTATGCATCAAACTACATGTAGACAATACGAACAAGAGAGCTGTGACAACTACTAAACATAATACTTACAAAGCACAGCACCACTGCCACCACAGTTACGGCACCCAGGCTTTTCTTTTCCATCCAATGCAAATGCTTTTGAATCAGTACAGGAGGTGCCAGAACTTTTTATCAAAGTAGCAGTTGTACATAGACATGTCAGACACAACCGCCTTGTGAATAATGCCTGAAAAAGGGCAACACTTAATCCATATTTAAATCAAAGTTAAAACAGCTTTTAAAATTATTAGAAAATTCCAAGGATTCATTCTTTTCGCAACCAGTAAATGGTGTTATAAGTGCAAACCCATCAAGTCACGAAGTATTAAGAACCAATATATATATACATATAAAAGAATATTATTAGCCCACCTCCACTCAGACTAAGCTTTTTAAATCCTAATGGCGTAACTTCTTAGGAGAAATGGTTGCTAAACTTCTAACATAAAACAATTGGGTAAGCCATGTTTGTGGGGTGTTACAAACATGTTCAATGTGCCCCAGAAAGGATTTCAACCTTTACCTTTGACCTTCAAGCAATGCTAAAGAATTATAATATAGTTTGCCTAAAATACAATGCATAGACAAAAGGGATGAAAATGATATCCAGGATGAAAAAAAAAACAGCTTAAATTGTTTGTTCGTTGGTTCCAAAAATGCTATAATGTATCAGATACGATGTTGACTTCAAGAAACGACAATATACTGTTTTAGTACCTAGTAAAATAGATTGGACCATTACCTTTGGAGGTGTTGATGAATGATCAGAATCTTCCGGATTGCAGTTCTTATTGTCAAGACTGGACCTCACACTAATTCCAACTGTCTTTGAGTTGACTGTAATGTTTGGACAGAAAAAATGTCGGTTAAAAACATTGCCTCTTGAGCATATATATTGGGACTCAGACATTCAACAAAGTGTGCCTTGAAACCATCTTGTTTCATTTTCTAGAGCAAGTTAAAAGCCCTATTTTTTCTTGGGCGAACTCACAGTATAGCCTTGAGTCAACAAAAAATTCACAATATACTTGAATTTACTGTATTTTACAATGTAGCACTTATATGAGCGAGTTATGTGAGTGTGTAACTGAGTTAGAAGTGTTACATTGTAAAATATGACAAGCTCAAACTATATTGTGAATTTCATATAAACTCAAGACCAAAGAAGAAAATTTATGTTTTATTTATTTATTTTGAGGGGCTAAAAGAGCAAGATACAGATTTATGAAAAATAAATAAAAATAATCAGACTCTAGTAGGGTTAAGACTAGGCCACTGAAAGAAAAGACTTTCCTGGTAACCTCACTTCAATTACATACTTGTTCAAGATGTTAGAACAGAAAAACAGTTTGCAAAACTACAAAAACACAATGGATGAACCACATTCAGTGAAGGCGCTATGAGAGTGAACCGATCACTACTCCCAAAGTCCCAAAGTTACATTATTCGGGTATGTGCATATTACTTTTATGTCATTCCTCCTCACTTGAAATTCAGCAATTTGGAATTACAAAGTTAACAGGTTCAACATAACCCACTTGCTCTGATATCATGTTAGAATGTATTGTCACTGAGCACTTTCATGACTAGGTGGAATTAAATCCACAATTGGGAAGGTCTTGATTCAAAGGAAAAGCCATAAGCAACCAAACACATAAATCTTAGATGGTATGACTACTTTTTTTTTGAAAGTAAACAAAGAACAACAACAAAACAAAAATAGACCAAAGAAAAATAAATGCTAATTTAAAAAAGTGAGAACAATAACAAGTAGAAACCAAACCATGACAAAGTACGAAGAAAAACAAGTAAATTGCTATTCTATATTCGTTAATAATAAGAAAACTAGGAATTCAAGAAAACATGGGTAAAACACAAACAAAGAAGTAAAAATAATAATTGTCCGAGATGATTTTGTGGCAACAACTGAGAGATTCTTGATAAATTTTGAAAAACTCATATTATAGTGAGAGAGGGTAAGAATTACTAACAGTGAGAAGGAGACTCTTTTGAAAGACGAAGTGGGATAGCAGAGAGATTAGAAGAAGAAGACGACGACATCATCACTCTCTTTTCTAGCTTCGTTTTAACATGTGGCTGACAAAGTTCGTTTTGTAGTTTTATTGAACGAATGGCCTATTTCGCTTTTCGCATATTATATGATTATAAGTAATAATACTACAATAATATCTTCTTTCATTTTTTCTTTTTTTCTTTTTAATTTTTTGCTAGGAAAATAATATCTGTTCTTATGTACATAAATAATTTTTTTTTTCTTTCTACTCTTTTTATTCTCTTACATAAGTTTCCTCCAATTTTAACTTTGCAGTTGGGTTTTCTATTAAAAAAAAAAAAAAAAAACTTTGCAGTTTTTAGTGGGAAACAAAACAAATATTTGATTCGAATAAGAAAAGGGAGAGATGAAGTGATAAACATCCGAGATTCTTTTTATTCCATACTCATCTTTGCTTGGTAGTCATGAACTGAAATTGAATTAAAAATTTGGACATTTATTAAGGGAATAAAATTAATCAATTACACCAATCGATGGAATAATTGTTGGTATTAAACTTTTTAACTTATTTTAACCTAAGCATGATAAATGTTATTATCCATTTTTACTCCCAGACTAAATTTTTTTCGTTTTCAATTTACTCTCATTTAGTGTCAATTTTGGAGGATTATAAATATTAACCCATTAGAGTTTATTTTAATTATTTTAATTATTTTATTCCCACAAATTGTACACATTATATATGATGTTACATTCTCATAATCAATATGAGTCGCAATGCACCCAAAAATCACAATTTTCCGGTTGAAGTCTCTTAAGACAGGCAAGTATTAATACAAGTGCGATAAGAATTTGGGCTGCTTACTCAATTTATTTGTTCTTATTTTCTTAGAGCAAGAGCAAGAACAAGAACCCGCTGTCCCCTCCATGGAGTGAATCGAGTGATTACAGATATAATGCCCTAAGCCAAAGATTTAAAGGTTTGAATCTCAATCCACAGTCGCAGTCCAACGGGTGCTTATCAATTGATAAGAGATAGATATGGAAAATACAACTGAATTAGCCATATAATGCACGGGCTGTTTATTGATGTCCGCAATATACGAGGGCTTTGAAAATTTTATAATTTTAACTTAATACTATCAGAAAGTACATAAACTATTCAGGGGCCAACAGCCTTGCTAAGCTTTTAATCATATTCATACAGCATCTACAGTGCTTTGGCTAACACATTACACATACAACCAAATCAATAGAGTTGCTGAAGCTAAACTCGAATAAGACCATACCCAATTTTACAGATCACTCCCCAAAGCAACAAAATGGCAGACCACGAACTCCCCAAGTTTGTCCCTTATCGGATATGCAAATCATACATAGACAAGATCAAGATACTGTCCGGCCGTAACACAAACAAGATAAGTACAGATTTTTAGACCATTTTTCCTGCATAGAAAATCAGATTTAGATGAGGAGAACAACAGTTAATTGTAATTTCCACTACAGTCGCCCTTTATAACATCTTTCGTAATTCTTAACACTACGAAGTTGATACCTTAACATGTGAGCTTGGAAACTGAGTTGTACGCAGGGTTTCCTGAGTTTCATCTACAGGTTTACGCTTGGGTACACTCAAGATGAGAGCGGCTTGATCCGAAGTGGCAGCAGTAGCAGTTATACGGTAACCATTATCCCAACGTCTGTGGATGCCCTCACTTGGATAAAGAAAATCAAGCTCCACAACCTGCAAAATCAGCGCCATAAATGTATATTGAATCCAACACCAGAAGAAACAGTACAGAAATAATACGGAAGACAGAAAGTTGTTGATACATATGAATGGTTAAACATAAGAAACCTCAATACTTTAAAATATAGCGACGAGAAATAATAAAAATCAGGAAAAATATGAGTTATAATGTTTGCAAAGATAATAAGGAACTTTTTTATTCCCCGTAGCATGAGTAGGTGGAATTAATAAGTTAAATATATTGAGATAGGACACCCAAGCTTTACCTGATCGCTAAAGCCAGCATTGCGAGACATCACAATGCCCCATCGGCTGCCAGCAGTTGTCATCGAGGTCACGTGAAATCCTTCTCTCCACTTTTTATTTATCCACTTGAAAGGGAAAGAATCACTTACTTTGTAAGACTGTTGAGTGTATGGAGTTCCTGTACAATAAGGATCTCAAAGTCATCATTTGAAGGCCTTCTTGACATGAATTTTTCTTGAACAATCAATTTGCAGACATAATATCTGTTATTTTCCCCCCTTCTCTGCAAGGGAAGTTCGCAGTTTGACTCTAAGCTTATTATGCTAAAGGGTTATCCTTCAATTTCAATCCTCTCATCCCAACAAAGACTATTTCTAGACACAGGTTTTTCGCATTGCAAAGTTATATGCTATATAGCCTATAGATATTAGAACATTCTTTTCAATGAGTAAAATAACCTTTGACCTTTCTCAGCACTAAAATATTTTTTGATAATATCTTAACACCAACATATTAAAATTTCATAGCAGCCCCATATGGGAGAGGATGCCAAAAGGTGCCTGAATATGTACCCACATGTGATTTTATGTCACGGATGGCCATGAGGGTTGCCTAAGAGCTTCAGTAAGAGAGCATGAACCTCAAACCAACATTTCAGCTACATGAGTACTGGTACATCAACCCCAAAACATTTGAAGGCAAAAATAGAATTTGCAAGTAACTGTATATGAGCCTCTCCAACCCCCCCCCCCCCCCCCCCCCCCCAAAAAAAAACTTGGGAAGAAAAGAATGATTTAAAGTCAGTAAAGTCTCATCCATACCATATAAAAAGCCATTTCTACTGAAAGAAAATATATACAATGTTTTTTTTATCCAGCCAACCTTTGTAAATAAATATTGGTTTCAAAGCTTTCAAAAACATCAAAAACAAGGCTCCAACAAAGGTCCACTCTGATAGTGCCAGTGGATTAAAAGAGAAGATAAAACTGTGGCTGGTTGCCTTGTAAAATTTGTAAGGAATGACTGTTGTATTTGTTGTACGGTCAATGTCCTTTGGATGTTCTTAAAAAACCTGATGAGGACTTCTTATTATCTGATATTTGATAAACGAAATTCTCATTTTTTTTTTTGGGTGGGGGGAAGAGGCCACCCAAGAAAAGCATTATCCTGACATGCAAGTGAAACAAAATACTGACATAGTATATCAAAAAAATATAACATTGAACCTGGATGCTAGACTTGTGTCTTTTGTTTAATCAACAAGCTAATCATAAAATCAAACCTCTGAATATCAGAAAAGAGAGCTTGTCTGTGTGTGTCAAAAAAATGGAGTTTTCAGAATTTCCTAAATGCTCATATAACTTACAACTTTGATTTATTAAAATATGAAAATCCATCCATCAATATCAAAAGCTAATTATGAAGAACAAACCTTTGGACATTACTACAAGGGAGCTTCCATTGTCAGCTCCAGCAATTGAACTAATGTAATAGTTCTTCTCCCATTGTTCCATGATCCATTCCTGCAAGTTCATAAAAAGAACCTTAATTATTTTTTTGTTTTAAATATGTCAATACCTTGCAGGAGATCACTGGATCAGAATAAACACGGAACCAAACCTTGTGCAAAAAATAAGGGGAAATTTCATAAACTTGGACTGTAAATCCAGTTCCGGCATCCATGATAAGAGCCCAAAGACTAGAACAAGATCCCACACAGCTAATAAGTAGACCATCAGCATGACCTCTATCCACATGTTGAGCCAACCTTGTTTCAGCCACATTGTAGTGATACCTTATCATAACAATAAGCAGATTTTAGGAAATAATGCAATAAGCATGCTTATTTTCTACAGCATAAAGAACTATGAAAAGAGAAAGTCAAACTATAAGTGTTTTTATCACCTAAAAAGTGCATAATTGGGGGGTAGAACTTTACCTCTGTTTCATTGGTAGCCGAGCATTGTAGACGGAAATCCATTGTGTAGCAGGGGCCCCAATACGAATCTTCTTCCTCGGTTGCCCATCATCTTCTTCCTCAATATTCAATCTACCCCGCTTTTGCCCAACTTGACTAATAATCTAGAGGGGGTTCGTGAACCACCACCGATAAACCCCAAAAGAAATATAAACATAAATGCAATCAACAATCAAAAGCAAAGTTTGAATACCTACGTAATCTAGCAAAGGTACCTTTTGAGCACCATCAATTTTTAATGGCCTTCCAGCAGGATTTGATCCTATCATACCCTCGAACAAAGAAATTAGCTTTAAATAGTTAGGCTCTTCATCGAATTTCATGTTCACCACAATCTCAAGAAATTGCTTTAGAGCTGGAGGACAGAAACAGCACAAAATTTCAGAAGATGTTCCCATCTTTTTCTTGCAAACTAGGAAAGATTTATTATCACCCTGAAAGGGAACAAAGAAGAGCTTAAGAAAGTCTCATTTCAAAATAAAAAAACAAAATCAACAAATGCTTATAATTAGAGTAAACTTCACATACCTGATAGCCTTGCCAAGGTAACCTGCCCCGATGGAGAAAAATAAGTGTGTAAGCAAGAGACTCAAGATCGTCTCTTCTACTAGCAGTTCTTCCCAAATGAGCATGAACACTAGCATATCGAACAGTTCCTCTAAAAATTAAAGAGAAAGTCAATTATGACAGACAATATATACTGCAAGCCATAGACAAAAAGAAACGGCAAAACCTGGTCTACCTGAACATATCAGGACGTTGATCATATTCAACATGCTGCCCACTAGATCCGTCTTTCCATTTTGTTGCTGCAAATTGCAAACTCATAAAGAATAAATGAATAAAAGATAAGAGATAAACTCAATTAACTATTAAAAAACGCACATGCGCATATAGAAAATATAGTTACTTGCCTAATCCAAGATCAACAAGAAACAACTTCTTCTCTTGTGGAGTAGATGGCTGACCAAGTAAAAAGTTTTCTGGCTTAACATCTCCATGCACATAGCTAACGCACACAGTCGAATTTGAAATTTGAAGTTAAAATCTGAGTTAAGTACAGAGAAAGACTCTGCCCAATAAAGGCAATGAAAAGCAATAGCAATAATGGATTAAGTCATCAGAAACTGCATTTTCATACCCTTTTGAATGTATCTTATCTAGAATTGACAAAGACTCAGCTGCAATACAAGCAACCATTTCTGCAGACATCCTGTTTTAGATACAAGAAATTTAACACATTACCTCAGAGAATCTGAAACCATCCTTTCCTAATGGTAAAAAAATAAAAAGAAATTCACGATTCCCAGTATTATGAACTACTAGAAAATAATAATATTTCAATGATACCAGTACACAATGCCATCATGGTCAAAGGTGGTGTCTATTTAAGACTTAAAGAGCTAGTAATGAAAAACTTGTAGCAAATGGCTATATAAACAATTTTCAGTCTCCAACATGTAGATGATGTAACCTCCTCTTGATGCCTTACCTCAATTAATACGTATCAGTTTGACTATTAAAGTTTTCTTCTAACTTTTCACCTAGATCAAGGGCATTTGTGTCATTTATGTAGTTTCATGCACCCTTTTTGTATTATATGAGTTAGCTTGAATCATGCCTAGGACAAAAGGCAAAGAAACATGGTACTCTTGAAGAGGAATATCTTCAATGAACTACACGCCCAAAATGGAAAAGGAGTTTTCCCCACAGTTCTCTGTGACTAGTTCAAGGCAACAGTAAAATGCATTAAAGGCTTATCATAATGCATAAGCATCATAAAACAAGTTGACTCAATGAGATGAAAATAGAGAAATACTCACGCCTGGCCTGAAGAGTTCCATACATCCCATAAACTGGGCCCTAGCATGTCCATAACCTACAAATATATGTATAAGAAACTTCAACCAATAATTAATATTGAAAATATGTAGGAGATAGGATGGTTGTGCATACCATTACATAATAATCACCTTGCCTTCCCTTATAGTGCACTTTAGGCACTCCATGACTACCACCAAGAGTGCTGTTGAACAAAAATTGTAAAAAACACATATAATTAGTAAGGGAGAAAAATAACAGGCATGCTACTCTTTTACTTTTGTCACCTAGCCAAGTGTATTATTTTCAGACAACATTGAGAAAACCCAACATTGTCACCAGAAAAGGAAAGGAAGAATAAATAAATTTATCTACCTGTATACTTGCCACTCGTGTGGAGGACCATAATTACAGCCTTTGCTATTTCTGTGCTCAAATTTCAATGCTACCTGATCAAATAGAAGAATTTGATGAACAAATTTCTAAGACAACAAAAAACAAAATAAGCGCCATATTTGACATTCACAAAGTTCCTGCAGCACCAGAAATTTGAACTCAGACTCACCTCCATAGCCCCAGGTCCACTAGTGCGATCACTTCCACCAGTAACACGACGGCCAACAAAAACCTGACCAAAACCACCTTTACCCAACTTCCTTTCTACCTTGTATTGAGGGGAACCTCCTACTTGAACCTTACAAGTTAAAATTTTCAAAAAATATATATATTATTATCAACTCCACATACAAACAATTATAGAAACAAAATCCACATTAATTAATTTTCAATGTAGAAAGTTAATGATAAAGGCACTCTCCCAAGTCCCCTTGCAAGCAACAAAGAAGAAAAAATAGCCTGCTTTGCACTTATTACATTGATTACTTACAATCCAGCTCAAATACAAAAAGTGAACCAAATGACCAAAGTTTTATCCTCAAAAACCAATAAATGTTTTAAAAAGTCATTGCAAAACCGTAACTGCATTTTAGCAAAAACCTAAGAACCATGTATACAATTAAAAAAAACTACGAGATAAATAAAAAAAAAAGAAATACAAGTAAATGATGAGGGGGAAAAAAGAGACAGAGAGACTGAAACATGCATACCCTTTCAGGAAAAGGTGAAGTATTTCCCTCTTCTTCATTACCACCAACCTTGTTAGCACTCAAACCACCGCTATCATCACCCATCACAGCTTTATCTTCTTCCTCAACCTTCAGTTCACCCTCAGAATCGTTTTCGCTATCGTCCTCCGATATTACAATAACCTTCTGATCCTCCAACTTCTTCGTAGCCAATCTCGCCCTCCGCCTTGTAACTCTCTCGGCAGCTGCTCTGGCCACAGCGGCGCGGGTTTTAACGTAATTTGGAAACGGACAAGGTGGAGACGAAGGCGAGTTAGATAGCTTGCCAACTACCCTTGCGCGACCTCGGCGAACTCCTCTGCGAAGCTCTGGCATTGCTCAAACCCATAAACTAACCGGTAAAACGCGTGAATTGAAAATTCGATCATTATATTAATCCAACGAAGCTTGAAGACTCTTGGACATGGCTGAATTCCTATTCAGACGAGTGGAACGTCAAGAGAGTGGAAGTGGTTGTCAATTGATAAATCGATTCGATTAGAAAAAGCTAGGGTTTATTGAGCTCCCAATTTCAGACCGAGAAAGGGATATACTGTTGGGCAACAGAAAAGAAGAGAGAAACGCCGACTCCAACAGGATTTGGGTGGGTGATGTAAAGAACAAAACTCAAATGAAATTGGAATAAAAATCCTTTTTTATTTCTCCTTTTCGTTTAGAGTATAAATAAAATAAAATAAAATTCAAACAAACAAATAACAAAAGATCATGAGAACTAAAATAATTTTTTTTTAAAATTTGAGTAATTGAAATCAATCACAATATCACTAAACTAGGTGCAATGAATAAAATAGTCACATTTATTATATTTTGGATGATTTCATGCCGATTACTTATAATTGAAATTATACGATAAAGAAATTGAGTTACATTTAGGGCATGTTTGGTTAGTTGTAATCAAACATGTAATACAATCAATTCAATTCATTACAGTGTTTGGTTGGTACAAACACATGTAATATAATGTAATCAGATTACATATAGAGAAGTAAAGGGGATTACATGTATCAGCACAATGAAAGGGGATTACAACTCATTTTCATAATGAACAGTAACCACTTGCGAAGGAATCAGTAACAGCGTTCTCCCCGCTCGCCGCCATTCGTCGTCCAGCCGTCCCTTTCGTGCGCCGACCATGGGGGTTGAAGTCGTCGCTCTCGTCCGGTGCCATTCGCGGTCTTATCGCCGCCGTTCAGGTCTATTCTCCAGCTCCGCCGCACCAGTTCTCCCTCGCGCTCGAACCAGAGTTCCAGCTCGTGTCGTGCTCGGCCCCGTCGCACCAGCTCGCGTCGCGCTCGTCGTTCCCGTCGCCTCATCGCGCTCGTCCATTACTACATAATTAGTTTTAATTTCTTAATTAATTAATTAGTTAATTAATCATTAAAAATTTGATTAATAATTTATTAATTAATTAATTATTAAAAAATTGATTAAAAATTTCTTAATTAATTATTAATTAATTAAAAAATTGATTATTACAGTAATAATTATTAATTAATTAATATTTTAATTAATAATTATTAATTAATTAATTAAGGGTATTATTGTAATATTACAGTATTTTCCATTACATTACAGTTATCAAATCAAATAATGTAATACTGATTCCTTTTTTTATTACAGTGATTAAACCAAACACTGTAATCGTAATACTGATTCCTTTACATTACATTCCATTACGATTACGATTACATTCAGCGAACCAAACGCAACCTTAGTACATATAAAATTTGCATGTTTATCTAAAATATTTTTCCAAAATATAGTTGAAAATTTGAGGCTTAAATAACGTGGGTATATATATATATATATATATATATATATATAATTACATTTTTTTTATTATTAATTTAATCTCTCTCTCATATATATATATAACATTATAATACATTTATATATTATATGTATTCAAAACTAAATATGTACCACTAGTATATTATTTTATGACTAAATTAATTATGTATAAAATAAAATCATATAATTTTTTAAAAAAAATTCAATTATCCTTTCAATTATATATATAAAACCCAAAATTAACCAAATTCATTAAAATTCTTTCAATTAATATAATATAATTTGAGACTTAGATAGGTAGGTACAATAACAATAAAATTTTAGAACAGTGTATTCAATTAGAATTTAAAAAAAAAATTAAAATATTATAAATTTAAATATTTTTATAAATTTTTAAGAACTCAAGATAGATTTTAAATTTTTAATAGAATTGTATAAATTATAGTAAATTTTATTCAATACAAAAATCAAAATACTATAAAATCCTTATAAATATTTGGGATAATAATAATAATGAGTATATATTTTTTTACTGATAATTTTAACTAAAAGGCCTTTTAAAATCTGTAGATTTTTAAAGAAAAAAAAAATTTAAGTTAATGACTTTTTAAATACACCTAAATTTTTAAAAAATTTAAAATCTTAATTGAATATACCCTTGCCTTTAAAAAAAATTAAAGATAAATATAAAATTATAGTTGAATACATCAAATTTAATAAATTTTTAGAAATTTCTATTAAATTTTAATAAAATATACTTCAATTAATTTATGTTTACCCGAGCTTCATATTTGGGAATCTCACTGGTACCTTACCTAAGCAGCAAGAGGACACAACAGTATGGCATTAATTAAAATTAATGGTCCACGTAGTTTGCAAGTAGTTGCCGCTTAACTTTGGAACTTTGCCTATGTAAGGAAATAGTAGTCATTCAGTAAGGATAGTGGTAAATGTAATGATAAGTGTGTAAAAATAAGGGTAAACACCTAAAATAAGCCTTTTTATGTGCCAAACTACAAAAATAGACCCCATAGTAGAATTCTTATAAAAATGAACCCCTTACAAAAGCAACAAAAATATGAAAGGTCTTACACAAGAAATAAAATTCTGTAAAAACTTACAAAACTTATAATCACAAATGTCAAAAATAATAGAAAATCAAGAAGTAATACAAGAAACAATGGAAGTAGAGACACAAGACATCTCTGGATGTTTTTCACAAGAAATGATATTCAGTAAAAAGAAATTTGAAGAAATTCAAAAATCAAAATTAAACTTAAAAGAAAAAGATGGATTCAGAGAAGAATCATTCTCAAAAATAAGAAAATTATTTCCAAGAAAAGACATAATATATTACGGCATAAGTAATAAAGAAATGAGTATAACTATAGCAGATGCTAAAGGAAGGTTTAATATACCATTAATTAATAAAGAAACTATTATGGAAAAATTATCAAAAATCCCTGAAAAAGATAGAGAAAAAATTGGATACATCCATTTAGGAGGAATACAAATATTAATAAAAGCACATTTTAGAGAAGGAATAGATACACCAATTAAGTTAGCACTTTTAGACAATAGAATAACAAACAGAAAAGATGCTTTGCTAGGAATGATTAATGGAAATCTAGGATACCAGAAATTAAAATTCACAGCATATCCAAGATTTGCTGTTAATATCCAAGATAAAAATTTAAATCAAGTATTAAGTCTAGCCTATGACTTTGAACGAGGAAATCTAATGAAAGAAGGAAATCATCCATTTTCAGTCCACTACCTTGTAGGATATTCATTAACAAATAGTCACAATAGTTCGATATACGGACAAAATGAATTCATAGAAATAGATAAAACTTTTAAAGATATAGGACAAGTAATAAAAAATTCAGAAAAATTATTAGAATATGAAGTACCAGATGAATGGAACCTAGATATTAAGGAAAAACCTTTAATACCATCAAGAAGAAGTAATGTACAAACAATAACATTTGTAGACACTCAAGCAGAAGCTAGTAAAAGAAATAGAGAAATAAAAGAATTAAAAGAAGAGATTGAAGAAGTAAAAGACTTGGTTTACACAATGAAATAATAATGATATTAGAAAAACTATTAAAAATACAATTAGAAGGAAATAATAGTTTAACAAGTATAAATAACAATCAAATATCTATAATGAAAGCTTTAATTCTCATAGCAGAAAGATTAGACATTACTGATGAAAGTATACAAGAATCAAAAAGAATACAATTAAAAATAAATAAAGAAATTTTAGAATTAAAAAATAACATTAATAACATACCAAGAGGAAATGGAATAAAATTTGATCCATTAAAAGGATTAAAAGAAGAACCCCCTAGAAGATCTGATGCTTTAATACCTAAAAATGAAAAAAGAAAAGCAGAAGAATCTAAACAAATAATAACAACCTAATGGACTTAAAAGAATACAGGAAAAACCTAGAAGAACAATTCATGAATCCTGAAAATAAGGATATAGAAAAATTAATAAGTTTACTAACATTAACAGATAAAGAATTAGAAAAACATTATGAAGGAAAATCTTACATAAATAAAGAAGAAGACGATATGACAGTAATAAGTGAAGACGAATCTGAACAAGAAAATATAACTCAAAGAATAAATATGGAACTAGTAATAAGAACAAACCCAGAAAGAGGAGAAACATCTGACCCTCACAGAGAACATAGATATAGACCAGAAGAACCTAATCCTACACATAGAAGAAGACGACCACCAAAAATGGAAGAAGGATTACATTGGGGTACTAGAGGAGATATCCCACCAGAATTCAAATTACATGAAAATTATAAAACAGACATTTTAGACTTAGATTGCATAAGAGACAGGAAAAAAGCCTTAGATGAATGGGCTAGTGGAATGAGTGTAATGATACAAACATCATCAACTACAAACTCAAACCCTTCAGTATGTAAAGTGCTGGTAGCACATAAAATGACAGGAAATGTAAAAATATGGTTTTCAAACCTACCTGAACAACAACATTTACTAATGCAAGGAAATGCTACAACAGGAAGGGATTACTTAGACACAGTAATAAACGAAATATATAAGGAATTTATAGGAGAAGATAAAGGAAGAAATATAACAGAATCTAGTGAACATGAAATAGAAGAAGCCAAATGGCATTTAACAAACATGGAAATATGTGACATGTGTTATATAGATGCTTTCATATGCGAATATGAAATGTATTACCATAAATTACCACCATCTATCCAAGAAATCTATAAAGAAATGTTTTACAAAAAATTACCCGGAACATTATATAAAACCATGACAGAAGAATGGAATAATAGAAATCCACAAATTACACCTGATACCTTAGGAGCAAGAATAAGAGGACTTAAGAATTGGATAATAATAAAATGTCAAGAAAGAAAAGAATATAGACAAATAAGAGGAAATGACAAAGTCTGTTGTGATTCAAGAGACTTTAAAACACCAGAAAAATATGGTTGTAATATAAAGCCATATAAAAAGTATAATAAATACAAGAAATATAAAAAATTTAAAAGATTTAAGAGATATAAATTTAGAAAACAAGACTTTCAAAAATATAAAAGAAGATACAAAAGAGAACCATATAAAAAGAGATATTTCAGAAGAAAAAGGTATTATACACCTGAAAAGAAAAATTATTGTCCATCAGGAAAAAAGAAATGTAGATGTTGGATATGTAATGAGGAAGGACATTATACTAATGAATGCCCAAATAGACTCCAACATATAAAAGAATTTAAAAAAGAATTTTCACAGAAAGCAAAAATATTAGAAGAAGCTTTTAAAATGGAATTAGAACCAATAGAGGAATCTGATATAGATGATACTTGTAGTATTTATCTATTAGAAGAAACCGAAGAAGAAATAACAGACTCAGAAACGTCTGACTATAATTCTAATTCTGAATATGATTCAGAATAATGAATGAAATATTAAGTATAACAAATCCAAATAGTACATACATAAAAATAGGATTAAAATTTAAGGGATATAAAAATTACCATTTACATGCATATATTGACACAGGTGCAAGTATGTGTGTAGCCAGTAAATATGTATTTCCAGAAGAACTCTGAAAACAATCACCAAAAGATTTAATAGTAAGAATTGCAAATAATACTACAATAAATTTGAATAAAGTATTAAAAGATACAGATGTATCAATAGGAGGAAAAATCTTTCATATACCTACAATTTACCAACAAGAAACAGGAGTTGACATCCTACTAGGAAATAACTTTCTAAACCTATATCAACCATTTACACAATACATAGACAAAATAAGCATAATAACCTTAGATGAAGAAACAATTTATGTATCAAAAATAAGAAAAGTATTAACAGTTTCATCACAAACTTTTATGTCACAACATAAAAAGCGAAAACGTGGTGAGGATATAGAAAAACAAAAACCATATTTAGAAAACATTTCTTTAGACATAGAGGTTAACCAAAACCCCTTTCTAAATGAAATACAGGAAGATAAAGCCTTAACAGGAATAAGAAAATTATTAAAAACAGTATGTTCAGAAAACCCTTTAGATCCAAACATAAATCGATCTAATGAAATAGCAAGAATAGAATTAAAAGACCCCTTAAAAGTTATAAGAGTAAAACCAATGATTTATACTCCAGAAGACAGAGAAGAATTTGAAAAACAAATTCAAGAACTTTTGGAATTAAAAGTAATTATACCTAGTAATTCACCACATTCCAGTCCAGCATTCTTAGTAGAAAAAGAAGCTGAGAAAAGAAGAGGAAAGAAGAGAATGGTAATAAATTTTAAAGCCTTAAATAAAGAAACAATTGATGATGGTTATTTCATACCAAAGAAAGAGGAATTATTATCATTAATTAAAGGAAATAAATACTTTTCAAGTTTTGATTGCAAGAGTGGATTTTGGCAAATAAGACTTGATAATGAATCACAAAAATTAACGGCATTCAGTTGCCCTCAAGGACAATTCCAGTGGACAGTTGTTCCATTTGGACTCAAACAAGCACCAGGTATTTTCCAAAGACACATGGATAATATCTTTAAAAAATATCACAATTTTTGTTGTGTTTACATAGATGATATTTTAATATTCAGTAACGAATTACCAAAATACTATTTAGACATCATTAACATTTTACAAGAATGTAGAAGAACAGGAATAGTGTTATTAGAAAAGAAAGCAGTAATTGCTCAACAAAAAATAAAATATTTAGGGTTAGAAATAGAAGATGGAAAACATCATCTACAACCCCATATTTTAAACCACATACAAAATTTTCCAAGTATAATCAAAGATAAAAATCAATTACAAAGATTTTTAGGATGTTTAACATATGCGGAGGCATATATAAAGAAACTAGCAGAAATGAGAAAACCATTACAGGCAAAACTTAAGAAAGATTATGTCTGGCAATGGACTGAAGAAAACACCAAATACATGGATAAAGTAAAAGCACAGGTAAAAGATTTACCAACTTTATATCATCCAGGACCAGATGATAAAATGATAATAGAAACAGACGCTTCACATGAATATTGGGGAGCAGTATTAAAAGCAAAAGTTGATGACAAAGATGAATATCTTTGCAGATTTACTTCAGGATCTTTTCAAGGCCCTGAACTAAATTACCATAGCAATGAAAAGGAATATTTAGCTGTTAAAAAAGCTATTAAGAAATTTGCAATATATGTAATAAGTTCAAGATTTACTATTAGAACTGATAGTAAAAATTTTGGACATTTTTTAAGAACTAACATTGCAGGTGACTATAAGCAAGGAAGATTAATAAGATGGCAGCAATGGTTTAACTACTACAAATTTGATGTAGAGCACTTGCCAGGAAAGAAAAATTGTTTAGCTGATGCTTTAACCAGAGAATTAGCACCACTAACTATGTTTTTCATGACAGGAATTGATTCACTTGACATCGAGATCGAGATCAAGAAAAAGGAAATATTGATTCATGAAACACAAATCAAATGCCTCAAAGAACAACTAGAGGTATTAGAACTCAAAAAGAAACTACAAAATAGAACAAATCTAGAACTCCATATGGAAAAATCTGAAGAAGAGGAAGCTGAGCCTTCAACAGGAAGAAAGATGCAGGTTGAAGAAACTGCAAGCAACAACCCTGAACCAATAAAAAATTTGGAAAAGAAAAAACAAAAAATGAATTGGGCTGATGAAGCCGAAAAGGAAGATTTAAAAAAGATTTATGTAGTTTACAATGGACCTAATCCAGGAATCTATACCAGTTGGCCAGAAGCAAGTAAAGCAGTAAATGGAATTAGTGGAGTCATCCATAGATCCTTTACTAATAGGATAGAAGTAGAAGGAAGTTATAAAAATTTTAGAGTCCCTAAACTCATAACCCCAGCAGAAATAACAAAAAACTATTCCCAAATAGTTCAACAGCCAGCAACAGGAACCAGTAGAATGAGGAACCTTGGAACTATCCACAGACCAATAATTTTCAGAGAACCAATCGATAATTCTTTCGAAGAAGAAAAAGAAAGGTACATAAATTTAACTAAACAGGAATGGTTAGGATTATATAACCTAGCTAGAAAAACAACTCAGGAACATATTGAAGATATGAAGTTCTACACCACCGAAAAAGACTTCCCCTCAGGTAGTAAATTTAATATTTTAGAAGGAGTTGATCCAATATTTACTTATAAAACATTTTATGCAGGATTAATTGAAAACATATATCCAGGAAATGAATTAAGAGAATTAATATATTTTCCTGATAATTTCAAAAAAGCAATTAGAAATTTCAAAAGAAAAACCAGGGCTGCAGAAAAGCCTATTTATTTAAGATGTTTCAATTCTTTAATG
This sequence comes from Elaeagnus macrophylla, assembly GCA_029378325.1. NCBI lineage: Eukaryota > Viridiplantae > Streptophyta > Magnoliopsida > Rosales > Elaeagnaceae > Elaeagnus > Elaeagnus macrophylla. The sequence goes on along the minus strand of CM055642.1, from coordinate 19,591,207 downwards.
GATTGGAATCAAGAAGAACCAGTAAGTCCATATCATTTTATTAAGCTTGGTGTATCAAGCAGCAAAAGAGAAGTAACTCGCCCTAAGGGCTTACCAGAAAAGGAATTTAATACTGGTGAATTGGACCTCGAAAGAGGACAAATGCTAAGCCAGATTTATTATGAAATAAGAAGAATTACCAATTCTTCAGAAATAAAAGTAAATTATTGTACAAGTAAAACCATAATTACTTCTCAAAGTAATTCGGTTATCAGTAATGAAGACAATGAAAAAGTAATTTTCTATGAAGCAAACTTCATTTGCAATAACATTGAAGTAAGCGAAGAAACAAAAAAGATTTTTTGTTACTACTCAACACAGCAATCAGCTGGCCACATATGCAATTATTGCATCAAAGGAAAAATTCCACTAGAGACAAGCTCATCCAGTAGCAGCTCAATGTCGGCAGAACCCACTCAACCGACCATGTAGGACCCTCCTCAACAGCTGAAGGCAATAATACAAGACAACAATAATGTAAGGCGTCTTAACGCCAAATAGGAATAGTGTATTCCCTCCATTGTAAATAGGGAACCCTTATTCTATAAAAGGGAACTCTTTAGCTCTAGAAAAAAAAAAACAATCAATTTACAAGAAACTACACGAATACACAATCAACACACTATCACCTTTCAAGCTTTAAGCTATGTATTCTAAAACCAGGAAGAACTAAGAACCTCTTCAAGGTTACTAGTTCTCTAGCTTGTAATTACTACCTGTTAAATAAATAAAAAGTCCATTTCATTTCCAAAACTATCTTTCTCATTTTCATAAAAATTAAGTACGGATCTCATAGGATCAGCAGGGTCAGGAGGACTAAGAGCTTGGATCCAGGAGTGAGGCTTAGTTTTTGAAAACAAGGAGATAGCAGGAAAGCGGAAGAACGCAGTGGACCCATATTTACAGACAGGTTAGTTTGCAGGTAGAGGCTAGTATTCCTTGAAGTTCCATTAATATTGTTAATACCTTATTTAAAGTACATATGATTATGAATGATGAACGGATAAACATGAAAAGGAAATCAGAAACTATACTCTACAGAAGTAAAAGTAGGAAATACTCTGAAAATCAAGAAAAATTAAAAGATGTAATTTATTTAAAACAATCACTTATTTGTTTTAAAACATCTATAAAGGAAAACTTTGAAAAAAGTATAGGAAGATCAAAAGTAATGGAAAATTTACAGGGACTAATTGATCATTTCACTAAACAAGAACAAAGAAATAATCTAGAAAAAAGAGAGGACAAAGAACACTTAGATTTAGAAGCAAGTCTTGAACTTGTACAAATAGATATAGAAGAAAATAAGGAAATTATAGAACTAAGTCGTTGGATAGAACAAGAGTTAGGAGAAATCAACTCTGAAATCCAACCAGAAAATAATGATTAACATAGAACACTTTGAAAGAAAATATCTAGAATTATTAGATGAATATATGGATAATGAAGATTATGAAACATGTTTAGAAAATTTTACAAGGTTTGATACCTTATTAAGTGATTACACAGATTATATTGCCAGTATATTACATCTAATAAATCATCCAGTAGGAAGAATATTAAAAGATTATTTTAAACATTATTTCGTACAAGTAAATAAAGAAGAATTTGATAATTTAATCTTCGGATTTTATTTATTCCGAGAACAAATAGGAAGATAAAACAAGCAACTGAAGCTTAAATTCAGTCACCCCCCCAAATTGGTATCAGAGCCAAGTTATTAAATAAATAATCAAGGAATTATCTGAAATAAATGTTTACAGAAACACAAATTAATAAAGAATTAATCAATTTAATTAAAAATACAGAAAATAAAAAAGAATTTAATAAAGATTTTATAGGAATGATGTTAGCATGTTTAGAAATAAAAATAAAATAATTTTATCAGATAATCAAACAGAAATATTAAAAGAAAAATTAAAATTCTCAGAAGAAATAAAAGTAAAAGGAAATTTTATAAAAGAATATGAAAAATTTTAATAGGAAAATACTCTAAAAGGACTATTTTTGACAAAATACCACCCAAGGGTACATAAATGCAATTTGGCCCTTTAAAGAGCACATTTAAGACAAATACCCTAAAAATAATGATAAACTTTCTTTCAATAATTTAAATTTTTATATTTTAATAAAATTTAATATTGTATCAAATGAGATCTTATATTCAAATATCATAACTTGAATTATATAATTTTAAATATTTAATCTGCCTAATAAATAAATAAAGTAACATAACACTCCTCACAATCGATTATTATTATTTATATAGTTTGTTGAATTGTTTCCTAACTAAATTGAACAAGTAATCATAGATCCACGTATCCATGAAATTTTCTATATATGTAATGATATAATATGAAAAATTTTCTCCATGTGTCATTACGTATAAAAACTATGAAAGGTTATTGACATAAAACAAATACCGTTCTTTTTATTAGTTGCTGGTGAAAAAAAAGAAAAAAGAAAAAATGGAGACAAAATTATTAAATTATTATTTAAGATGGGCCGTGAATTAAATTGTTTAATTTTTAAATGTTTGATAGCTTTTCCTGATATATATATATATATATATAAGCATTCATAATTCTATCGTCCTTATAATAAAATAACCTAAAATTTTTACCTATATTAAAATTTCACTACATTATTAAAATTTGAAATGATACATTTAAAAAGTTAGAGTTGTTAAGAATACAAAATAAAAACATAAGTAAAATGTTTTTGTCTCAAGAAAGTAAAAGGAATTAGAGAGCTCGAAAAAGTTTGATATTTTGTTTTGAGTTCTAAAACCTAAAGCACTAAGGTTGGCTAAATTTACATCTATACGTCACATAAAAATGAGAAGGTAAGAATAACGTAGGTGAATAACAATCATAAAAAATGGTAATATAATCGGATCATCTATAAGAATTAACTCAGTCTAAAGAAGGATATGAACAAAAAAAAATTATTAAGTCTTATTTGATTGTTGGAAAAAAATTATTCAAAAAATATACTATCACATGCACACGTATTCGATGCTGCCAACAAGTGGAGACCTGCTTGAGAAAAGTGAACTTATAATTATCTATCTTTTCTTCCTTCTATAAAAACAGGTATCTATTAGGATTTAATCCCAAGTTTATTTTTTAATAGTTTATATATACCTCATAAAAAATATAAAAAAAATAATATGAGACAATAAATAAAGAGGATATATATTTATGGACACTTTTTCTCTTTTTTTTTTTTTAATTCACAATTATTTCCAACAGTTTTCAAATTTTAGAAATAAAAAAAAAATACCTCAATATTAATAATATGTGTATTTCATAATTTTGTGAAATTAAAGTTTTGATATTTATGAGAATGCTGATATAGTAATCATCGACAATAATACTTAGGAAAAAGGTCCCCAAGGTTACTTAACTGTTTAAAAATTCTTTTAGAAAAAAATAAATAGTATATATATATATACCCTATTATTATTATAAAAAAAAAAAGAGTAAACAAATGATAAAAAGTAAAAAATACAAATTTGAAATAAATTATTATTACTTAAAATGATTTCATTATTATTATTTTTAAAAAGATAAAAGTGAAAATAAAATATCTCATAATAATTTTAAAATGTCCCACTTATTCAAACTTTCTTATTACACTCAATTTTAAATTACCCTCATTCTTCATGATTTTAGAATGTCACCTACCCATGAATCAGATCATCGCCGGTCGCCCTACGATATCATCGCATTTGCCTAATCTATTTATCACTCTTCAAATTGTCATGGTTAATAATTATATATGAAAACTTATGATTTTTTAGTATATTATTTATACTTATTCCTCAATGATAAACAAATATAAATTATAATTCATATTTCACATTTTTTATTCTCATGAATTGCCATTAAAAAAAAAAAAACATAAATACAAAGAAAGCTGTGAGAGAATTATAAGTAAAATAAATAGGTAGGTTAACTACTGACTTTAAGCCAGCAAATACCCAAGGCTTGCATAGGTGGACCGTATCGTCCACTAGGTTTGTTAACATTATTGTTAAGGAAATTTCTAGTTACATCCCACAAAATCCTCTAAGTACATACCCCTAAAGCACATATCCTTAATAATTTTAGACATTGAGGATATGTATTTGGAGGCTTTGAAGGATGTAATTAGAGTCGGTCTATTGTTAACTATCGATGACACTGTTTTAGCTCAATATAGTCAATTTGGGTTAATTGGGTTATGTTTGTATTCATCTAAAACTTCTAATTATAATACAATAATTCTACTAGTCCAAGGCATTATAACTAGAGTTTGCGCGTACTTGCATGAATTCCGAAAAAATTTGTAGACTTGATGCTACCTAAAAGTTTGCCGAAATGTTGGAGTTTGGGCTTTCGGAGAATACTTTTGATAACACGGGAGCTTATACTTAAAGATACATTGGAATAAAGTAAAAAAGATAGGTACATAGGTTGACGATACACAGATGAATTTGAGATTATGAATTTATAGCTCTCATCAAGAGTACACATTCCTCTATATTGTTTAAAAAAAAACACATTTGTGGGTAATTGTTCTTGTCAGAATTAGGTGTGGTCAGAAATGGTGGCTGGTGGCTGCCAAATTCTGTCAAAAAAAGCAGCCACCTACAGCAGCCATTGAAGAAAAATGGAGCAACTAGATAAAGAAAAATGGAGATGCAATGAAGTCATTGCTTACCTCATAGTTGCTAATTGTTCTTCTATAAATAGAGAAGGCTGAATGCATTCCAATCCATCCCAATCCCAAATAAGCCTTCTTGTAGAGAGAAAAGAAAGATAAGAAAAATAGAGTGTTCTTATTTTTTTTTCTTTTGAGAGAATTTTGTGAAGAAAATTCTTTGGAATATTTGGGTGTGAGTTGTGAGTGTTGTAAACACTTTGTAAATTTTCTCCTTAGTAAAAGATCTGCAGCAGCTCCGGAGACGTAAGCATAATTAGCCGAACTCCGTTATCAATTTTATGTGTATTATTATTTAGTTTTTATTTCGCATTCTCACAAATCTGGTTATAGGGAAATTTGTCTTATTTCCCAACAACTGGTATCAAAGCTTTGGTGGTGAATTCTGTCAGTTTTTTCTGCGAGATTACTATTAGTGAAATTTGGTTAGCGGTACCGGTTTGTCCACGGAGGTGTTCTAATACACGGTGGTTCGCAGGAATTGTCAGAAACTATCCAGGAAGTCAGATTTGAGTAAGAGCGATGGCTGCAGATGAAGGAAAGGTGAAAATTGAAAAGTTCGATGGTGCGGACTTCGGCTTTTGGAAGATGCAGATTGAAGATTATCTGTACCAGAAAAAGCTATATCAACCTCTCTTAGGAAAGCAACCAGAGGGCATGAAGGATGAAGACTGGGCTCTTCTCGACAGACAAGACCTCGGAGTTATTCGTTTGACGTTATCCCGCAATGTTGCTTTCAACATAGCAAAGGAAAAGACCACGGCGGGTCTTATGGCGGCTCTCTCCAGTATGTATGAGAAGCCATCGGCCTCAAACAAAGTTCACTTGATGAGGCGGTTATTCAATTTGCGGATGGCAGAAGGGGCATCAGTGGCCCAACATCTAAATGAACTCAACACAATCACAACCCAGTTGAGTTCCGTGGAAATTGAATTCGACGATGAAGTTCGAGCTTTGATTCTCTTATCATCTCTACCAGATAGTTGGAATGCTACAGTTACAACAGTCAGCAGTTCATCAGGAAGCAATAAATTGAAATTCGATGATGTTCGGGATCTGGTATTGAGTGAAGAAATTCGGCGGAGAGAATCGGGCGAAGCATCAAACTCTTCAGCTTTGCACACAGAGTCTAGAGGAATAACTTCAGAAAGAAATTCAAATCGTAGCAGATCAAAATCTAGAAGAGGCAAATCTAGATTTGGAAAGAAAGATTTTAACTGTTATAATTGCGGCAAGAAGGGTCACTTTAAGAGAGATTGTCGAGCACCGAAGAAAGATACTAGCGCACAGGAATCTGCAAACGTGACACAGGAAGCAGGTGATGCTATGATTCTAAGCGTCAACAGTCCAATTGAATCTTGGATCTTGGATTCAGGGGCATCTTTTCACGCCACCCCATGCCGAGAAATCATGGAGAACTACATTAGTGGTGATTTCGGGAAGGTTCATCTAGCTGATGATGAAACCTTGAAGATAGTGGGAAAAGGAGACATCCAATTAAAGTTGCCAAACCAGACTACCTGGAAGCTGCAAAGAGTGAGACATATTCCTGGTCTTAAAAGGAATTTGATCTCTGTGGGACAACTTGATGAAGATGGTTATTGTACAACCTTCACAGGTTGTGAATGGAAGATTACCAAAGGAGCACTCGTCATTGCTCGTGGTAAGAAGACTGGTACTCTCTATGTAACCTCAAACTTAGAGAATATCATTGCAGTAGCAGATGCTGATGAAAAATCAAACCTATGGCACCAAAGGCTTGGCCATATGAGTCAGAAAGGGATGAAGACACTTCTGTCAAAAGGAAAGTTGCCAGATCTGAAAAATGTAGATGTCGGCCTATGTGAGGATTGCATCTTTGGGAAACAGAAGAAGGTCAGTTTTACAAAGATTGGCAAGACACCCAAGGCAGAAAAGTTAGAATTGGTTCATACCGATGTATGGGGACCATCTCCAGTTCCATCTCTTGCAGGCTCATTGTATTATGTCACCTTCATCGATGATTCTACAAGGAAGGTGTGGGTTTATTTTTTGAAGAAAAAATCAGAAGTCTTTGATACCTTCAGAAAATGGAAGGCCATGGTGGAAAATGAAACTGGTTTGAAAGTCAAGCGGTTGAGGTCTGACAATGGAGGAGAGTACAGAGATAGTAGATTCAGAGAATTTTGCGCAAATAACGGGATCAAGATGGAAAAAACAGTTCCCATGACACCACAGCAGAATGGCGTGGCGGAGCGCATGAATAGAACTCTGAATGAACGTGCCAGAAGTATGAGGATACATGCCAGCTTACCCAAGATGTTATGGGCTGAAGCCGTCAACACCGCGACCTACCTGATCAACCGTGGGCCCTCAGTTCCCTTGGATGGTGGAATACCAGAAGAAGTTTGGAGCGAAAAAGAGATAAAGCTTTCGCACTTAAGAGTGTTTGGTTGTATTTCTTATGTACACATAGATTCTACTGAAAGAAGTAAACTTGATGCTAAGTCTAACAAATGTGTCTTTGTTGGATATGGTGGTGATGAGTTCGGTTATCGGTTTTGGGATTATGAAAATCGAAAGATCATCAGAAGTCAGGATGTCATTTTCAATGAGAATGTGACGTACAAAGACAGGTCAACCGTAGAATCAAGCAGCTCCAATACTGATACTGAAACAAAGGAATTCGCTGAGTTCGAGGAGATTTATGGAAATGATGTTCAGATTAGTCCTGGAACAGATCAAGAAGAACCAGGCACGCCAGAATTAAGACGCTCCTCCAGAATTCCAAAACCAACCCAACGTTATTCGCCTTCTTTGCACTACTTGTTGCTGACTGACAGTGGAGAACCAGAGTGTTATGATGAAGCTATGCAAGTGGAGGATTCAGTCCAGTGGGAGTCTGCCATGAAAGATGAGATGGACTCACTCATGTCAAATCAGACGTGGGAATTAGCTGAACTACCACCAGGCAAGAAAGCTCTCCATAACAAGTGGGTTTACAGGATCAAAGAAGAGCATGATGGCAACAAGCGCTACAAAGCAAGATTGGTTGTCAAAGGGTTTCAGCAAAAAGAAGGTGTTGACTATAATGAAATTTTCTCTCCGGTCGTGAAGCTGACTACAATCAGACTGGTGTTGAAAATTGTAGCTGCAGAAAATTTACATCTTGAACAATTAGATGTTAAAACAACTTTTCTTCATGGTGATTTGGAGGAAGAAATCTATATGAGGCAGCCAGAAGGCTTCATAAAGGCAGGCAAGAAAAACTTGGTATGTAGGTTAAAGAAAAGCTTGTATGGTTTAAAACAAGCTCCTAGGCAGTGGTACAAGAAGTTTGATAGCTTTATGAGCAGTAACGGTTTCACAAGATGCCAAGCAGATCATTGTTGCTACATCAAGAAGTTCGACAACAGCTTCATTATTCTATTGTTGTACGTTGATGACATGCTCGTTGCAAGTTCAAATATGCAAGAGATTAAAATTTTGAAGCAGAAATTGTCGAAGCGTTTCGCAATGAAAGATCTAGGTGCTGCAAAGCAGATTCTTGGAATGAGGATCAAAAGAGACATGAAGTCGGGGACTTTGGTGTTATCACAGGCTGAGTACATCAACAAAGTACTCTCTAGGTTCAACATGCAAAATGCCAAACCAGTGAGTACACCTTTGGGTGTTCATTTCAGACTCTCCAAAGAACAGTCACCACAGACAAAGGAAGAACGTGCACACATGGCGAAGGTTCCATACGCCTCAGCAATTGGAAGTCTGATGTATGCCATGGTTTGTACCAGACCAGATATTGCCCAAGCAGTGAGAGTTGTTAGCAGGTACATGAACAATCCAGGCAAAGTACACTGGGAAGCAGTCAAATGGATCCTTAGATACCTACGGGGTACTACAAAAAAGGCACTTTGTTTCAAAAGTGGAGATACGACACTAACGGGCTATGTAGATGCTGATTTAGTCGGAAATGTCGACATCAGAAGAAGCACTACAGGGTATGTCTATACTCTAGGAGGTACAGCAGTAAGTTGGGTCTCTCAATTGCAGAAGATAGTTGCTCTCTCCACAACTGAAGCAGAATATGTTGCAATCACGGAAGCCAGCAAGGAAATGGTTTGGCTACAAAGTTTCTTGGAGGAAATGGGCAAGAAACAAAAAGACAATGTCTTGTATTGTGACAGTCAAAGTGCTATCCATCTAGCAAAGAATCCATCTTTTCATTCCAGAACGAAGCACATACAGTTGCGGTATCATTTTATCCGGTCACTTCTGGAAGATGGGATTTTGAAACTCGAGAAGATCAGTGGAGCTCAAAATTCGGCAGACATATTGACAAAGACAGTGACTACTGACAAACTGAAGCTGTGTTCAGCTTCAGTCGGCCTGCAATAGTAACTAGACTGAGAAAGAGTTGCTGCAGTGATCATGTGTGGAAACATGATTAAAATCAGTTTTCAAGTGGGAGATTGTCAGAATTAGGTGTAGTCAGAAATGGTGGCTGGTGGCTGCCAAATTCTGTCAAAGAAAGCAGCCACCTACAGCAGCCATTGAAGAAAGCAGCCATTGAAGAAAAATGGAGCAACTAGATGAAGAAAAATGGAGATGCAATGAAGTCATTGCTTACCTCATAGTTGCTAATTGTTCTTCTATAAATAGAGAAGGCTGAATGCATTCCAATCCATCCCAATCCCAAATAAGCCTTCTTGTAGAGAGAAAAGAGAGAAGAGAAAAGAAAGATAAGAAAAATAGAGTGTTCTTATTTTTTTTTTCTTTTGAGAGAATTTTGTGAAGAAAATTCTTGGGAATATTTGGGTGTGAGTTGTGAGTGTTGTAAACACTTTGTAAATTTTCTCCTTAGTAAAAGATCTGCAGCAGCTCCGAAGACGTAAGCATAATTGGCCGAACTCCGTTATCAATTTTATGTGTATTATTATTCAGTTTTTATTTCGCATTCTCACAAATCTGGTTATAGGAAAATTTGCCTTATTTCGCAACAGTTTTCACTCCACACAAATAAAACAATGTTATTTTCGTATTACCTACACTCATTTGTGTAGGTAATAATTTAGTTTTCTATTGGATTCCAACCACTCTAATTGCTTATTTATGAGTTTAAAATTTAAATTATTACATATTATTTGCCATCGTATGTCATTAATAAATGACATTATACTTTGTTGTAGGTTATGTCTATGACTCTATGTGCATGACGTTCTTTTTTTAAGTGTTTACTAAAGTTCGTTTGTTTAGATTATTGATAATATTTAATACAATTGTTTATAAAATGTACTTTTATATTTATTTGTTTGTTAAAAAGGAGTTGTTAACGAATAATTTGACTTTAAAAATAATATTTTATTATTAAAATTATAGAATACATGTAACATAATAAAAACACAAGATTATTTAAAGGTAAAAGGAGCATTACAATAATAGTATTTATTTAAAAAAAAAAAATTGCATAAAAAAATAACAAACCACCTCATCTTTTAGTATATCACATTCAATTCGCATAATAAATATTATTGTTAGTATTAATTAAATATTAATATTAAATATGATCAAATAATAAAATTAACTCATATTTTGTCATTAATTTAACATAATTTAAAAATATTTACAAAATTGTTTCTATAATAAAACCAACACAAGTGATAGCCATCATGATGTTGCACTTTCACCTTGCATCTCATGTTAGCAAAAAAGAGCAAACAGGATTGTTCTTTTCATTAATAAATAAATATATAAATTAGATAATTTAATTAGCAAGAAATGACTCAGAGAAATAGACAATTTATGAAAAGAGAGAGATAATGAGGGAAAGAGAAGGTAATAAAATTTAATGACAGATTTGAAAGGAATACGAAAAAAGTGGTTGTAGATTGAAGAAATTTCTTTAATTAATGTATCTTTAAAATATATTTTATTATATAAATTTTAGTAAAATATTATGTCATAAAGTTAAATAATGGTACTAAATAACCTAAAAATTTAAATTAAATGACTAATTTGATTATTTATTCTTTTTTATTTTAATAATTGTACATAGTATTATTTCTTAAAAGTGCTTATAATGAGTTGCTATTGGATTGAGTTTTATACTTTTATTCATGCTTTAGTCTATTAAAAACTTCATTTTTAACAAATTTTAAGGATGGACTAGTCTTCCGTGAAAAAAAAAAAAAACATTGGGTAGTCTATTTTTTTTTTTCTTTTTCTTTTAAAATATTAAATTAATGAATAATGGTATATGTATTTAGTTGTTTTATTAAGTAATATGTTAATATTGTATAAAATGATAAATTAAAAAGGTATGAAATTAAAGTAATTATATGACATGTTACTAAATTAGTAATATAAGTATTTTATACTATAACGTATGAAAAAAATAAATGCTTGTAATAAAAAACATCTTCCTCGTACCAATTTGTTGCTTACTCTGGTCCACACACAGGCCATACAATTATAAATTTCGTTTTTGTGTTATTTGTTTAGTTTGTGAGAAGGACTATCAATATATCTATCTGTCTATTTAATTTCTATCTATCTATAGATAGATAGAAATATTTTAAGAAGTTACAAGTATTTTTTAAGATTAGTTGTTAGATAAATAAATAAATAATTGATAAAAAAATAATTTTGATATTATATTAAGTTTATTTGCACAAATAAGTATATATATTACACAACATACCCATAATTTATTTGTGTCTGAATATTCTTTTTAAATCATTGAAAGAGATTATAATATCTTCTTTTATCACTAATTATTCGATATAATTTAATTATTGAATGGCTAAAAATTATTACATCTTATGATAATTCGAGATTTTAATAAGTATTTTTTATTTATAAAATTATAGCAAAAAAAAAAATATACATATTAACGAAAAATTGCATCAACAAATTATATTTTGTTATTTTCGTAAGTTTATTTATATTCGTGGAACATTTGAACAAGTTTATTTCATTACATGCGTATCTAAAAGCATTATTTTTTATTAATTGTTGTCTTGTTTATAGAAAAAACCTTAAGATAATGTTAATTGAAAAAATTGATGGTCTAATTTATTTGTATTGTCAGTAATAATATTTGTAATCAAATATTAAATATGCAGATACTAGTGTGTTGACTGTGTTCATAAATTTTATTAACAATATATTATATTTAAATGACATTATATGCATTAAATTATAATATATATTAAATAATATATTAATTATTAATTAAAAATATATGATTAAAATATAATTGTGAGACTTCTTATTAAAAAAAATAATTAAATTATGATATTATTAAATTATAATAAAAATATTTATTTTTATATTTTTCTTAGTGGTTTTAACACGGAAGCTTTATTGAGAACTAGGAAAGTATTTTTAAAATTAAAGATATTTTTGTCACAATATGTAAAAAAAATTAAGTAAAGGAAATTATATTTAAATTTTAATAAATATGAAGTCATGACAACATATAACCCAAAAATTTAAAATTTTTTAAAATTAATAAAAATTTTAAATTTATAAGATGTGTAACGGTAAGCCATTACTACAATAATTTTTGTTTTTCTATCACGTATTTAATGTTATTTTTATGGTATGACAAAAAAAAAAATACCATTTTTGATTTAATATATTTATAATATGTTAGTCAAAATATTCTAAAAGATTTTTTTGTTTTTTAAGAATTCTTAAAATTCATATTAATAACTCGTTTATTTATAAAATTAAATTACATATAACATTCATTTTTATTTGTTTACTTTTTAAAATAAGTATTTAAGAAATTAAGACTCTACACTAATATCAGTAATCAAGTTAATGGTTGGTCGCTTTGTAGCATAATTGATAAAAACTTTACATTTTTGCATATAATACCTTAATTCAAATCCTTATTCCTCAAATATCATTCGATAATTATTAATTTTATAGTAACTTTATTATACAAAAAGTTAGAAATTAATTTTTTTTTTTTTGCATAAAAACAATTAATTTTTACATTAACAATACATTTTAATAAAATAACTATTTTTATTATAATTTTAAAATAATTTAATTTTGATTATTTTTATTTATAATTATTTTAATTTTTTATTCATTATTTTCAAAATTTATTACAAATTAATAAATATATCCCAAATATGTTGTGGAACCAACAAAAAATGTGTGTGACAAAAATCTCATATGTATTAAAATATTAATATATTAAATAACATATTAATTATCTCATTCATTAAATAACATTTTTATATTTTTAGATAATAATATATGTTTTCTTTTATATTTTAATCTAAATTTTGAAAAAACTTTAAACTAAAACCTTTAAAAAATACTCTTATAATATTAGAAATTCAATGTTTAATAGATATTTTATCTTAATATTTTTTTTATTTTCTTAACTTATTAATTAAAATATATAACACATTAAAATAATTTTAAAATTTGAGTCAAAGTTATCATATTTATTATCAATATATACGTATATTGTGGTTAAATTTTATTTATAATAAATGATGTCTAATTAACTAAAAAGCTCATGGCCAATGTTTTATTTAATTATCATCATATTAAATAAATATAATATAAAATTAAATTTTTTTTTTTTGAAAAAAATAAGTGTAAAATTTTCGCCTAATACACCAAACCAAACAAACCTTAAAAAAAAAAAAAAAAAAGTTTCAAAACCTCCCGCACAAATTTGAATCCTCCACTAACTCTGTCTTTTCACAAAACCCCAAAACGAAAATTATTTCCCTCTTTCCCGCTCACCATATTCACCTTATTAACTCCATTATCTGTTCCCTCCCTCTCTCTTACTCAATCTGTCTGCGCGTGTCTTTGTCGGCCATTCTAGCTTCGACACTACTCACTACAAACAATGGCGGGCAAACGTTGTAACACAACGAAGGCTAGGGCATCGTCAGAGGAAACTTCGGCTTCCTCTAAGAAGCTCAAGAAAACACCAGAGGAGGAAATAGTGGAAAACAAAGAAGAAGAAAAAGAAGCTCAGCAGTCAAGTCTTAGTGTTAGCGACGATGAAATGGAAGCTCGATTTCTTGGTGATATGGTTCCTGCTGAAGAAGCAAAACAGCGATGGCCTAAAAGATATGAGGTTCGTTTTTTCATTATTGATTTCCATCCTTTTATTTTGTTACCATTTTAGATTATTTTTTAAATTATTTTTTGCTAGTATTGGAGTGTAGATCCATATTGTGATGTTTTTGAATGTTTGTGTTCAGAAAAGCATACAAGGAGCTGAATCGAAAACATCTAAAAAGTAAGTTTCAAATTAGATATTTTGCAAGTGTTTGTGTACAAATATGTAAGATTCTGATAAATCTGTGATTTTGAGGCGCAGTAATGCTGAGTCTGACGATATAATTCAAGCTCGGTGTCACTATATGCGAGCAGAGGTGGATGGGAAGAATATTTATGATCTTTATGACGATGCACATGTGAAAGTGAGTGGAAATCCTCCGTTTCTGTGATGTTCATCGGGGAGGGAAGAAAATTGGGGAAATTAAAAGATAGAAAAATTAGGGTTAGGGTTTGAAGAATGTAAAATATGTTATTTATTAACTAATTTAAATACTCAATTATAATTTAAGCATAAGTTATTCATTAATTTTGTACTCTATTTGTCATTAATTTAAAATTTGCTTTTATAATTATTTATTGAATATTTGTGTATTTTAAAAAAAATTATAGCTAATTTTATTTTTTATTAGGTTGGAGTACTGGATCATATTTTGATAGTAATAAATAATTTTTCAAATTTAAAATATACATGTCAGTATAAGTAATAAGTTTTTTTTAAGATAATGTAGCCATAAAAGTTTTAAGTTATTAGATTTTTTCAAGTTAATAGAAATTTCAATTTTGTAAACATTTTTAAATTTAATAAGCACGCAACAAATAATACTACATAGGAGTGGGTAATATAACTAACTTAAATTTTTTCCTTAATTTAGTAAATTATAAATTATAGAATGATTACAATATTAAATGTCATAAATTTATTTTGGGAGAATAATGCATATAATAACTAAATCTTTAAACAATAATAATGATGCTTCTCTTTTGAGTTGGTTGAGATATGTTGTGGTCTAATTCAAACTAACATTGCTATTTTTGTAGTTAGATTTTAGGGCAGTTGTTCGAGCAATTTTTCCATTTTTTATTTCCGTAGTTCAGTCATTGAACTTACTCCTATCTATGCGTTGTTGAAATACCAAATAAAACAATTTTGGCGAGCAATCAGGTGATTCAGAGCGCTTCTTTTATTCTTTTTGTTTGCATTTTCTTTTAGGGAAAGAGAGCATTAAGAGAGTGAAACATGTATGAGCATTACTTATACGCTGTAGTTGATACCCGAGTCAGAAATGGGTGATAGTAGTTATTTATTTATTTACTAATTTTTATAAGAATAGATGATAATAGTTGATACGTTGAACAGTTCGTTACCTACAGCCAAATTTGTTTAAAGCTAATAAAAGTCCCCTTGGTAAATTTAGTGTGAGATAGCAAGTATAACTAAAGGCAAGGACGCGGAGTATTGAGTGGCAACAAGAAAATTCTAGTCGTATTTCATAGAAGACTAATAAGAAGATTGTTGCCTTGATTTTTATGTTGATTTGATAGTTAAATAGCATATGCTATATTTTTATTGATTTGTAACTATTGTACTATTGTAATATGGAAAGGTAAGGTTATATCCCATGATTTCTTATTATTTTGTCTTGTTTAGGCGGGGGAGGGAGAAGATAGCTATATTTGCAGGATTGTTGAAATGTTTGAGGCCTTAGATGGGGCATTGTATTTCACGGCACAGTGGTACTACAGAGCAAGAGACACTGTAAGATGCAGCATTTTTTTACCGTCCGTTTTTCGCTCTTAACTCTTTACAAAATTGACTTCCTCGTTTCTGTTGAATACCAACATTCTATCCCTGCTGTAGGTTATCAAAGACAGAGCTATCTCAATTGATCCCAAGCGTGTATTCTTTTCTGAAGTTCAGGATGATAATCCTCTGGATTGTCTACTTGCAAAGCTTAATATTGTCAGATTGCCCTTGAATGTAAACTTTCCCTTCCCTTCGTGTTTAGCCATAACTGATTTGTGTTGTAACGTAATTTGGTGAGCAATTCTTTCTTGTTATTTATTCAGGTTGATTTGGATACAAAGAAAAAGTCTATACCAAATTGTGATTATTATTGTGATACAAAGTATCTTCTGCCATACTCTACATTTGAGAGTTTACCAGCAGGTTTTTTTATTCTATCCGGACAATTGTGATATTCTTATTTTGTATTTTTGGAAGAAAGTTTATAAGACCTTTAATTTTTATTTTAAAACTTTCAGAAAATTACCAGGCTGGAAGCGAGTCCTCATCAACTATTTCGGTTGATGTGGATATAAATGGTGCTTGTGAAGTGAGTTCTGAAATTGAGGAAGCTTGCCAAGTTAGAGAGCATAACAAAGAAGTGAGATTGCTTGATTTGTACTCTGGATGTGGTGCAATGTCCACTGGACTTTGTCTTGGAGCACAATTATCTGGCTTGAATCTTGTAACAGTAAGATATTTTCCCTTCTTTGTTATTACGTAAATACCTTTGCTATTATACATCTAATACTTTATCTAGGGACTTGGTGTTAAATATTGGTTTACAATTTATTGTTTTCGTATCAACTTGGCTTCCTCCAAAAGTGTCAACTGAAGTTGATTTTGGAGTCTTAGGCCCATACATAGGTACCCCTTAGTTTATCCCCAAGCCTTACATGATTGAAACATCAAATTGATTTTGATACTACTTTAACACCACGAGTTCTCCAAAAGTGCTACCCGAAGATGCCTTTGTATTCTTAATCCTATATTTACATAACTTAGTTATCCTCAATTTTCAATCAATGTAGAATTTTGGTTGTCACAATTATTCAATTACTTCTTTTGTTCGGTTGGCAATAGACCAGCTAATGGTTTTAATTATTTGTTAACATTTTGTCTTTCCTGTAGAGATGGGCTGTTGACCTGAATCCACATGCTTGTGATAGTCTTAAGGTTAATCATCCTGAGACAAAGGTAGGTATTTTCAACAGATTCCTGTCTCTGTGAATTGATGTGTTAAACATTTTATGTGTGAATTTTTCTCTAATACCTGA
This sequence comes from Elaeagnus macrophylla, assembly GCA_029378325.1. Taxonomy (NCBI): domain Eukaryota; kingdom Viridiplantae; phylum Streptophyta; class Magnoliopsida; order Rosales; family Elaeagnaceae; genus Elaeagnus; species Elaeagnus macrophylla. Next base: position 19,574,320 of record CM055642.1, on the reverse strand, counting down.
TGCATCTCAGGTTAGAAATGAATCTGCTGATGATTTCTTGTCACTGCTGAAGGAGTGGGAAAAACTATGTGTGTACTTTAATTTGGTCCAAAGTAAAAATATACAAAAACAGGAGTTAGAATATTTTAGCATCGAAGATGAAGAAGAAGTAGAAGGTGATGATAATGATGAAGAAGCTGGTGAAGATTCTGAGAATTTTGAAGTTGAAAAGATTCTTAATGTATGCTATGGTGACCCTAAAGACTGCAGATAAACGAGGATTATATTTCAAGGTATTTTAATTGTAGAGTGCGGTGCGAACTTTTTGACGAAGTCTCTTGTTTCCATGTAGCATGTTTTTATATCATGCGTATGCTGACTGCTATCTGTGTTAACTTATCGACCTTTTTTTATTTTATTTTTTCCCTAATAACAAGATTGGTTTAAGTTCTTTTGATGGTTTCTTTTGGTAATTAAAGTTTGGGTGAAGTAGGTAATAGTCCATTAGTTCTAGAAAAATGTGTGGTCCAATAGTTTTAAACATCTCTTTTAGTTCTCTGATTAGTATTTAATACACCCTTCTCAAATCTTAATGGCTAAAGGATTTTTTTTTTAAAAATTTCAAAGACCCTTTTTCAAATTCTAAAAGGACTATAAGCTCCTCAAAATAAAGAGACCTAATTGAACACTTTTTTTAACCTTTGGAGCTTTTACAATCCTTTGTCTTAAAGTTTTGTTTATATTTTATACATTGATCATAATGTAGGATTTGATAGAGTATTAATATCTCCAGTTTCCGCTTTTTAAGGACTAGTCCAAAAAAAATTGCAAAATAAAATTGTTTGTGCCATTTTTCATGCTTCCTAGATAATCACCAAAATTTTTGAAGGCTTTGCAAATTAAAAATATTTTGGAAGGCCTTTTAGAACTTAGATGAATTTCTAGTAAACTTTAAAGACAAATTTTTTTCTTCTTGTTTCTAATATTTTTGAATGGTTTCCAGAATGTCTAAGTATTTTTGTGTGTGCTTGTTTTTGAATATTATTAAATGACTTCTACAACTCTTTTGGATTTCTGATACGATTTTGGCTTGTTGCAAGAGATGTATATTTGCTGATATATACACACCTTAAATCACTGAGAACTACTTTCCAAAAATATTTGAAATGTATTGTAATATTTGAAAAATTAAGACAGTTTTGCTAGTGTATACCCATCTATATAGGTCAAGAAATGGGCTGATAAATGAAAAGTTTATCAGCTGACAAGGTTATTAATATATCATGATACAAATTTTGCCTATTGTTGAACATTATGCTTTGTTAATATCATAATACGATTTTGGCTTGTAGCAAGAGATGTATCTTTGCTGATAGATACACCTTAGATTCCTTTTGCAGCACCTGAATTTTAATTTTTATTGAGAATCATCTATATGAAATGCACTAGATATGCATTTATGTCATATAAAGAATCATAAATTCCAACAATCTCTCTAATATCATCTCTTAAATGTAGGTTCGCTGGAAAGGTTATGGAGCCAATGAAGATACCTGGGAGCCAATAGACGGGTTAAGGTATGTAATAAGATGGAATTTTATTAAGCTGTATGCATACATGTGCAGGTCCTAAAAAATTTCAGGCAGCACCGAAATATTACAAGTGTGGTAATGAAATTTAAAATATGCTCTCTGATTTCTTTTTCAAACAAATGCAAGCTCTTTTTTTCTTATAGTTGGTTGAAACTGTGGCTCATCTCTAGAAAGTTCCAGGTTGTAGCCTTATGTGGTAAATTAAGGCTTACATATAGGCGCGTAAGGTTATTGCCTCAAATAGTTATCATTTTCATGGGTTATCCATAAAATTTTGACCCAATTTTTAAAAAAAATAAAAGGGTAGAAAGTATCAATAGAGAAACAAAAAATAAGATAACTATCTCACAAATAAAAGCAATTAGGGTTGTGTCTTTTATATTCTCGTGTCTTCCTCCACCTCTTACCTTTTTCTTTGCCTCCATTACTCACAGTTCAAGTAATCATTACGTTACACCCTTGCAAGAAACATTTCCCTCTATTTGATTATCTAAATTTGTATTTATATATTTTTTCTTTTAAGTCTGCACCTCCATCTTTTGCTTACATTGTTCATACTTTTTTGATATGTTATCTTAATTATTTAGGAGAGTTGTAAAATTTTCTCCATTTTTTTGTTGTACTAAATTGGATTTCCCAAGTACTCATTTGTGTCTATGTCATGTTGTTTGGACATTATGAGTCCAAGTAACATAGCATTTTTGTTCTACTGAAGTTTGTATTATATTATTGATTTACTTTGCTTTTTATTGTTATTTTCATACTTAATTGCTTATTGAACTAATAATTTATTTTATTAATACTTTTAAGGTTTTCTAAAGTTAAAATTGGAACCTTACGTCTTTTAGTGTCTTGAGAAAAACACGTTGGTACTTGATTGCCTTTTTACAACATTGGCAACTTGACATATATATGAATTACCCTATAGAAACTTTACTAGTTTTAATTTTGTCCATAAAACTTATGATAGAAGATGGATGTTTGAATTAGGGGAGTATGCTTCATTCTTCATCATTTTGTTTGCATAGTGGGGTTCCTAATTTAATTAAACATTTGATAAGTCTCAGTAGAGTTGGCCATTATCATGTTGGGCATCCTTAATGTTACAAATTCATCTTGCTAATTGCATAAATTTGACCAGACTTTCCTTTACCATATAGTTAGCCTAAATTTGATTACAAATGTTTAAATCTTACTGATTTTTCTCAAGCCTTTGCCGAAGTTGTACTGATTGCTCTCCTCTGCATTCCATGAAAGACGACTGTCATTTTCTGATCAATAGATTAAATTCCTGGTTTTCACTTTTCATGGAAGCTCACTTAAATCTTCTCTGTCAAATCAGATGCTTGGTAAGAATGCATAATCTTGTAACAAAATTTTTATGCATACTTCTAGCCAGGGAAGTGTAAATTTGGAAAACCAACCCCAAATGAATTTACATTTATTGTAGGAGCTGACTTTCCTATCATGTGGCTAGGTTTGATTTTATGTTCTAGTTGAGGCTGTTGTGTTAGGCTTGCCAATCTAGCTTTCGTCCGCAAGGCATGCTAACTGATTCTATATTTTCTTGTTCGGCAACGAGGCCCATCAAACAAGTGCAAATAATATAGTGAATAGAACCTTTAAAACATGGATTTAGCTGCTTACATCTTTTATGACCCTGATATTAAATATTAAATTTAATATTTCATTTTACTTCTATTCATTGAAGCATTTCTTTTTTACTAAAAACTTTTTTGCAGCCATTGTAAAGAAAGTATAAAGCAATTTGTTACTCATGGATTCCAAACAAAAATTCTACCTTTATCTGTAAGTTTATTTGTTTATCTGTCTTACTTTTTAGGTTTTATGTTTAAAGATGAGTATTCACTTCTTGTAGGGATTATTTTTAATGAACATTTATCAACATCTTTCATTGGTCTTTCTCTAGGGTGATGTTCATGTGATATGTGGTGGTCCACCTTGTCAAGGAATTAGTGGTTTCAATCGATTTAGAAACAAAGAAAATCCGCTTAAGGATGAGAAAAACAAACAATTGATAGTCTTTATGGACATAGTACAATATCTAAAGCCAAAATACGTTTTGATGGAGAATGTTGTAGACCTAGTAAAATTTGCTGATGGGTTTCTTGGGCGATATGCATTGGGTCGTCTTATTGAAATGAATTATCAAGCTAGGATGGGAATGATGGCAGCAGGTGCATATGGGCTTCCACAGTTTCGGATGCGTGTATTTTTATGGGGTGCTTGTCCTACTGAGGTAATTTTGCAATTTGATGTCTTAAAAGTCATTATAGAGTTATTATCTAGGGTCCTAAATCTGTTTGTGCTTTGCAGAAACTACCTCAGTATCCACTTCCAACGCATGATGTTGTTGTCAGGGGGGTTATTCCCTTGGAATTTGAGGTATGAAAATTTTGTTATTATGATTCAGCTTACATGTTGAATTTTGAAACCATTTTACTTGCAGGGTAATACAGTTGCTTATAATGAGGGCCACCAGGAAGAGTTAGAAAAGAGGCTTTTGTTAGAAGATGCAATTTCCGATTTGCCTGCTGTGAGTTTTCTAACTATTATGTTTACCCTTCCTGCTATGCTATTGAACTATACTTTAATATCATTGATTGTGGTTTTTAGGTCGGAAACTATGATAACTGTGATGAAATGCCTTACGAGAAACCTCCTCAAACAGAATTTCAAAAATTTATTCGTTTAAGCAAAAACGGTAAGTTGCTGTCACCATATTCACAATTTCTGTAACTAAGTTGGAATTGTGGCTGAAGTTTATTAAATATTATATCCTTAATTAATGCTTGTTGGTTTGTTGCTTCTTAATTTAGTTACATTTTCATGCAAGTGTCATCGTGATTTTCATGTATCCTTTTCTTTTGACAGAAATGCTGGGGTATTCAAAGTCATTGGGAGAACCGATGCTATATGATCACCGTCCTTTAGAATTAAACGCAGATGATTACGCACGAGTTTGTCGAGTCCCTAAGAATAAGGTTGTTTTTAATGCATTTCTTTTGTTTCCATGTATTAAGTTTTAGATAACATGTATGTTTAATTTTCTGATATTTTTATCCAGGGTGCAAATTTTAGAGATTTTCCTGGTGTTCGCGTTCGCTTAGATAACAAAGTTGAATGGGATCCTAATGTTAAAAGAGTCTACTTGGACTCTGGAAAACCCTTGGTATTTGTCTAATTTGTTAATTTTCAACACTTAATTTTTATCATGTTGTATTTTTGTTTATATATTACATACTTTATATATATTTTCTTAAATTTTGATGTCACAATTCCTTTTCATTTTCTATGAGAAGTCATCATTGATTTTGATTTATTGGTAATTGTTGCTTATTTATAATGTTAGGTCCCTGACTATGCAATGAGTTTCGTGAATGGCTCTTCTTCAAAGTAAGGGCTTAAGTTAGATTAGTATTATTTTGATGGAACGTTATGTTTGATGATTATCCCGACGTATATTTTGTTTGCTAATAACTTGATTTAATTTGGTAATTGTAGACCTTTTGGACGATTATGGTGGGATGAAACAGTACCCACTGTTGTAACAAGAGCTGAACCTCATAACCAGGTTATGATTCATTTATTGTAGTAACCTTGAATTTACTCGTGGGTTTAACGTATAACTAATAATTTAGATACATTAACAGGTTATTTTACATCCAGAACAAGATAGAGTACTGTCGGTTCGCGAAAATGCAAGATTACAAGGATTTCCAGATTACTATAAACTCAATGGGCCAGTCAAAGAAAGGTAACTTGATATATGTCAACATTTAATATATAGTTATGACCATATATTCACAGAATTTGATAATCTAAAGGTTTAGGATACCCTATTTCATTCTTTAAGTGCTTTTGAGGGTTTAAATTGAATCACTTTTAACATATTACATGAAAACCCAAGCTTCGTGTATATTAAACTTTTAAGGTGACAATATTTTACAATATATTTGCAGCTTCTACTACTATTATAATAATAAAAAAAAGAACTGATAGGGTAAATATCAATGATATATATGAAATTTATTTAGTTTTTAAGTATCAGTTATGTCATTTTTTTAATTATATAATGTCAAGTTATCAACAATGTCCAAAAGATGAGAATACAACCTTATTTCAAACACTTTCATGACAATTTTGTAATTTCAAAGAACCAAAAGTTTAATTTTTTGCCATTAAATTGAATTTGAACTTTTTAGTTCTAGATTATTTTACAAATTTTCCAAACCCACTGAGAGTTCCTAGAAAATTTACTGCTGTTGAGCTATAAATACTCGGTTTGATTTTTTTATTTTTTTTAATATCCTTTGACAAATACTATCTTGAAGGCGTTGAAGAATTTTCATTTTTAATCAATTAACAGTATTGCGATATCTTTTTTATGATATTAATATTACCCACATTTACAGAAGTTGACATACTTCTGTTATTGAACCGTTTTTGTTACTACCTTTAACGGGGTTCATTTAAATATATGATCAACATCTATTGTATTTTCAGATATATTCAAGTTGGAAATGCTGTTGCTGTTCCAGTTGCAAGAGCATTAGGTTATGCTTTGGGTATTGCCTGCCAAGGGTCGAACAATGAAGGTCCATTATTCAAATTGCCTTCGAAATTCCTTAGTCTTAAAGAAAAAATACCTTCTGCTTCATCTGAAGATGCATGAAGATTTTTTTATCATCATTCTATTCTTAAATTCGGGAAAATAAACTTGATCTGTAACTGTACTAATTAAATTAAATATATTGTAATTCTTCAATTAATGGAGAATCTCTTTCTTCATCTAAACCTCTTTTTGAATGAATGATCTAAAACATGAAAAAAAATTAAAATAAAATAGAAAATTCTGTAGCTCAACTGTTGGAACAAAATATGATTTTTAATTGTGATACAACACAAGATAAAAATATTAGAAATAATTGAAGGGAGAAAAGTGCAAGAATAGAATATAAAAATTAGCATTAGAGAACAGGGGAATTAGATAATAACAAATGAGAAACTAGTGGTTAGATCAATTGTTGTGTTTCTAAGGTCATTCTTGTTGAAGTTTCCTCTAAGGTGATGCTCTGTTATTCATACTTGTAGACATCAACTCCTTTTAACTAAACATTTCCTCTAATGTTTATTGGTGATGCTGATGATTTGATGACAATGATGTTTGTTTTAGTCATTGTCTTGTGATGTTGGCGATTACCACGTGCACCAATTGGTGTGCTTGCCGAAAACCATTGGTAGAAAATGGATTGCCGAGACGGACTTCAGTATTAAATTCTAGTAGATAATTTGTTTCAGTTTTTTTTCTTTTTCTTTTTTCTTTTCCTTGTGCTGTTAGTCTGTTTAGACGTTTAGTCAATTGATGTTGTAAGTTATCTGATAGTTTGTGTCATGACTTTGATTTTACCGACCAGAGTTGGAGTGCACATAAACAGATTAAAGAGTAACGCTAAAGTTTCAAAATTTCCACATGTTTTGGCACACATTAGTGTACTTTGTAGGGTATTTACATGATACATTACAATTAGTTTGTTAATATAAGAAATGTTAATATTACATAAAATTCACATATTTTTACACCCATACATTTTATTTACTTTCATGCATCATGTTTATTTTGGAAATTAAAAATGTTATATATTTTTTAAGATAATATTAACTCATAATATAATGTAAGATGTATGAAGGCAAAAATAGGTACAAATTTAGAGAAATTATTTATTAATCAGGCATTAAGTGATGTACTTATTAGTTTTATTAGATGTTGTTTTATTAGATGTTGTTTTAAGAAAGTAGTAGACAATTGTTTTTTTCAAAAAAAATTATTGTATTTTCATCTTGCACTTCAATAGCTTACAATACCATACAAGCAATGGTTCAAAATTAATGTATACTTTCTCAAATATACGTGCCCTTAACGTTCTTCTCGTTTATAATGAACAAAAAGAAATTATGTTTTCATAGCATCTCTTATAATTTAAAGTTGCTTTTGCCAAACCCTAAAAAGCTATTTAGCTTTTGCTATCTTTTCGAAGTAACGGCTGCTGCATGGAGGTGGAGTTGTAAAACTGGTATGTCGTGTTGGGTCGATCTGTTTATGATTCAATTTGTGTAAATTTAATCCTGATTCAACCTATTTATTAAACAGATTATAAAATATAATCCTAACCTAACCTAACCTATTTAATAAATGTGTTAATCCATTTAACCAGTATAAATATATTAAATAGTATATATTATATTTTATAATATAAAAAAATTAGAGATATTATATCGAGTATTAATATATATTTATGTAACTTATTAACATAATAAATTTTAATTAGACTCCAAAAATTAAATTAATTTAAGTATTGTTTTAATAAAAAATGTAAAAATATTAACTGATATAAAATAAAAATAATATCAATAATTATAAATATTGTGATATATTAAAGCCAATATGTTAAAGTTTCAAACAGTAACAAAAAAGTCTAATAAACTCAAACAATGATAAAAAAGTCTAACAAAAATATATTTCCTAAATTAAATAAAATGTTATTATAAATTGATAAAATTAAGAAAATAAAATATGAAATGAATTTAAATATCATCTCAATAATATTTCAAAGGATAAACCTATAAAATAATTAAATAAAAAATAATTACAAACATACCTTAATAATTTTAGTTATTTAGTTGTGTTACTTATACGGATTACGGATTACGGATTAACCGATTAACTCGTTAAGATTTGATTTTTTAAATGGATTAAACAGATTGACCTGTTTATAACCCAACCTATATAAACTCAACATGTAAAAAAATGCCAACTCGACATGAAGCTTTATAATTAATATCATAATCTTTATTTATTTATTTTAACTTTCGCGTGTGGATTGGGTGTTTCTCTTCTCTTTTGGAAGAAGATTTAGATTTCAATGGATCATATTCAGCTTGGTAGCTGCGTTTTGCCTTGCTTAGTGGGCCTTGTGTCATTTGGCATGATAAGATCAAACATTGGAACCTGATGTGTGTTTAGAAACATTGTATTTTTTAACTAAAAAAAAGAAAGAAAAAAAAAATTTACTTTTGATATATAAAAAGCTTAATTAAGAGAGCCTACAAATAATTTTTATTTTTATTTTTAGTCTCAATCGTACATCATCAATCCATTCAAATTAATTAAGCCACACATAAATTACGTACATGAGCTTAATTAAGAATAAAACACTAAGCTCCTAGGCAGTGTAAAATAAAAAATAAATTGATCTCACAACCCCAACCTAATTAATCTTTTGTACACACATATTTACAGTATCTTGCTTAATCTACATTTCAATATCTATTGGCACAAATGAAGCTTTTTTCATTTCTTGAATAAAACTTTTAGAGGCATCTTCAATCACTTGTTGCTTATTATTACTAATTATTTTTTGTGATTCAACCTTGTAGTCTCCATCATCTTCCTCCTCATAATCTTCCATTTCCTTAGTAAGTGAGAGCGAAGAATACTCAAGGTCCTTAAAATTTTCACCATGATTTTTTACCAAAACCAAGTAAAAACAAAGGCCAAAAGTAGCTAACCCAATCAAGAACCAACTGAACTGTAAATTAACAAGAGACTTAGCCCTGTGAAGAGCCTCATGACCAGAGCATCTAACCACATGGTGACCCTCTTCAGAATTCAAATAACAACCTTTGGGGATCAAAGAAGGAGTCCAAAGCATAAAACCCATAAGCATAAGCCAAAAACCTTGTGCGCAAATGCTAAGAGATCTAATAAAAGAAACCATAAAGCTTTTGAGTAAACCAATTCCCAAAAGGGTTGTGACTAATGAAACAAGAATTATAAACTGAAGAAACAAATGGTATTGGCCTTCAGGACCCATATGGTCAGCAGAGTGAAGATGAAAGAGAAGAAGTTGCTGAGCAAAAGCAATTGAAGCCATGAATTGGGTCATCCCAATTCGTTGAGCTTCATTGGGAAGTTGAAATATATCAAGTATGATAGCAAAAGCAGCGTATACAAAGAAGGTCATTGAGATAGAAGAGTGTTCAAAATTATGAAGATGGTTGGTGGGTATGGTCCAATCAGGGTCAAAGGGTTGGTGTTTCTCTGGTCCAATGAAAAGTTCCATAGCTATGGAGGCAGAACAAGTAGCCATGATTAAGAGGAGCTCTAAATACCTCATTTTTATGATCTTCTTGAAGAACCCATTTGAAGAAGAGATAGAGTTCTGACTTGTATTGTTACTAATGGATGAAGTTGGGGGAAACCATGGAGGTGAAGTGTAGGAATTTGGGTTTATAGTATGAAGTTTGATATGGTTGAAGAGATGCCATAACCCAAGTAGAAGAAAACCAAAACCCGGTGCCACATGCCCAACCATAGTTCCCATTTTTAATAATTAATTAGATAACAATTAAGATTATGGGCATTTGTTAGTATAAATTGATCAAGAAGAAAAGAGAAAGAGAGATTTATTTAAAGAAGATAGGAGAAAAATTAGATAAGGAAAAGAGTTTAAAAGAGTGGTGGTGTTGATTTGTGAAAAAAGAAGGGGGACATGGGAAGGGAGGAGGGGTTTTATATTGTTTGAGAACGTAGGAGATAAGAGGGGTTTTTGACGTTTCTAAGGGGTCTGGAGGATTGATTTAGAGTAGAGATAGGGCACAAGTTTTGAATTTGTTTTTGTTTTTGTGAATTGGTGAATAAGAAAATTTGAAAAAAGTTGGCAAGAAAAAGTTGACCAAATGATTAAGGCTGCTTTTAAACGAACAAAGGAAGATTATCTAGAAAAAAAAAATGTTAGATCTTCGAAACTTGGCCAACAAGTTCCAAGAAAAACCTAAGTGAGCCTACTTGACAATATACGAGGTCGTGGACTCGAGGATCAGAACCCAAAAAAAACTGTATAATAGTTATTAAAAAATTTTGACAATATTTTTTTTTTGTTTTAGCTCATATCAGTATTTTAAATTATAGATGTTGATTCACGCAAATAAAAAATGTCGATGTTATATAATTTTCCTCTTAAAAAAAAATAAATTTTGTCCAAAAAAAAATTTCAAAATGAAAAACTTTGCGGGCGAAGAAGGCATTTTAGTGAACTCATTACTTTTTAGTTACTAAAAATAATATTTTTAAATGAAATTTGATTAATAATTATTGTTTTATTAGAATTTTAATTAACAAAGTTAATTTAGAGAAAACAAAAAACTTAATTAAAATGATAGCATAAACATTACATTTTTTTAAAATAAAAATGCCCTAACAAGTAATACATTCTTAATTTTCTAATTAATGTGATGTTACATGTGATGTATTGTATGTGAATTTGAATTAAAAATTGTGGAGTGATATTATCAAGCACAAGTTTACACTAAATTTCTTTTTCTTTTTCTTTTTTTAAATAACCACTGAATTTCTAATTTTATTCATTAAAAAAAAGAAGAGAAAGAAGAAGAAGAAAATAAATACTAAAAAAAAAAAAGTTAAAAATAGAGTATTGATATCAGATTTATTTATCAAACAAAAAAAAAAATATCAGATTTTATTAATTGTCTGCATATTACTGTCCATAAAAGTAAAATAGATATGTCCCCTAAAATTTGTAAAAACTTCAGAGAAGTGTGGCTTTACTCTCTTGAAAATCCATTAGAATGAATAACAAGAAGAATTAATGTTCCAGCAAAATAATAATAATAATAATAAGAAGAAGCATTAATAATTATACTTAAAAAAATATATTATTCTATTTTCATTATTAAGTCACCAAAGACGTTTTGCTTTATATTTTTTATTTAGTCAATTACAAAAAGAAGCCACCAGCTAGTCAATTAAGCATGTTCATTAATTAGGATCCTCTTCTCTGGATAAATAATTTAGTCAAAATTTCAAATGTTTTATGTTTATCCATAAAGTCTCTCTCTCTCTCTCTCTCTCTCTTTTTTTTTAAAGAAAGAACGATGAAGTTTTTACTTTGAAATTGATATCTATTAGATGTACAAAGGAAGAATAGTTTTGAATAAAAATTATATGTATTATAGGTCAAACATGTATGATCCTTTTTATTAAAATCTTTTTATAAGATGATATATATTCAATCAAATTTAACCATTCATGTTTTAAAATCTTTATGTTTTGAATTGTATAAATACTTAAACAAAAATTTTAAGATTTATATCTGAATTTAAAAATAAATTAAATTAAAATATAACATAATATACCTAAAATTATCATTGGATTGAAATCTAAATATACTGCAAAGATTATAATTAGTGTTCATTGAAACAAACTATATAAAATAGACAATGTAATAGCAATTGAATCTTAAAGTATACTATAATAATTTTATATAAATTAAAAATGATTTTCTATAAAGGACATATCAGTAGTTTTAAATGAGCATAAAAAAATGTTTTTGTTTGATTATTAAAAAAAAATAAAAATAAATGCAAGTTTCATCAGGTTGCTTGGTCCTGCCGTTAAGATGGCGATAGCGTTTCAAATCTGCTTTCTAAAGTCTAAACGACCAAAGGAAGGAGGTCCATTTAATTGTCTTTTATCTTTTGTTTATGTATTATATAAATTTTTATGTTGCTCATGTTTATATTCTATTGTTCTAGATAATGAGTGAATATTTTTTTATTAATTTAATTGTATAATATAATTTTTTTATATAGATAAAATTTAATTTTTAATCATTTTTGTATAGTTATATATGTTTTTTTGGCATGTGAAAAATATGTATTTTTCATATATTTAAAAATGCAAATATTTTTTTCCCCTTATAATATAAAACACATATATTTTTAAAGATATTGAAAATAAAATTAGTCAAATGATTAAATCATATGAAAATTAAATAATTGTTTTGTTTAGATTTTAGTGGTATACTTAATGACTAAAATAATCAATAAATAATTAAATAAAAGCTAATAAAGTGATTCATATGATTTAATTATAAATGGAATATATAAAGTTATATGGTATAAATGGAATAAATAATTTAATTATATATTCAAATATGATATAAAAAGTATAAAGAATTTTCAAAACTATAAAAGATTAAATGAATTATTTTATTGACTTATATATAATAATAAATAATTTTATTATAATAGCAGTTCACAAAAGGCCTTTTTTTTTTTTTTTATCTTCATAAAACGTGAAAATTATGTAATATATAACTAACTATATGTCTTATTTGTTTAATAAATGTTTAAAATTTAATTATCTTTTTAATTTTTTTTAATAGTTTCATGTGAGCTTCATTTGACATTATTCGATAAAATTTAATGAAAAATATATTTATTATATTAATTGTACTTAAGTATTTTTTTCTCGCTCGATATAATTAAATAATAAATTTACAACTTTTTTAATTATTCATTGATAAATTTACTAGTTTACCTCAATAATAATAAGGGAATGACTATTGCCCTAGAAAATATTTTCCGGAAATGTAAGCTAAATCTTTTGAAAATATCAATATTTTTTTTGTGTGGATAAAATAAAAGGTTTTTTTTTTTTTGACAATAGTCATTCCCTAATAATAATGTTACATTCATTCAAAAATTGATTGGGCAGATAACAAGATTTCGTCTATCTAAAAATTTTTTAATGCTATTAAGTGTTAATTACCGAACATATACTTTTATTTATTTTATTATCAGAATTACCGAACATATACGAATGACGAAGGATTGTATAGTTTAAAGTATACCTTCAGTATATTAGAAATTTCAATTAAAAAAAAAAAAAAAATTGTTTTAGAAAGCGGCGCGTATTTTAGCCAACTGTAGTGTAAAACAGTTATTGAGTATTTTGAAACGCGGTCGTAACGAAGTTCAATCCCTACGTAAAACTCTCTTCCCGTCCTAGTGATTCAGAGCTTCTTAGGGTTTCGCTTTGCTCGAAGTTGATTCCACATGGTGTTTAGGGTTTAATAAAGGTAAATGGAAAACTCGGACACCGATGAGCCGGAGAAGAAGAGGCCTCATTTAAATCCACTTTCATCCACAATGGCCCTCAATTCCATCCCTTCAATATCGCCAAACAATCAAAGTGTAAGCTTTTAGTATGCAGTCTTATCTTTATATATTTTTACTTTTCGGTTATTCTTTTGTGCTGTTTGTTTCAATTGTTGGGTTTTCTGTTAAGTTTTTTTTATTTTTTATAGTTGTGATCGGTAGTGTAATTGAAAAGGTAAGATGTGTTTATTTTGATCTGAAACTCATTCCTGAATGGTTGGGACTATTTCTGCTATGTTTGATTGATGAGACAAGTGAAGAAATTATAATTTTTTTGAACAAAAAGAGAACCTGTATTAAAACTAGAAAACAATACAACCCTTAGACCTTAAAATAGAAGTTCGATCACAATAGAGAAGTCTCTAACACCTTGAATATACACAATTATGTTCAGTTTAGAGACCAGCTGCTAGTTTACCCAACCAGAAAAAGTACACTAGCAACCCAGAAAACCACAAAGTAAGAAAAAGAAAGTCAAGTCAACACATACAGAAACCACCACATACCATACCAGTACCCCAAGAAGTTGAAGAACAGAGTATAGAACACAAAAATAGCTAAACAACCTTGGAAACAGACAGTAAAAGGAATAAATCCTAGCTACCTTGCTCAAACTCTTTAGAGACTGAGGAGCAGAGGTCTGAATCAAAGCGACAGCACTTGTGTGACCCTGCAGATTGTTATGATAGGTAATGTATTCTAATTCCCTCCTAACTCTTTTGCCAGCCTCAATCCCAGAACCCATACCAGCCTAATAAGCACTGAGAAGTAGACCTCCTTGGCCTAACCATATATATCATTGTCAATCTGAGGTCACCTTCTGCAATCATCACTGGAGTGACACTTTTGTGGCTCACTTCCAACCTTCTTGGCACTCAAACCAAAATTAGCATAATAGGATTTATTATGGTTAGATATTAATAGGATTAATAGGATTTAGATAATTATTTGTGAAATTTAAAGTATTATTAGGATTTTGTTTAATATTTATCATAAGACTTATTGTTCGATTTTTAATTATTTTGTTATCAAAAAAGTCCTATACATAGGACTTGTGCTTGTAGGTTTATTTTCTGACCATAATATGAATTAAAATATCATTTCCCTCGTATTTATCTATCTCTTCCCTCCTAAATCTCAATTCTTCAATCCCCAACCTAATTGCGTCCCTTCTTCTCTCTTTTCCCAATTCTATTTATTTTTTGTTCCACATCAATAATCCTCACGCAGAGGAGTAGTGGAGCTATTCTTAGGAATAGAGGCACCTACAGTTGCATTAGAGCTTGAGGCCCCTCCACCAACAGTAATACTACAGATAGAGTTCTTCAAGTGAGAAGGGATAGGCATGAGAATTCCTGCCACCAAATCTAACACTTAGACCACCATTGTAGTTTCTCTTGGGGGCTTATTATGCTTTAATCTTATTATTTGAAGCCTTTTGCTTTACTTGTTCATACGATCTATGCATTACTTCTTGGGTAGGCACAGGTCTATGTTGCGTTTATTATCATTCCTGGATTTTTCCATATCATTTGGTCAGTATTGTATTCTATGGAGTGCAAGTGCAAAACTTTATTCCTTTTGATGCATCCATTTATTATATTTGCATTATTTGTAGTTTTCGTTTTCCATGACTTAGAAGCATTTCAATAAATGCAATTCATAGTTGCTATAGCTAAACCTAAGGTGACTACAAGGAAATAGAAAGCACCGAGCGTTAAACAATCACAAAGTGATTTGGTGTTCATTGATTGAACTCGCAATGTGTGTGACTTATATATAAGGTAAATATCACTAACTTCCCCTTAGGTTTACATGTTTTTCATCAAGCCCCAAAAATGAGAATAATATCGTCAAAGGAAAAACATTAGAGTTGCATGTTTATGTTAACGACGTTATGAAAGTTTGTAATTCAATGAATCAAAAGGTAATTAAAAATAAAATATATAAACATTTTAAATTATTACATTTTTTATATTCTAAAAAACCAAAATATCATGTATTGAAGGTGGGTTGCTGGTCTTGGGTGGGAAGTTGGGTTGATATTGAAGGTGGGAAGGGATGGTGGCCTATGTTACTCCGATTTGCCCCTTTGCCTTGTTGTACTAGTGTCAAAACAACATCGATACCAATATAGGATTACGGGATATGTGTCCAATCTGTCAAAATAGTTTTAGACAAGGTGGAAAAAAAAAACCAACGGAGATGAAGAAAGATGAAAGAAGAAGAAAAAGAGATGCTGAAAAAGAAGCAACAGGCAGAGAAGAAGGAAAAAAAATAGATTTAGGGTATACTTGGTTAATTGGGATGGGCCTTTGTCTTCATTAATGTATTTTTTTATAAATAGTAAATCAAATATTATTAGTTAGATAGAAACAGTCACACCTTTCGTTTCCAAAATTTCTTTTTATTACTTTTTTTTGTTTCCCATTTGACCACATTTTTTATTACACATTTATTATAATTTATGAGTAATTTTAATAGTCTGCACCCATTCCTAATCTTTCCATAATACGATTACTAGACTAAGATTTACATATATGCCCCATTATTCTATTAGTTCTTAATATTATTTAAATAATTTTATTATTTTATATGACGTTCATATTAGAACTGTTGTGGAGAAAAATCAAAAGGACTATAGAATAATTTTAAGTCTATCTGTAATAATATATTTAGACACAAATATATATATATATATATATAATGTTCTACTGGGCGACTTTGCCAATGTTAAAATAGGTAACATGCAATGTGGTAAATTGTACGCAATATAAGTTAAATATATGAAAAAGGGTAGTTTTGGAATCCAAATACCAAAACAGGGGTTGTTATCATCATGTGGACAAGGATTATTATTTCACATCACACTTTTGACTTTTCTTTATCATGTATTATATCAAATTGATTCTATTTAAAATTTATAATAATACTATATGCATCAAGTTGAGGTATATATTAAATGACGTGTCAATTATTGATTAAATTTAAAGTTGGAGATATGTGATAAAGAAATGATGGTGGGTCACTTTATTAATATGGGGCAAATTAAATTATAATATGTAGATTATTATATGCATCAAACAATGATAAAAAATATTTTTGTAAAATTTAAAATGATTGAGGCATGATCTATGACTACCTAAATTGCCCCTCATAGTTAAAAACAAAGTTGTTAGTTTCTTGAGTATCACGTTGCATGTCGCTTATTTTAATATGGGTGAAGTCGCCCAGTAGAACATATATATATATATATATAATAGCCGTTTCCAAGTGATAGTTTCCAAAAATTGGATACTTTATTTCTGTGTTCAAGTGTCCTAAAATTTTAAGTTTGGCAAGTCTGACGCTTACATATCTGATTCCGAGTAACATAGGTGGTAACGCGACAGCCAAGGCCTCCAATGTGGGCTCGCTAGGTGTTTTTTGCATGATTTCAGGAATGGATTCATCATCATCAGAGTTGCTGGGTGGAAGGATTTGCTGGGTATGACCACGAAGGAATTTGCGCACAAATTCATGATGGTTCTGTGTGTAAGGGTTGCGTGCGAGTTTGCGATGGTTTTGTGGATGGGTGTCTAGTATCTTGCGACAGGTTCTACGAAGGGAATCATGTTGGGTTTCTCTGTATGGTTTGCGAACGATGGATTGGGTACTGTGGGTTCTTGATGAAGAACTTTTGACGAAAATTGATTTTAGTTGTTTTTATGATGGAGGTTGCTGCTTGGTTGGGTGTTTTCACAATGAAAATTGTGATGGTGTTTGCGAGGGAACGGAGAGTTGGTGTTGCGAGAGAACTGATGTTGAAAATGGGTTACATGAGGGTAAAGAGAGCGGGTGCTCTACTGATCTGTGTGGTTTTATGTATAAGATTTAGTCATAAATAAGGTTTTTGAGTATGAAATTTTAGCCATGGTTTTGGATTGGTTATGAGATTTGAGAGTGGAGAGGGAGAGAGCATGAGAAAAAGGAGATTTTTTTTCCCCAATTTTTTTTCATTTGTTAAATATTTTAAAAAAATTATTTTTAATTTTAAATAATTATTTATTTTTATCATTAACTCTGTCACTAACGGTTGTCCTTGGACAATACAAATGTAAACGTTGGGATATATGAGTAAAACAACATTTTATTTCTAGTGACGCCCTGAAAAATGCGTAAATTGGGGGTGGTTAGTGATATTTACCCTTTTTATACAAGACTAAGCAGAGAAAACATTAACTATCTGCTGAAATGACATGACTAACAATAACTACGTTGCTAATTGATTGCTAAGAATTCTGGTTACAGATTTTTAACAACTCAAATAACAGTTCCAATGGAGACATCCTAAAAATTTCTCTGTCACCAGGTTGATGAAACAGTTCTTCATTACCAAAATCAGCAACTTCATCTGCAGATAGACAAACAGAAGAAGCAGCTGCATGAGCTTGAATCAAAAACTAAAAAGTTACATGATAAGCAAGGTTTTTATGATGAAACACTAATGGCAGTAAACCAGATATGGAATCAGGTATATTTTGAAGTAGTACTTTCCATGCTTTTGCTTTCTTAAGTTTCAACTCCAATGGGAAATATGAGTTCCTGAAAGGTTACTCTTATTGTTTCTCTATTTAGTTGGTTGATGATATAATACTTCTTGGGGTTTGTGCTGGTGGAGACCTAAATGCGTTACAAACTATAGATCATTCTGGAAAATCTCGAGGTATTTGTCAGCTGTTATGTTATCTTTTTATTTTTAAATTAAATTCAGAGGACTGGATGTATCTTTGTTTATTTAATTCACCTTACATTGAATTTATTGACATGAACGCTCTTCAGGTTCAATTCCATCATGTCCTGTGGATGAGATTTTTCTTTGCAGACTCATACAAAAAGATTATATTGAAGCAAATGGTAATGATGAAACCATTAAATGTGTTGAAGAAGCTCTTACTTCACGTCAGATATCTACTCGAGCATTGTTGAAACTATTGGAAGAAAGCATTGATTCTCAGAGAGCCAAATCTGAGAGTATTGCTCAGGCTTTGTATGGGAAGCAATCTTCTGAAGGTCAGAAAGGCCTCTGTTGTGGGGCTGGTCTTTTCATCATTCATCATGTTAATTTCATGTGGTTAGATTATAAAATAATAACTTTTTCTGTAAAATATAATCATAAAAGTGATTAATATTTCTATAATTTTCTGCATTCTTGATCTGTTAATTTTTTTTTTTATTTGGCTTCTCAGATGCCATCATCCAGTTATGTAAGATTGATGAACTGATGAAAGAGGAGGCTACACATCTACGAGATGTGATTTGTATTCTTAACCTAAAGCATGTTGAGTATGATAGTATGATCCAGTCTTATGTTAAGAGTCATTCACTGGATCACACTGAAATTAAGCGTCTCTCAGGTCTCTGTTCTGGCTTTTTCGTAGACTTCTATATTTGAGTTTACAATGCTGCATATATGTGGTTGTCATGGTCATTTGTACCTCTAGGGGCAGCAATTGTGCTGACAAACGAAGTATCAAAATTTTGGAATTTTGTTTTATATAACTTTGTTATTACCTATTGAAAGTGTAATGTTCTGTTATTGCTGAAAGGTGAGCTGGATGATAACATGGCAGAACTTGAAGAGTGTAGGAGAAAACTAATCAATCTAAAAATGCAGAAGGATGTGGCATCTGCAACCCTTACCCCACTTTCAGGCACAGCAAATGGAAACTTGTCTCCTGAAAGGTCCGCAGAGAGGACAATAAGTTTGCGTGATTTGAAGAATTCCATTGAGGAATCAAAGGTATATACGGGTGTTTGAACCAGTTCACTTCTTTTCTTTCCTTTGTCTCCTTACTATTTCTAAGATTGTGTTTGAGCCATTGATACAGATGCTTGCATCCAACCGTCTTTCTGAACTTCAAGATGCACAAGAAGAGAATGTTACCTTGTCAAAACGATTGCAAGGTCTACAGGTTCTCAGTTTGAACTTTTGTAGCACTAGATTATGGTGTTATCTCAAGTACTTCAATCTACTGTTTTATAGATCAAATTCTTACTTTTGATTTTATTTTTGAAGAATGAACTGAAGGATGAAAAATCTTTACACTCAGCCCGATTATACGTTATGCTTAAAGATCAATTGCAGCATTGGAATGCAGAGGTGGAGAGATACATAGCATTGACAGATGCACTGCAGGTTAGACGACATTAATTTACATTTTGGCTGTGCACTAGTTATATCTTGCCCTACATGCCGCAGCTGTTAAACACCTAAAATGTATAAACTTCAGGCTGACAGGTCTCTGGTCATTAGAAGAGAAAAGGAACTCCATTCCAAACTAGAGTCAGCAGATGCGGCAAGACATGTAGTTGACAATACTGATTGCAGGATCGAAGAACTTGAGCTTCAGCTGCAGAAGTGTTTAGTTGAAAAAAATGATGCTGAGGTTATAATGGAAGAAGCTGTCCAGGATACAGGTCAACTATCTTTGAACCTCCATGCTGTATGATTTGCTGTTTAACTGAATTTCTATTTTCTAAAAGCTTTCACTGCTGCAGGAAGAAATGACATTAAGGCAGAATTCCATGTAATGGCCTCATCTTTGTCTAAGGAAATGGAAATGATGAAAGTTCAGTTGAAGCGGTGGCAAGAGACAGCTCAGGAGACACTTTCCTTACGCGAGGAAGCACAATCTTTACAAGCTTTGTTGAGTGCGAAGGTTTAATTCCATCATGTTGGATTCATTTCTTTGTAGTTGATATCTCATTACTTATTGACTATCCACCGAGTGGTGCCACATAATTGAGAAATTTGAGGAGACGGTGATTGGATCGGTTTCATCTGCATGAATAACTGTGCACACATGGTTGGTTATTCATTTTTGTTTCATTTCCTGAGTTGGCAAATTTTTCCCTTAGTGATCGTTGCCTCACAATTGAGAGAGTTGGAGAAAATGATGGTTGCAAAGGTTTGCATGGACTTAATGATGAATAAAACTTAAGCATTGATGAATGATGAATAAAACATAAGAATGTGGTTCGAATTATGGTGGGTTTAAGACTTGATTTGCAGTTTTTTATGAATCTACAAGATTTGAAGCCTCAAAATAGCACTTTAGCTTGTATATAAACATTTTTTTTCTTAAAATAGTAAGTTTGTACACATTGTATGTATTTAGTTTACGTATATTTTTCTATATTATATATAGCATGTATATATGTTATATGTACATGACTAATATGCTATTTTGGGACCAATTCGATTATGTACATACTATTTAGGCCTGTGCACAACATTACAAGGTATAAGAGCATTGTGCTTATTGATTCTATGGATCTTTAAAGTTGAAAGGAAGAAGAAGATGTAAGCCTTGACTTAATTAAGAAGCATTCTAAATGACACTGTAAATCTAAAAAACAGATATGACGAAGATAAACATCATATATTCGTTGTAACATGGTAGAAAAGATAGACTAACAGAAGCTGCTCATTTCTTTGATTTCCATCTGCAAGATTGTACATCCATTTTTGTGTCTATTATTTGAACCTCTTGCAGAAGAGAACTTGAATTCAACATTTTCCCTCTTTTCCAGACAAATGAACAAAAGAACTTGGCTGAGAAATGTGCCGGACAGATGTTAGAAATCAAATTTCTAAAGGAACTGGTGAGACCTCGATTTTATTATTGTTTTCAGTAACCTTTCTATGAGTACTCTTTTCCCCCCTACACGCTGCCCCTTACTGTGATCTCATATTCTGTTTTGTATGCATTTTGCACATGCTATATTATTTTTTAATTTTACATGCTATGTGTACCTTACCCCTGTTTTTAGTTCATATTCTGTCTGTTTAGATTATCTATGTGTTTTAAGTTGCCCTCAGAATGTTTATTCTCTGGTTTCGTGGATATAGCTTAGTACAATGTAATGAGGGCTGATATGAGTGAGTTGTTACATTACCTGTATGATGTGAAGAAAAGTGAATATCATTGCACTTAAATTGTTGGTATTGACCCATCAATAGATTAACATTTGAGTACCTTGTATATTGACAAATTTTGGGTAATTGTTAATGCCCTATCAATATATTTAACATTTGAGTATTTTGTGGACTGCAGTATGACTGAATATGTTGGTACTGACAGGAATAAACACATTGCAGATTGAAAAGTTACAGAAGGAAAAACTGGAACTCCAAAGTTTCTTGGACATGTATGGGCAGGAGAGTTATGACAACAGGTGATTGATTTGGCCAATATATGGTTAGTGTATTGAAAATGTAAGATAGTGTTTTGTGGTTCAGTTTGCACCTTTAAGATACGATTGTTGTCGTTCTTTAGATAAAGTGATACTTATGATGGTAAGCCCTATCTATCAACATGTACATTACTAACTCTGTTGGTCATATCACATAAAGTCTGGCTATGCATGCCTGTTCTTCCATTCTTCATATTGAATGCAACTCAAAAAGTAGCTTATTGATATTATCCTCCGCTGCATAAATCTCAGTTATTCAATTGGTTTTATTTTTAACCTTCTCAGTAAAAAAAAAAAATTTATTTTCTTCCAATACTAAAATACATATATTCATTTACGTTATAAAAAAGATAAACGTATGTTTTGTTCATTTTCTAGAGGGAGTTAAATATAAAACTTTATGCCATAAAATTAAACCTTGATATTAAACAAATCATAAATTTGTGAGTTTGATATCTTTGTCTTTTTCTTCTTACCGTGCGTGCTGTATTTAAGTCTAATTCTCTACACAAGGTTATAAAATATGGTTGCTTAATTTTCCAAGATTTTGGAGATTAACTACTCTAATCTGATGATAGAATGGGCTATTTGTATCAGGCATTGTATACTTGTTGACCAATATAGGCTCTTCAGTGCCAGCGGGCAGTGTTATAATCTTTTGAACTTTTGATTATTGATGGATGATGCACATTTCAGCTAACTAAATTTAAGTGTCAAAATGTGAAATTCAGAGGTTTGATGGAAATCAGAGAATCAGAGCACCGAGCACTCTCTCAAGCTGAAGTTTTGAAGAACGCTTTAGATGAGCACAGTCTAGAGCTGAGAGTGAAAGCAGCCACTGAAGCTGAAACAGCTTATCAACAAAGGCTATCTGTTGCTGAAGTTGAGATAGCTGATTTAAGGGCCAAACTTGATGCTTCTGAGAGGTTACCTAAATTCTATTTTATCATTCGTGAAGTGGAATTTTTTTCATCTCAAATAGTAATAAACAACTAGACAGGAAAAGAATTATATCACTGTGGTTTTATGCTGAGCAATGTAATCCTTCTGCGACAATAAAGCTTGGAATTTTTTTTTGCTTCATTTCTTATTTTCGTTTTTACTCTCAAGGTGAAGTGACTGATCTTGTAGGAGTTTAATGAATATTTCGTAGTGCTATTTTCTTTATTTTCAGGGATGTTCTTGAACTTACAGAAGCCATTAGAATTAAAGATGCAGAGGCAGAGGCCTACATATCTGAAATTGAGGTGCCTTTTAGTCATGTTAAGCTTAACAGTTTACCTTTTGTACAAAATGAGCAAAAAGTAATTGTTACATATAAATCTTTCTTTATGCTTCCTGCATACAATTTATATTTTTCTTCTTGAAGACTATTGGTCAAGCTTATGAAGATATGCAGACGCAGAATCAACATTTACTACAGCAGGTTACTGAGAGAGACGACTATCATATTAAGGTTGGTGTTACTTATTATTTGCTGATCCGATTTTGGTTTGGCACATTACCTAATTGAAAGATTTTTTCATGGATGGAATGTATAATGCCAGCTTGTTTCTGAGAGTGTGAAAACAAAGCAAGCACAGAGCCTTCTACGTTCTGAGATACAGGCGTTGACGAAGCAACTTCAGCATGTGAACACAACAGTAGAATCTCTGAAGATGAGAATTTTTCGTGGTGAAGAGCAGGTAAACATCCCCGTGCAATAAATTTTCATTACTTTGTCTATTATCTTTTACCAACCAGTCTTCATGTCATGCAGATGAAAGTTAACCTGACTGAAGCCTTTAAATCTTCTGAAGAAGATAGACACCTTGCACTCAACCTGGAAACTGCAAAATGGGAACTAGCCGATGCTGAGAAGGAGCTTAAGTGGCTTAAGGCTACCATTGCTTCATCTGAGAAGGAATATGAAAAAATTCAGCAGGATATTGATGATATGAAAATGGAATTAGACAATGAAAGGTTGTGTTTTTCTCCTTCATTGCTTGGGTCTTCTTTAGCGATAGTAGTTCACAGTGAAGCTTATACTCTTTATGTTTATTTGATTCAACTATTGTTTTACGCGATGATATATAGCCTGGCAAGATGGATCTCGTGTAATTTAGAATTGTCTTTCTTTCAGGTATCTATTACTAGGAATACGGTCTTAGTTAATTGCTGATGATGCTGTTATGAGAACATTTTCCTTTGCTGATTTGAACATTGGCTATCAAATTTTTTTATGAGTTGATTCTTCAATTGCTGGTTTACTGGTTGAAATGCTGCTGCAACTGCAGGCAGTCTATGATTTCAGTGCCTTTGTCATGGCATAATAAATAGATTATTCTTGCTCGTGGTTTTTCCGAGGTTAATTGACTGAGAAAGTTTTGTTTGGTTGTAGAAGGATGGCAGGGTGCATGCTAGCACCTTAGTGCTAGTCTGGTCAAGTCAATTTCAGAAGCTAAGAAAATGGATTTTTTTGTGCAGAAATTCCAGGCAGAACCTTGAGGAAGAGATTGCGGATTTGAAATGCAAGGTTGACGAGATGAGCTCTGAAACAGGAGAGGCTGCTGTACAGAAACTGCAAGACGAAATTAAATTCTGCAAGTCTATTTTACAGTGTCTTGTGTGCCGTGATAGACCAAAGGAGGTAGGAAGCTTAATCTTTTGTGTGCCTTGTCTCATTGCATTTGTGTCTAGTTAATAACCCTTTCATGCTCTACTTTTTGCATACAGATACAACAACATTTTTTTATATATATAAATAACTAATTACATACTCACATACTCCCATTTACATTTGACGGGGTTCGACCCGCATCCTCTTAGTGCCCACTTGGAGAAAATGCAATCACATTACAAGCAATTGGTGAAGGAGCTCTTACATTTTTAGTTGTCT
The DNA here is from genome assembly GCA_029378325.1 of Elaeagnus macrophylla. Classification (NCBI taxonomy): domain Eukaryota; kingdom Viridiplantae; phylum Streptophyta; class Magnoliopsida; order Rosales; family Elaeagnaceae; genus Elaeagnus; species Elaeagnus macrophylla. Next base: position 19,549,591 of record CM055642.1, on the reverse strand, counting down.
TTTACCCTTCGTATCATACTAGCAGTGATGAAATATGGCGTTGTTTATGTAATTGGCAGGTCGTAATTGTCAAGTGCTATCATCTATTCTGCAATCATTGCATCCAAAAAAACCTAGAGATCCGCCATAGGAAGTGTCCTGCTTGTGGAACTGGATTTGGTCAGAATGACATACGGTTTGTGAAGATATGATGATAGAGCTCCTTCACATTCTATAATTAGTATTGTTATGTATTTTGGCTGGCACTTTCTTTAGTAATTATTTTGGTCTTTTACTCAGTTTTGGGCCATAGTTTCTAAATCTTTACGAGGCTGATAGACAGTTATCATTTGTAATATAAATAAAAGTTAATACATCAGAAAATAGGAAGATTGTATATGACTTCTAATTATTTTATACCACTCTTAACGTGCCACTATATGTGCTATTAATGATTGTCCTAATTTTTAAGTTCGTCACATATGCTAATGTTTGCCGAGTTTTGGTGTCACATGCACAAGAACAACAAAAGTCACACATCACAATAGAATTGGACTCATAGGTAATAACAATTGGCCAAGGACGATTTTGTCTTATTGCAAGCGCTTGTAATAATGTGCTTTTTTGTTTCAACGTCAATTTCTTGAGTGTTAGGGCTTGGGATGGCCAATAGGATTACTTGAAAATGAAGAAAGGAGAGAAATCAGAGTTTTTTTGGCTAATAGCCTTTTAACTGGTATATATAAAAAAAAATTCACCCCAGAGAAGAGGTTTGCTTATTGTTAACAATTTCGTTTAGTTTGAATTTAATTTTTGGAGACAATATTGCTACAATTTAATTTATGATGCTAAAAATGTAATTATTACATGGGTAAAGTAGAATTTTAATATATTTTTATGCTGATAGTAATAAAAATAGTTGTGACAATATCATTACCATAAATTTTAGTCAAGTTTATGAGTAAAAAAGATAAATGTCACAAATACTTTACAATTTTATCATTTTCTCTTAAAAATTTCTTGTAGTTCAAGTAGTAAGACTTTTAATTCTTTCATCAGTAATCCAAATTTGAATCTCATCCTAGTATCATCCTAATATGTGAGTGTATTTTTTTTTATTAATAAAAAATAATGGGACTTTAGTACATCTTAAAAAAAAAATAAAAAAAAAATGTCACAAAATACGGAACATATGTTAATATTGCATTTCTTTATGTAAATAATTACGTAGCAAAGCTTTGAATAATCATATATATTTTATATTTTAATGAGTGTTTAATTAAATAATATTTTTGTGGTTCAAATATGTAATTTACAATTAAAAAAGAGTAAATTTTATGGCACAGATGGATTATGAATTTTAATGATTCCTCGTTCATTTGACCATATAATTGGACTTGTATACAATTCATAAATATAATAGTTAAAAAAAAAAAAACTTGATTATTTCAAGAAACTATGAACATATCATGAAATGTATTTTCAAGTTGAAATATAGCATTACTCAATATACAAAACAAAATAATTAATGTACGCTATCTAATAAACATTATAATGTATAAAAAAATTTATCGTATATATTTTTGTAATGTAAAAACTAACATCTTGTTTTGAGAGCTCAAATAAGAAAAACAAAAAAGAAAAGGGAATAGAGAAGAACATTACGATTTGTGGATGACGCGTCGTATTGCTAGAATGTCATTAGAATTTAAAAGAGAACGGTCCCTAGCTCCAACTATTATCGTTATCAGCATCGTCTAGTCCCTTTCTTTATATAAAAAACGACATTAAGACATTTTCCCTAAATGTTGAGAGAAAGGAAACATTAAAACATTTGTCCTAAAATTATCGCACTCATCCTCTTCTAAGCAAAGTGCCCAAGCACCGCCTCCTCTGAGAAGCCGCTATCTCTAATCTCAGCCATCTCTAACCTAAAGCTGTTGTTATCGTTATGACCTCTATTTGCAACCCACAGGGAAAAGGCCAACTAGCACCACTATGGCTCTGTTTGCAACTACTATCCACAATTCCAAGCATCACTAGTTGGCCTTGTTGGCAACCATAAACGCATGTATAATATTACATTGTGTAAGTTCTAATATGTTTTTCAAGTCTAAATGTTTGCATCTATTTAATTTATTTAATTTTCATGAAAAAATTTCCTACGATAATTTTTGTGAGTTAACTATACTTCATGTGAGTGTGGATGCCAGTGCTTGGTTGAATGGGGCTACATTGTATTCCTCTAGCTCTCTGAGTTTATTGTTGATTAAGTCTATTAGTGTGTTTATTTTTTGTTTGTGTGTGCTGTTTTTTGTTTTTGTGCTTGGCTGTTGGAACCATTAGCCGTGCTTTCCTGTGTCTTGTTTGTTTTTGTATATGTCCTTGTGTGTTTTGTTGTGTCCTTTCTAACTAATGGACCTTAACCCTTAATATTGTTGTTGAATAATGGAGGTATTAAGCTTGGTCTATTAGTTAGATGTTGGTTTTATAATCCTTTATACTAGTATGGTCCCAATTTGACACCCCAAAAACCTGTATACATGCATAATAGAAAACATAATTAGAGTCTTGATTTGAAGGAAAGTTATAATGTTATCTCGTAAAGTTGAATACCCAGTATTTTTACCACATAACTAAACATAATATTTTCTCAAATTTTAAGGAAAGGAATATATTTATTGTGAAAAGAGTTGAGAAAATACCATCAATTAGGGAAATACTGAGATAAAAGTATAAAATATCCACTATTCAAAATTTTAATTCTTAGTAGGGTTTTAATCTGGTGTTGATCTTAGTCTAGATCAGGTAGTAACATTCAGATTTGATTTTTTTTTTTTTTTTTTGTAAACTTGTGTTTGTTTTGTTCTATTCTAATATTTTAGGTTTTCGTGATAGATTTCATTTATCTTTCACTCATTTCTTGCATAATTCTCAAATTTGATATGAAGTTGCCTGATATAGAAAGTATATTTAATGTTATAAAACCATATCATATGGGTTTCTCTTTTATTAAAGAGATTTGTTTTATAAAAAGAAAATACCTTTTGTATTTTGGGAAAAATAGTTTTATTATCTTATTTTGTCAACATTACATTTTGTAATGCATGTGTTGCAATTGTATTCAGCAATAATAATTATATGGCCGTTTTTTTGTGCTAGGTGTAATTTCTGTCAAGTGGTTGATAGTTATTAATCCAAATCTTTCGTAGTTATTTGTATATATGGAATACTCAATTATTTCAATTTTTAGTGCTCTAATTTTCATTTTACTTTGCAATTCAGGTCTAATTGTTTTGATTACTAGTTGTTCTTCATAAACTAGGCAAAGTTAATTTCTAATCTAAACATTCAAATTTCTGCCGCCTTTGATATTTTTCTTTCAAATAAAAACAAGGTAAAATACTTAGATTTAGAATTGATATGTACATTGTCATAATTATTGGTTTATTGATTAGAAATCTTTCATGTTATGAAGTGATTATTGAACATAAATTCTTTTACTTTTTCAAATTTTGAGGACTCATAAATAACATTTATTGTAGAATTAAAACTGCTTTTATTAATTATTTAGATTTTGAACAAATTCTTATTTGTCTAATAAGGGAACGTGAGAGGTAACCAAGTACATTTGTGTAACTATCCTTTCTGTATTTTGTCATAGGAATTTGGTTCCCGGTGTCCATGCCTTTTTAAGACAACTTAGGAGATCTTTGTTTGATATCTTTGTTGATATTAGTTGGTTTAATAATATGCTATTTATTGCAATTTTGAAAGAAAAGTATTGAAAGTTTCATTTACTTTACTGCTAATAATTGAATTGACCAACATTCATACTAGTATTAGATGAATATTGAGAGCTCCTTACAAACAAAAAAATTAATTTTTTTTTTCCATTATTTATGTTTTCATATTTTGGACGTTTTGTTTTAACTTATTTATAGACAGTTAGCTACAAGTGTGATTACCTATTATGCTAATTAATTAATATTTATTTTTAATTTATTTGAATATTAAGCTGTAGTATTTATGTTTATTATATTTTGTGTTTGTACTTGCGTTGTAATTAATTTAAAAAAAAAATCATAACTCTAAATGTCAAAGATAATTATAATAATTTTTTATTTAATTTTTAATCCCTCGTTTTATTATTATTTTTTATCTAATGGGATGAAATAATTATTAAGACATTTCTTCATAATCATGTCCCTTTTTTTTTTTAAACAGAATTTAATATTCTTATTTATTTCACTTAAATAATTTGATTTAGTTATAGACAAAATCCATTTACGAATTGAGAATTCCAGTTTAGGATTTGCGAAATCTGATCTCCGCTCCACTAGCAACAATGGCAATGTCTGCTATGAGGCGTGAAGGGAGACGATGCTTTTCCCCTTTGATCCAGCCCCATCCGGTTCCTGCCTTGCAATCATCTCTAATTTCTTTAGAGTACATTTCTCTATCTTTTTATTCATCTTGTTTCTCAAATCAGCTCTATTTCTTTTTCCTCTGTTATTTAATCCTTTGCAGCAGATCGAGTTGTAGCTTACAATAGCTAGCCTGAGAAGTATACCATTGAGTTATTAGGCATCTCATCTCAGAGAAATTTGGGAATTCTAGGGGAATTCTTTTTGATTTAATATTAGTTAAAGTGGTTTTTTTATATATATATTTTATATATCACGAGTAAAAGTTTTCGTTAATCTTGTTATATGAAAGCCACTGAAATTAATTGTAATTTGGGTGGTTAGGGAACAAGCAGCTCATGGAGTCCGCTCTATCTCAACGCAAGTGGGTAAGTGTTGTTGTGTGGCATTTTTGTCAATCGAGTTTTTTTTTTTTTTTTTTCCATTTCCTTTTAATCTGCTATGGAAATATTGATGGACTCTCATGTTTACTTACATAGTTAGAAACCGGATGAAGAGTGTCAAGAATATCCAAAAAATTACGAAGGCAATGAAAATGGTTGCGGCTTCAAAGCTACGAGCAATCCAAACTAGGGCTGAGAACTCCCGTGGTCTCTGGCAGCCTTTTACTGCACTTCTGGGTGACATTCCCAGTATGATAACCAGTACCCTTTATAGTTTATTTTACTCGTACAATTTTTTATATAAAATTGGAGGGTGTGTCTGCTATGACTGTATGACTGTCTCATGATTGAAAATTAAAACCTTTAGTTATTGTTATGTTTTTTACTAACGAAACATAACGTGCTTGATCATATTATCTTGTTCTTTTGTATTTGTATTGAAATCTGTTTAAACAGGACCATATAGCAGGGAGATCAGCATGAAACAACAACACTGCTCCCTATGCGTGCACACTTTTTATTTTTAATAAAAGTGGCTCAAGTTTGAATTTGAACTTGGGGAAATTGCTCTAAATTTAGATGATTATATTTATACTATTAGTTGAATTCTTTTGCAATTTTGTGTCATTTGAAGGATGGAACCTTGTGCTTAGGAAGCTATCTCCTTCAGCCCTTTACACAATCTTAATTCATGGGATCTTTGTTATCATAGAATATATACTTACTTTGGCTACTTAATGTGCTGCAGTTATTTTCTGAAATCTTTTCCAATGTTGGATAATTAACTCAGTTAGTATGCCTGTATGTTGCTCGACACAATTTTAGAAACTATATGTTAAATGTTGCAATTTGGTATGATCCAACTTCTAATGTCATGCAGTTATAAGAACTGGTCTTAATAGATTCATACATGTGCAGTTCTAGCTCCATGGGGAGCTGGAACTGCTAATTTATTTGATATATGTTGTTCCTGCTGTGAATTATTAGTCTTGAGTTGTTCTATTGACTGATTCATTTTTTCCTGCCAACTTTATCATCTTCTTGTTGTCTTTCTTTTTATTGTATTACTCATTGTGTTTTCTTGTGCTGTATTGTTAGGTGTTGATGTTAAGAAGAATGTTATTGTTACCATATCTTCTGACAAAGGTCTATGTGGTGGAATCAATTCCACTTCTGTCAAGATAAGCAAGGCACTGAAAAAGTTGAATTCCGGTAATTTTACAAGCTAATTTTTGAGCTCTGTATCCACAATCACCGAGCGCTCAAGTTAATCATCTTCTGACTATTTTAATTTACAGGTCCTGAAAAGGAATCAAAATATGTTGTTTTGGGAGAAAAGGCAAAGGCTCAACTAGTGCGTGACTCAAAAAAGGACATTGAGCTATCAATAACTGAGCTGCAGAAGAATCCTTTGAACTATACCCAGGTTAGTGTCCCTTGTATTGTCATGTATCACATAAGGAGTTCTTTCTGGTGTGTTTGTACAAATGTTAGAGCTTGAATTATACTGTTTTCATTTTATAGACATGTTCATAGTAAAGGTAAGATTATGGGAAATGTCTTTGTATCCAATCAAGAAGCATTTACTTCTGGTTTGATTTTTCAGCATTTTAAAAAAATTTCCTTTCTTGATTGGGGAAAAAAGATTAGGAAATTACAAAAAATAATACCCTTAAAATTTATAATAACAAAAATAGCATCCCAAATATTGAACAATGTTAATTTGAATGATGCTAAAAAAAAATGATGTAACAATTATTTTTTTAATTATAAAAATATATGATTTGAACACAAAGGGGTAATATTTTTGTTATTACAAGTTTTGAGAGCGGTATTTGTGTTGTTTTTCCAAAAAGATTTCATTAATACTCAAAGTCTCAAACTAAATTGGAGGCACAAAGCACAGTTTCAAAAACCGTTGTGAGGCAAGCTTGTTTTTCACCTAGGTAGCCTTGATACTAGGCTATTTGAAGCTAGAAAACTTATACGCCTTCTGTTGTTGAGGCTCAAGCCTCTTTTCATGTACTGATACTATGCACCAAGGTTATTGAGGCATATAACCTCTGTTTCATACCATAAAAGGAAACATTAGAGGTTCAAATGCAAAATTAAGGCTCTACTTGTACTCTTACATAAAACCCATTAATATTCCAAGCAAGTAAAATAACCGGTTAAAACCAAAAAACTACTTACAAAGTGAAAGTGAAGAAAATTCTAATTTTTACAGTAGAACTTTTAAGCAGATCTTTTCTTTATCTTCCTCGGTTGTGGTCTTGTTTTTATTGGTTTTTTCTTTCAACAACCTTTTGTTCATTCCAACAAACAATTTTAAAAAAACACAAGTAGTGTTTTTTTTACTGATATTTCTCTTATTTTTTTCCTTGTTATTAGTTGCTTCTCCTTTTTTCCCTTTCCTTTCCTTTTATTTTTTTTATTTTTGCTCGTTGAGTTATGTTGTCAATTTTTTTAAACACAGTATAATGCTAGGTGGCTAGTTTTTTAATGAACTTTATCAATGTCTTTTCAGCAAATTTTTTTATTGATCTTAATTTCATCATGTTTAGATTAGATGTTTTAGTAGTGGTTGAATTGCTATATTATGAATTATGTGAAGTTATTATGATGTTATTTTATAATTGTCTTTTTTATTGTTTACTTAAAAGTTTTTATTTTTATTTTGTTTTAATATGAGGCATAAGCCTCGTACCACCTCAAGGCTTATGCCTTGCTTTAGTGGAAGGTGTACGTATTGAGGCTAGAACATGCCTTTTAAAACATTGGCGCAAAGGGCTAGCTTTCTATAAATGCACGACATAACATGACTGAATTTAAATAGTAAACAAAAAGGTAGAAACAAAGATACAATGAGAGCATACTAATGCTGGATTAATATTCATCTCTAAAACAATATAAATCCAATCTTAACGTGGATAATATATAAGATTCACAGGCAGTAAATGTTTTCAGGATTTAGATGCTTCAAATTGGTTCTTTTATTAGGAAAATATGTTCATCTTTTGTTATTAAAATAGATCTTGTGGAGATCCCATAAATATTCAAAAATATTCTGTTATAACAGTAAATATTTTTAAATAAATATGTTTGTTACAACTGTAAATATTTTTGTCAATATTCTTTTTTTATATGTTTTATTTATTTTATTTAGATATTATGGATTTGTATAATTTCTATTTAAGGAGCCTTAATTCATGTAAAGTATATGATTTGATATCAATAAAATATTAATTATTTTCACATAGTATCAGAGCATTACGCTCATCAATAATGGAAGGAAATTTCGATCAGCTTCATCCCTCTGATTGCACAGAGGAAATGGCAACAACAGTTCAAAATGGAACCAAGATCTTTCCTCTCTAACTCACCATCGAAAAATTCAATGGAAAAAATTACCGAAAATGGGCTCAATCAGTTAAACTAATTGTTCGGGGGAAAAGGAAGATGGGTTACCTCACCGGTGAAATATAGCAACTACGGACAGTCTCGGTATTCAGAAGTGGGAGGTTGAAAACTCCATGATCATTTCATGGCTCATTCATTCTATGTTACCTTCAATTGGAAAGACGTACTTATTCCTCCCCACGACTAAAGAAATTTGGTATGCTGTCAGAAATACTTACTTCGATAGCAAAAATGCATCTCGTTTATATGAGATAAAAATCCAATTCTAGCAGATGAAACAAAGTAATTTAAGTGTCACAAATTACTATACAAAAATGCTGGAATTATGGCAAGAATTGGACCTAAATACCGAAGAAGAGTGAAAAAATAGTTCGGATAGTGTAAAATACCGAGCAAAAATTGAAGGTGAATGTGTATTTGAGTTCTTGGACGGACTGAATCACGAATTGGATGATGCGAGGAGTCGGGTCTTGAGCCGAAATCCATTGCCAAATGTAAGGGAAGCTTTTTCTGATATTAGGAGAAAGGAAAGGAGGCGCTAGGTGATGCTCGGCGCTACTAGTGGTGGAGTGAACGGCGAAAATTCCTTTGGCATTGGGCTGCGAACGGCTTGAGAATCACGGACGGCACTGGAGCTGGAAAACCTAATGGAGGCTTTAATGAAGATTCATGCTGGGCTTATATTGGGCTGGTTGGCCCAACTGGGAATGGGCCCAACTTAATTGAACTACAAATGGGCTGTGGACCTCCAATTTTTTACTCTTTTAGCCCAGTCAATGAAAATGGGTCACATGGGCTTTTGTCTCGGGGAGCCCAAAATAATTATGGACATAAAAAACATTCGTGGTGTGATCATTGCCGAAAACTAGGCCATACAAAAGATACATGTTGGGAATTGCATGGAAAACCCTCAGATTGAAAACCACAACAAAGTTTTAAACATCGAGGTTATCAAGCCATAAGCTCTCAGAATGATTCCTTCAATCCCGAGCAGATGGAGCAGTTATACAGAATGTTTTCAAAAAATTCAAATATCTAGTCAGTCCTCTCATGTTTCCTTTGGTGCATTAGCTCACAAAAGTAATTATTTAACTGCTTTAAATGCAATATTTGAAAGTGCTCCCTGGATTATTGACTCTGGTGCATAGATTACATGACCGATAATCACCAACTTTTCTCTTCGTATACTCCATGTGCGTGAAATTTGAAAGTTAAAATTGTTGATGGTACCCTTTTACTAATTGTAGGAAAAGGATGGATACAAATATCTGATACTATTGTTCTTGAGTCAGTCTTGCATGTTCCAAAATTATCATGTAATTTATTGTCTATTAGTAAATTAACAGCCCATACAAACTACTTTGCTAATTTTACCTTTTCGTGTATATTTAGGACCTGTCTTTGGGAAAACGATTGACAGTGCTAGAAAACATAAAGGCCTTTACTATTTTGAGTTAGCTACTGCAAATAAACGGTATCAAATTACTAATTGTAACTCTACATCATTTTTTAGGAATAATGAAGTATTATTATGGCACCGTAGAATGAGTCACCTTAGTTTTCCATATTTAAGACAATTGTTTCATTTTCTTATTCAAAATAAAGAGTTATCAGAGTTGCAATGCGAAATGTGTGAACTTGCTAAACATCATCGCACTTCATTTCCAAAATCTAAATACGTGCCCTCAAAACCATTTTCTATAATTCATAGCGATTTATGGGGACCATCTCGGTTGCTTAATCGTACTCATACAAAATGGTTTATCACATTTATTGATCATACCTGTGTTTGTTGGGTATACTTATTGAGAGATTCTCAATAAAACTGAAGTTTACAATGTGTTCATCAAAATCATTTCCAAAATCTAAATACGTGCCCTCAAAACCATTTTCTATAATTCATAGCGATTTATGGGGACCATCTCGGTTGCCTAATCGTACTCATACAAAATGATTTATCACATTTATTGATCATACCTGTGTTTGTTGGGTATACTTATTGAGAGATAAAACTGAAGTTTACAATGTGTTCATCAATTTTAACTCAATAATCAAAACACAATTTTAAATCCAAATTCAAATCTTACGTACTGATAACGGTACTGAGTATATCAATCAAACTCTCAAGAATTACCTACGGAGTCATGGTATTCTTCACTAGACTTCGTGTGTATATACTCCACAACAAAATGGAATTGCTGAACGAAAAAATCGACATCTTTTAGAAGTTATGCGGGCACTCATGATTACCACAAATATGCCAAAAATGTTTTGGGGTGATGCCATTCTAACATCTGTCTTCTTGATAAATAGAATACTTAGTCGTGTTTTATCTTTCAAAACACCTGTCCAAATACTCAAGAACAGTTTTTCCATATCCCGTCTCATCTCTGTCATTCCATTCAAAGTATTTGGTTGCACTGTTTTTGTCCATGTTTATTCCCATGATCGAAAAAAATTAGACCCTTGTGCTCGTAAATGCGTATTTATTGGGTATTCCCCAACTTAAAAAAGGTATCGGTGTTATGATCCCACTACCAGATCTATATACACTAGTTTTGATGTGATATTCTTTGAGTTAATTCTTTACTACTCATTTAAAACTTCTTTTAGGGGGAGAACATGAGTGAAGATAATTTTTGTTCCTTTGACCTTTCATTTCCTACACCTAGTCCTGAAGCTATTATCTATCTTGATCCCAATTCTCAACCCACTACATCTATCATTCCTGAACCTAGTTCACCTCTTTGTTCTACTATGCCATTTATAGGTGGTAATTTAGACATAGGAAATGATGTAGACACACAGCCTTATAAAGAATTATTTGTTTATTCAAGGAAACCAAAATCAAAGTACGTAGGGAGATTTGTGTTCGATGCACTACAAGACTCAGACCCGGTGATGGATCCAATAAGGATTGAACCTTCAAATGGTCCAGGTAATCCTAAATCTAATGATGACTTACCCATTGTTCTAAGAAAACAGAAGCGAACATGGAACTCCCATCCTATATTAAAATTTGTGTCCTATAAACATCTATCATCCAAATTCTATGCTTTTACTACTAATTTGGACAGGATAGAAATTCCAACAGATATTGACGAAGCCTGAGAAATACCAAAGTGGAGGGAAGCCGTTGTGGAAGAATTACGGGCCCTAGAAAATAATGGAACGTGGGATGTAGTAGAGTTACCGAAAGGAAAAAAACCAGTTGAGTGCAAATGGATATTTACTATAAAATACAAAGCAGACGGTACAATTGACAGGTACAAAGCTCGCCTAGTAGCAAAGAGATTCACTCAGACATATAGAATTGATTATACATAAACTTTTGCTCTAGTTGCAAAATTGAATACTATTCGAGTTCTACTCTTATTAGCAGTGAACTTGGATTGGACTCTTCAACAATTGGACATCAAGAATGCCTTCCTTAATGGGGTACTAGACGAAGAAATCTTTATGACCTTGTCACGTGATTTTTGTAAGAAAGACAAACAAGATATGGCATGCAAACTAAGAAAATCCCTCTACGGGCTCAAACAATCATCAAGAGCTTGGTTTGACAGGTTTGCAAGAGTACTACGAAACCAGGAGTATCAACAAGGACAGTTAGATCACATAATATTCTTTAGGCATTCTAAGAATGGGTTGAAAACCATCTTGATTGTGTATGTTGATGATATAATACTCACAGGGGATGACACAGTTGAAATAGAAAGGTTGAAGGTTCTATCCACTGAATTTGAAGTAAGGGACCTGGACCAAATGCAATATTTTCTTGGAATGGAAATTGCTCGATCTCAAAAAAGTATAAGTGTCTCACAAAGAAAATATATCGTTGACTTACTAAAAGAAATAGGTATGCTTGGAAGCAAACCAGTTGATACACCAGTTGAGGTTGGTAAACGACTTGAGAGTGATGACAAACCAGTAGAAATTAAGAGATATCATAAATTGGTAGAAAAGTTAATCTACCTATCACATACAAGGCCAAATATCGCATTTACTGTTAGCATTGTGAGCCAACATATGCATTCTCCGAAGAAAGTTCATTTAGAAGCTGTATATCGAATTCTCATATATCTTAAAGGCTCCTTGGGGAGGGGGCTTCTCTTTAAAAAAACAAGAGGAAAAAAAGTAGAGGTTTTTTCGAATGCTGATTGGGCAAGTTTAATTGAAGACAAAAGATCTACTACTTGTTATTGTACATTTGTTTGGGGTAATTTAGTAACATGTAGGAGTAAGAAACAAAATGTGGTGTCCAGAAGCAGTAAAGAAGCTGAGTTTCGAGCAGTTGTACAAGGAATGTGTGAAGGTTTGTGGTTAAAAAAATTTCTAGAAGAATTACAAGTCGAAATAGAAAACTCCACTTATAATATATTGCGACAACAAGGCAACTATTAACATCTCTCTCAACCCAATTCAGCATGATTGAACAAAACTATGTGGAAGTCGATAGACACTTTATAAAAGAAAAAATTGAAAGTGGCATTATATGCATGACCTACATACGACCCAAGAACAAACTGCAGACATTCTCACCAAAGGACTTCCAAGACAGAGCTTTGATAAATTCAAAAGCAAGTTAGACATGATTGACATTTATGATTCAACTTGAGGGAGAGTATGGAGATCCCATAAATATTCAAAAATATTCTGTTATAAAAGTAAATATTTTTGAATATGTTTGTTACAACTATAAATGTTTTTATCAATATTCTTTTTTTATTTGTTTTATTTATTTTATTTAGATATTATGGATTCGTATAATTTCTATTTAAAGAGCCTTAATTCATGTAAAGAATATGATTTGATATTGTAGAAATCAAGATAACATAAGGACTCTGTTAGTTAGTATCAAGATAAGATAGAGACTCTGTTAGTTAGTATCAAGATAAATAGGGACTTTGTTAGTTAGTTAGGATTTAAATTCTATATATACCTGTTTAAAATATCCTTGATTATCATAGATACATTTAGATTTTATTTTATTAATTTAATCACCATAATTGTATTATAAATAGGAGTCCTATTGTATCAATTTATATACAAGAAATGAAGATTATATTTTTCCCTCAGTTTAACATGGTATCAAAGCCAGGTTCCGATCCTGGGATCTGTGGGTTATGGCATGTAAGCTCATAAAGTCTCTTTATGGTCTCAAATAATCACCCAGAGCGTGGTTTGATAGGTTTGCGAAAGTCATAAAAGGCCAAGGGTACCAACAAGGACAGTCAAATCACACCTTGTTCTTCCATCAATCCAAAGAAGGGTTAAAGACAATTTTGATTGTGTATGTCGACGATATAATCCTAACTAGAGATAACTTAGTGGAGATTGAAAGACTAAAGAGAAACCTAGTCACAAAATTTGAAGTAAGAGATTTGGGACAAATGCGATACTTCCTAGGAATGGAAGTTGCAAAGTCAAGAGACGGCATTAGTGTATCTCAAAGAAAATATATTCTCGATCTCTTAACCGAGACTGAGATGCTTGGAAGCAAACCTAGTGATACTCTTATCGAAGTAGTGAAAAGATCAGAAGGTGGTGAAAGACTAGTTGACAAAGATAGATACCAAAGACTAGTTGGGAAGTTAATCTACTTGTCACACACACGACCTGACATTGCGTTTGCAGTAAGTGTTGTTAGTCAACATATGCATTGACCAATAGAAATGCACTTAGATATTGTCTACACAATCCTTAGATATCTTAAAGGGTCTCTAGAAAAGGGACTATTCTTCAAAAGGAGTGAAAGCAGAGAAATATAAATTTTTACAGATGCAGACTGGACTGGATCAATCGAAAATAGAAGATCTACCACCGGATATTGTACTTTTGTCTGGAAAAATCTAGTAACTTGGAGGAGCAAGAAACAAAATGTAGTCACAAGAAGTAGTGCAGAAGCAGAGTTTCGAGCAGTTGCACAAGAAATAAGTGAAGGGTTATGTTAAGAAAATTATTGAAAGAACTGCAAATTGAAGCCAAGGATCCTATCAAAGTCTATTGTGATAACAAAGCTGCCATCAATATTTCCCTCAATCCAGTCCAACATGATCGGACTAAACATATAGAAGTAAACAGACACTTCATCAAAGAAAAAGTTGAAAACAGAGTTATTTGTATGACTTATGTTCCTACAAATGAACAAACGGCAGATATCTTCACCAAAGGTCTACCTCGACAAATTTTTAATGATCTCATCTACAAGTTGGACATGATTAATATCTATGATCCAACTTGAGGGAAGTGTAGACATCAAGATAAGATAGAGACTCTGTTAGTTAGTATCAAGATAAGATAGAGACTCTTTTAGTTCGTTAGGATTTAAATTCTGTATATATCGGTTTAAAATATCCTTGATTATCATAGATACATTTAGATTTTATTTTAGCAATTTAATCACCATAATTGTATTATAAATAGGAGTCCTGTTGTATCAATTTATATACTAGAAATAAAGATTATATTTTTCCCTCAGTTTAACAGATATCAATAAAATATCAATTATTTCCACAGATCCTTTATCCATGGTTCTTAAAACATATCTTGCACGGAGATTCCATTGTATCATGTGAAGCTTCTAAAAACCATATTATAAAATGCATTTAACTTTCTTATTCAGTCCACATGCCATGCGAACCAAAGGTAGTAGCCTGCTGAAATTCGCACCCTTCATTTCAAAGGCAAATGGTGCAGCTGCTCCCTTCTTGTTTTTCCCACAATGCACTATTTACTGGACAGCATTACTTTTGGCCTCTTTTAAGCAATTTGTTTGTGTTGAGCTTTTAGGGAAGAAAAAGAACAAAAGTTTTGGAGGAATGAATGATATCTAAATGTTAATTCAAGTAGACAATGATATAGGCTCATGTTTTTAATGCTTTGACCTTAAGCTCCCTCACTGGTAATATATGTTGATTTTGTTTACTTGTATTTATTTAATTACCAAGGAACTGAATTTCCTCTTCCCCTTCTAGTAGAGAATTGGTTATGTTAAATCTTCTCTCTGATTTTTTGTTCTTTTGTTATTTATATCAGCACGGTTATTTGATATAATAATTTTAGATCATAATGCATTTGTTTGTGTACCTTTTGTTTTTGTCTTCTGGTGGCAGTTCTAGCTGATGACATTTTGAACAATGTGGAGTTTGATGCATTGAGGGTTATTTTCAACAAGTTTCATTCAGTTGTCTCATTTCTGCCAACAATGTCAACTGTATTATCTCCAGAGGTGATTGCTTGACGAGCCACTTTTCTCTTTTGTAGTATGCTACATGGTTAACAGATATATCACTGTTTATATAGGTTGTGGAGAGAGTCTGAATCAGGGGGCAAGATTGGTGATTTAGACTTATATGAGATTGAAGGTGGTGAGACAAAATCAGAAATACTCCAAAATCTCAGAGTTGCAGTTTTCTTGTGTAAGTGATTTGTTTGATATGATACCATTATGTAACAAATGAGCAGTAAGAACTGAGACTGAATTTCTGCTACAATCAGACAGTAAAATCAGATTTGAAGCACCAAAATAGTACTTATATATCGTACATAATCGAATTAGTTTTAAAATAACATGTTAAGCTTGTAATAGTGTGTATATATATGTAGATTATGTACACTCTACACAATATGTACAACTAACTTTCTATGTTGGCTAATTTGATTATATACCACGGTATAACCTGTAAATGCTATGCAATGCCTGAACTTGTAAAACTGTTATCAATTATGCACCTATCCAGTTGTCCATTTTAAGTCAAGTACATGATATAGGCTTAGGCCAAATATTGTAGGATCTAGATTCCAGTCTTTTTAAGGATATTGGGATAAGAAATTTTCTCTTGTAGTGAACTCGAGCCTAGTAATTATTAAAATATTTCTATTAGAGCGTGAAACAGCTCTCTTCTTGTGAACTTGAACAGAAATTAAACATTTTTTTGTACTGTATAGTGCCTCAAATGGTCATAGATACCACAATGAAGAGGTTTAAATCTTGTTTGCAACATAATATTTCATTTTCATTATTGTTAAATGAGGAATGCTAAGTGCACAGAATTCTGCTAAGTGCACAAATTTGCACTCAAACAAACTACATGCCATGTTGCACCATGTTTTAATGTTATAAGGTATTTATAATTAACTTGTGCAAATGTGTGCATGCAGTAGTTGGTTTGAGTGTATACGTGTGCTTAAAGTTTTCTGCACTTGGCATTCTAGCTAAATTTTTGGATGTAATAGAATCTACAGATACACATTTAAATGTACACCTGTTCATTTGTGGTAATTTTGACCAAGCTTGTCCTAAACTGGTGGTTTGTATAGCAGTTTTCTTTTTTATTTAAAAATATATGTTTTTGAGCCATGTCTAAAATTTATATTATAGGTTGTTTTCTTGTAAAATTTTTGCTCAACTGCATCCATAGCCCATTATTTCACAATTTGCTAAACTAGTGCTCAAAGGACAAAACCCTAGAATCCTGCATGTGTTCAACAAATGTTGTTGACCTCTAGATTTTCTGTTAAAAAACTGCAGTAAATCTTCACTTCTTTGAAATTGATATTTTTATAAAATTACTCTTGAATCCTAATATTCACCTCCAACATCTAAAACGTTATTTTGAATTTTCCTTTTCTTGCTGAATCCTATTTTCTTTAGGTCAAAATACCAATTACAGATATTTTAACTATCATTTTTCTCTACTGGATGTATGGTATTTCTCAATAGAATTTTTTCACATTTATCATAGGTCATGTTCAATGCGGTCATGGAGAATGCTTGTTGCGAACAGGGGGCAAGGATGTCTGCTATGGATAGCTCAAGTAGAAATGCTGGTGAAATGCTCGATCGCCTCACACTTACTTATAACAGGTCTTTCTCTCACTCTCTTTCTCTCTCCCGCTTACATCTCCTGCAATCATGAATGCTTGCATGAGGCAAGATGCTAACCCCGTAAAGAACTCTAATTATCTCAAATAGGGTTGGGAAATGCATCCTATTGGGAAGTCGAAGGCCTGCAAATCTTTTTTCTTTTAGTTTGATTGTTAAAAAGATAAAAAAGAAATAATAGTTGGGAAAGCATTGTGAACCAATCTAGATACCCGAGTTAATCCATAAAAAAATGCACCGGATTACAGGCAAAATTGGTTATGCTTTTTGGACTTGGCTACTTATGTTGATTGGTCTGGCCATATTTCTTCTCTACCATCAAATCTCCTTGGTACAGAAAGTATTGATAATTTAGATCACGTTGATCCTAGTGGAGTCTAGTTTTCATAATGTAGCTTCAGATTTAGCCCAGTTAAGATGTTAATAGTTTTCTTGACTGATCGTGTTTGTCTTGATGACTAAATGTGATAGAACTCGGCAAGCATCTATCACTACTGAATTGACTGAGATTATTTCTGGAGCATCAGCACTGGAGTCTAAATAAGGTTTTGCAGCCAGTAGATGCTTTTGGTTGCACTTATTAGCATCACAGGTCTTCCAATGTGAGCAGCCCTTTTGTTTAATTTAATAATTACTTCAGAAGTAAATTTCAATTCTGGCGTCCTATGATTGATTGGTTTCAGCTTTTATTTGGGAATTTTTTTTTTTTTTTTTGTAGATCTCAACTCAAAATTTACCTCAACTTCATGAGCTTTCTTTATAATTTCATCACGATGGTTAAGTTTTTTTTTTTTTTGGAATTGGATGAAACTTTTGTTGAGTATCAAACCTTATATTTTGTTTTTCTTTATTATATTTCGCTATATTTTGGTAAATGTCTTATACATTGATATATTTATTAATTTTGATATAATTTTATATATTTTGTTTGAGTTTGGTATATGTTGGTCAATTTTTAGATGTTATGGTTAATTTTGGTATATTATGTTCCATTGTATGTTTTGGTCGAATGTGATATATTTTATTATATTTGACTCTATGTTGAATATGATTTTAGTATATTATTGAGGCTTGTCTATAAGAATAAATGAATTTTTTACGTTTTCATCTAATTGGAGGTTTTTATGACACTAGGCTTTAAGCTCCATTGCCTATTTTTGTATCTACAAGCCCATCCGCTATTTTTGGAGATATATTCAAAGTTGTTTATACTTACATAAATGATAACTAAAATCAATGATAATCATAATAATAATCATCAAATTTATTATTAATATACTTTACTTAAATTTTGTACTAAATAACATAATAAAAAAAACATTTGATAATTATACAAATGCATTTATTGTCAACCTTAATAGGATAGTCGTCTCTCTCAGTAACCTGCTGTAGTAAATGTTAGTTCTGCGTCTGCATATGTTCATAAGCTTGGCCAATAGTCTTCAAGAAGAAAAATATAAATTGTACGCCGGAAGCATAAAGAAAGATTTATATGTAACAATTAATTTTTGCTCATTTTTGTACAAAAGGTAAATTGTTAAGCTTAAAATGACTAAAAGGCACCTCAATTTCAGATATGTAGGCCTCTGCCTCTGCATCTTTAATTTTATTGGCCTCTGTAAGTTAAAGAACATCCCTGAAAATAAAGAAAACAGCACTACGAAATATTCATTAAACTCCTACAAGATCAGTCACTTCACCTCGAGAGTAAAAACGAAAATAAGAAATGAAGCAAAAAAAAAAAATCCAAGCTTTATTGTCGCAGAAGGATTACATTGCTCAGCATAAAACCACAGTGATCTAATTCTTTTCCTGTCTAGCTGTTTGTTACTATTTGAGATGAAAAAAATTCCATTTCACGAATGATAAAAATAGAATTTAGGTAACCTCTCAGAAGCATCAGTTTGGCCCTTAAATCAACTATCTCAACTTCAGCAACAGAAAGCCTTTGTTGATAAGCTGTTTCAGCTTCAGTGGCAGCTTTCACTCTCAGCTCTAGACTGTGCTCATCTAAAGCGTTCTTCAAAACTTCAGCTTGAGAGAGTGCTCGGTGCTCTGATTCTCTGATTTCCATCAAACCTCTGAATTTCACAGTTTGACAATTAAATTTAGTTAGCTGAAATGTGCATCATCCATCAATAATCAAAAATTCAAAAGATTATAACACTGCCCCGCTGGCACCGAAGAGCCTATATTGGTCAACAAGTATACAATGCCTGATACAAATAGCCCATTCTATCATCAGATTAGAGTAGTTAATCTCCAAAATCTTGGAAAATTAAGCAACCATATTTTATAACCTTGTGTAGAGAATTAGACTTAAATACAACACGCACGGTAAGAAGACAAAGACAAAGACAAAGATATCAAACTCACAAATTTATGAATTGTTTAATATCAAGATTTAATTTTATGTCATAAAGTTTTATTTTTAACTCTTTCTAAAAAATGAACAAAATATATGTTTATTTTTTTTTATAACGTAAATGAATATATGTATTTTAATATTAGAAGAAAATAAACACTTTTTTTTACTAAAAAAATTAAAAATAAAATTAATTAAATAACTGATATTTATGCACCGGAGGATAATATCAATCAGCTACTTTTTGAGTTGCATTCAATATGAAGAATGGAAGAACAGGCATGCATAGCCAGACTTTATGTGATATGACCAACAGAGTTAGTAATGTATATGTTGATAGATAGGGCTTACCATCATAAGTATCACTTTATCTAAAGAACGACAACAATCCGTATCTTAAAGGCGCAAACTGAACCACAAAATACTATCTTACATTTTCAATACACTAACCATAAGATTGGCCAAATCAATCACCTGTTGTCATAACTCTCCTGCCCATACATGTCCAAGAAACTTTGGAGTTCCAGTTTTTCCTTCTGTAACTTTTCAATCTGCAATGTGTTTATTCCTGTCAGTACCAACATATTCAGTCATACTGCAGTCCACAAAATACTCAAATGTTAAATATATTGATAGGGCATTAACAATTACCCAAAATTTGTCAATATACAAGGTACTCAAATGTTAATCTATTGATGGGTCAATACCAACAATTTAAGTGCAATGATATTCACTTTTCTTCGCATCATACAGGCAATGTAACAACTCACTCATATCAGTCCTCATTACAAACTTGATTACCTGTTATGCTAACTAGTTAATATTTATTTTTAATCTATTTGAATATTAAGCTGTAGCATTGTATTTAGTGTTTGTACTTACGTTGTAATTATTTTAGAAAAATAATTCACAATTCTATTAAATGCTATTGGTAATTATAATATTTTTTCTTTATTTAATTTTTAATAAGTTATATCTTTATTTTTTTTCTCTAAACTTTATGGAACAAAATAATTATTAAGATAATTTATTCTTAATCATGTCCCTTATTTTTATAACATAATTTAATATTCTTATTTATTTCACTTAATATAGACTTATTTGTACTATATTTAGATTACATTTTGTCTTAAATAATTTGATTTGCATATTTGCCATTTCTAATTAAGATAGTCGACTTTTTCCTTCATTACTGAACTATCTCGTCATTTCGTAAAACTTTATAATTTATTTATATGTTAATAAAGACTATTGTTTTTGGGTGAAAAATTGTACACAAAGATTACAAGTTATTATATTACATATGTTATATTACTTGTTATAAGCTTGTAGCTTTATATGATTTTTGTTTAAATTGAATCTTTTTTTTAATGAATTATTAATATTTTATTTTTTTTAATAGATGATGACATTTGAAAATATTGAAAGAGTTCCGCGTGTGTTAAACGTGAAAACTACTTTATTGGAAATATTTATAAACATGTTTAGAATTGAATAAATTGAAACAATTAAGTCAAAATTAGAAATGTTTGGTTTGAAGATGGAGTTTGAAAAATCATTTTTTGGATTTCTATTGAGAATACATCAAATTGAATTCACAGGACCTTTAGTACACCATCTTCTGATGATGCAAGATAGCAAACAAAGTGGAAAGGAATTTAGAATTGTTTTTAATGGACGTGCATATCGATTTGGTTATTAGGAATTTTTCCTCATAACCAATATGATGTTTACCGGTGATGATAACATTCCATCGGTACGAAGTCGCTTGAAAGAACAATATTTCAGAAAGGACATTATCATTACAAAGTGAAAAAGTTATGCTAAATATACAAAAGGTTACCGAAGAACACATAAAAAAGTTCTTCGTTTCTCACTTATAGTCGCATTAGAAATTATATTGTTGGGGAAGCAGAAGTCACATAAGATTAATTTTCTTTACTTGTGTCTTGTTGAAGATCTGAATAGATTTAACAACTTTTTATGGAGAAAGGTCGTTTATGATTTCATCGAACAAAAGATGAAAAACAATATGGTGAATAGGATAACAAAGAACATTAATACATTGAAAAAAAATCAAAAAGAAATTGAAGAGGTAGAAGAAGATGATGTGGATATTGATGATAATGAAGAAGATAATAAAATGAAAAAAATCATATGCATGTACATCGTATAATGTGTATGATTTTTCATTGGCCTTACAAGTATGGGCTTACGAAGCCATACCAACTTTGATTCATGATTTGGTTTGTCAACGTGCATCAAATTCGATGCTAAAGATTTTGAAGTGGAAAAATAATAAAACTGATCGGTGGTTGAAATTCAAATACTTAGAGATAACTTACTTTAGCCACGATAATGTAAGTATTCATGTCTTACTAAATTAAAATTCTTAGTAATTAATTTTTAAACATTAATAATTAATGTTTTTATTTTATGAATATGTAAATGTTAAATTTTTTGCAGCTTTTGGTTCAACAAGTATTGGCTCCTACTGAAAAAAAGAAGGAGACATTGTACTATGAATCAAGTTTGGCTTCTAAGAGAGGAAAGCCTAAAGAGTTTGGTGAACAAGTATTTCCTAATGTTGAAAAAGTTGACAAGGGGAAGGAAAAGTTGAACAATCAATATCAACCTTCTTCATCAACAACATCCATTGATAAGATGTAATTAATTTAAGTCCTTTTGGAGACATCCGATAAAATTGGAACGATACAGAAAAGATTAGCTTGGAAATCTCTTGTGGTTTATGTGGTAAGACTTCTAATTCTCCCACCAGAAACCAAGTTCGAATCCCACCCGAGTGTGTTGATTTATTTTATCTTTATTAATAAAAAAGGGAACTTTAGAGCCTATTTTTTTTTTTTAAAAAAGGTACAACTAACGTCTCGTTTGGGTAGGTTATGTAATCATATTTTATTTGTCTAAAAAATGACATTGACATTATTAAAATACTTATCCATTAATATATATTATTAGGTTATGGAAGAATTGCTGGTTGTCAAGGAAGATGTTCGAAAAATTAAGCAGATGCTGGCCAATATTTTAGATGTGTTGAATAAGTGAAACATAAATGTCCCTTTCGAAGGTCATGATGTATTTCAAGGAAGTATTCCACTAAGGGCAGATCGTAATGATGATGCAGAGGCTACAGTTGGCATCAATATTGGGTGTGATATACAACGAAACTCCAATGAAGGGGTCATTGGAGAAGAAAACGTTGTTGGTAAGGGTGAAAGTGTACCTATGAATGATGATAATGCTACCAATATTGACGATGATGTGGACACCTCAAAAAATTTGTGTTTTGGAAAGGACAAATATGTTCAAGTAATATTCTTCGAAGAAGAATTACAAAAAAGAAATTTGGCAGTACAGGGATATGAAATAGAAAAGGATATTGAGACACAATCAGAGGACGTCTATGTAAACGATCCAGATTGTTGTATGATTGTGTCGAGTCCCACACCAATAAAGAAGTACTACACGAGAAAGCACAAATCGGTTGGTTCACATTTGAGATCTCCATATGAGATCTACAAGAACAATGGAAAAAAGAGGAAGGCATCAAAAACAAACGATCCTTTCGATGTACTTAATGGATGCTCTTGTGATTACTATAATGTCAACAACGGACCAAAATCAGATAAATACTTTCGTTTCATTTCCTGGCTGCATAAAACATCGTTTACTTATGGTTGCCCAAGTAAAGGGACATTAAATGCTATATGGTTTCATCGTTTTTTCAAAAATGAAACCAACATTTTTAACTCAGTGAGTATTACTATCCACCTGCAAAAATATATTTATTCGAATATTTAAATTTGTTTATATTGCATTTTTTTAATAGAAAAAATAATTTTAATGTAATAATTATAAATGTACCTTGCAGCATATTAACTGTTGTCTCTAGTTACTGAGAAAGAAGTTTGATGTATGTCCTACAAAATTTTGACTTAAAAGATAGTCAATAATGGACTCCAATTTCTTAGTGAGTCATCCTATTCATGTATAGTGACATTGACAGATTATGTTTTCAAAAATGCATCCAGTATATCTTGTTTGCTAATATATTTGGTTTGAAAATTGTTATCGTAATAATAAAATCGTTTAGGAATATATTATTTTATAAAAATTAGGTCCATGAAATAATGAATAAAAATTGCAATCAGAGTCACCATAGAGGTCATTTAATTATTTAGGTTGGTCATTTTGTTTAAGACTTTATGATTGCAATGAAGGAATTCAGCATATTCAACTCCAAATGCCATACTTTTAATTAATTAGAATAGTAACAGAATATGATAGTTCATTCAAATTACTCTATTTGAGTAGGACAAACAAATTAAGAGTTTTTTATATAACTGCCTGTAATCAATTACATGGTTTTTGAGTAGATATGATCTCGTATCCATAAACTTTTACATACTTAAAAGAATGTATACATGCATAAATTTGGCATGTAAAAACTATTGTATTCATTCTTTAATATATGCATGCAGTATCGCACACTTATGTTAATGTAGAACATTCATCCGTTATAATTTTAATTAGTGACGTGGGAATTTTTTAGTTCAATTTTTAGTTATGGGAAGCAAAGTTATGTGACAGTTACTAATATATAAAGATGATTGTTATTATAATACTTCGAGGTTTATACCATTGTAATTATAAACTGTTTTGCAGCTACGATTAATGAGTCATAAGGATAAATGGCTAAGAGTAGAAGGAGGGAATAAGCCGTATGATTAGTTCTCAGACAAAAATCTAACAAATTATATAGTGGGAGTGTTCCTAAATTTGGAAGGCCATGGTATGAATTGGATGCACTATATGGAATTATATCCTTCAACTATCATTAGATTACGTTAGAGTTTGATATTTTGTCTCAAGAGATACATGTCTATGACTCACTTTCATCCCATATTCAAGATGCACCCTTAAAGAGACTAATGCAAAATATATGTAAGATGTTCCCTAATTTCATCAACCAGTGTACAGTGTTTGAGAAAAATCGACATGGCTAAAAAAGTTACCTTTACAAAAACTTGGAAAATATCCGGAACCAAAGGGAGAGAGTACCGATACAGAAAAATGCGTGAGTATAATTTCATTTCATATTAACGATATTATTTATAATTATATTGACTGAGAAAAATCCATTAACACATGGTTTTTATTATTAATATTTTTTTTTTACTTTTTTGTGGTAGAGATTGCGAGATTTATGCATTAAAGTTCATTGAATTTTAGACCACAGGAAATTCATTGATCTATATTCAGCATGAAGATATTTCCTTATTTAAAAAGAAGCTATGTTATTAATTGTATAATTTCAAAGACAATGTCCTTCTAATGTGATCTCATTTTTTTGTTACCACACATATTTTGTTGAGATTCTTTTTGTGTTGTCTATAACCTGTTTCATGGAGTGATTTACCTAAATAGCTTACATTTTGATTAAAAATTAAAATTTTCAAAACTAGCAATAATAGGACCAAAATTGTGCATTTAGTTATATCAAAATTAGATAAATTATAGAAATGTCTTTTCACTCTAATTCATACATGTTACATTGCATAGTATATAAATAGTTTACATATTATGTAAATAATTTACATAGTATGTAAACAGTTTACATACTTCTAGTAATTAGTAAACATTACGTTTACATATTCTACGAGATTGTGTATGTAAATAGTTTACATACATGTTACAGTTTACTTTCATGTTTGCATAGTATGTAAATAGTTTACATTGTATGTAAACAATTTGCATACCTATTTATATAGTATGTAATACAGTTTACATAATATGTAAACAGTTTACATACCAGTATGTAATACAGTTTACATATCAAAACAAACAAACATTACATACCTCGCAAAAAATTGTAGAATCTGTTTTTCTTCCTATTTTTTAGAGTTTGCATAAAATTGTAGATCTGTTTTCGACATTCTAATTCTAATAAATTTAATGTGCTTGTATGTTATCTGAATTTGTATATTATTCTTCAATTCTTGCTAAGTTGAAATGCTTTACTTATTTGGATTTGTATACTCTATTTTGCCTAGCAAAAACAGAGTATCTCAATTTATCATCATATGCTTTACTTACTTGGGTTTGTTCTTTGATCTTTCTATCCATCTTTAATTCATTCATTCATCAAGTCAATTAGTGAGGTTCGTTCTAGAGACGAAATCATAAATTAGGTAGATATAATTTCTAAATTAAGGGTAAAGAAGTAATATAACATGCATAAAACTCTGTCGTATAGCGATTTGTGTCAAAAAATTATTCTAATATAGAAAACGCTCTATATTGCTTCAATAAACTTTGTCTCGTGGCTGAAACTATATTTTGTATATATGTAGTCGAATTATGGTAGAAAAAATTCAATGTGCATATAATTTTGTAAAATACACCAAGAATACTTGTAGATTGAACTTGATATTATACTATATTTAGCATATTTATTAATTCATTATTTTTATGAAGGAATGTTATTAATTTTATATTGAATAGTAATTCATATTATAAGAAATTTTCACGCAGGTTTATGAAGGAATGTTATTAAGAAAGAACTTTACTTTACTTCACTTTAATTTTCATTCATTTAATGAGAAGACATGGTCTCATAAAGGGAGTATGTCATCATTAAAATTAATTTAACATTTATTGCAAGTAACTGAGATGTTGAAATGTGGTTGTAATTTTGATATTCAAATCCACTATATTAAATTTCTTCACAGCCAATAAGGTCAAAGTTCGGCAAGGTTTAATTTGAATACTAGAAATATGAGATTTCATAATTATCATAATTAAGACATTTCACAAATGATTGACACTTGCTTAATGACAGCTTAAAAACCTCATAGGGTATTAAATAGTAAAGCTTTTTAATACACCACCACGTCCATAATTCATTAAAAAAATTCCACTTATAAGTACTAGCTTTACAAAGGTGGTTGTGGCCATTCTTTAGTACTTTTAAAATTTGGGAATATAACCATAGAAGGTAGACAGATCAGATGAATCCTAGTTTATTTGAAGTAGATGATCCAATGAAAACTATGGTAAGTTATGTCTTCATACATATTAATATAATTTCATATAGAAGTTGGCACACTTATGTATTTATGGTAATAAGTTATTCCTTTTATCATACGTATTTGTTTAATGATTTTGAAAATTTTCTTATATTGAATGAAAAAGAACAATGACATAAAAAATAGATTAGTACACAATTCGTAAGACTACATAGTTAGTATATGAACTTATTTATATTTGAACTTGGAAATTTTTTTATAAACATATCACACTTCGTGTATTGGTATGCAGGAGAGGAGATTATATATTTTGACTAAAAAATTCAACAACTTTTGATCTTTATCTAAAAATATTGTTCATCCTCAACATGATTTAGACTATTCGATAGTCCCCATATATTCCCCAAGAAAACAAATAAATGAAGCGAAAAAGTTTTTGAAGGAAATCATTGACATCCCTCTTAAGAAAGTCATTGAAGATTCTACTACAATTAAATGTAGTTCCACTATATGAGATAATGCATTTGAGAGACTTTCTAAGTAATTAGTACAACAACATAAAGATGTATAAACGAATTGAAAATTAAAGACTAGAGTACCTATGTGAAAAAAATTTGATTATACTTCATATTCAACGATGGCAATAAAATGTACAAGAATTTGCAGGCATTATTGTTAGAATGAATGAGTGGTACGAATTTATTTTTCTAAATGAGAAAATCTCATAATATCATGTCATCTTTCATAATACTAAAGACTAGAGTACCTACGTGAAAAAAAATTGATTACACTTCATATTCAATAATGGCAACAAAATGTACAAGAATTTGCAAACATTATTGTTAGGATGAATGAGTGGTACTAATTTCTTTTCCTAAATGAGGAAATCTCAAAAGATCATGTCATCTTTCATAATACAATAAAAGCTATGGAGGATAGCATGGATGAATGTGAAACTATATATAAATTTCTAGAATTCAAAGAGAAAAAAGTCATCAAAGAGAGGTCAAAAATTATTGCGTTACGAAGAAAGCAATGCAATAATGAAAAGAAACTAGAACAATTTGAGAATGATTGGATGATGATAAGAGATACTATTCAGTACAAAATATTTGAAGGAGATGTAATTTTGTAGTTATTAATATGGACATATATTTAAAATATATGAGTTACTTTCAACATACATTATTATAAATTACACAATTGTACTTATTCACTAACTTGTATATTTGACACCTATGAGATTTAAAAATGTGGTACATCATTAAGCTATAAAGAACCTTGGAGAGGATTGTTTTTGTACGACTCTTTTGAATATGTTTAATATTATATGAAATATAATGACCACTTTTTGAAAGTGTTAGATTAGTGGTTAAGAAAGTTATTGATAATGTATGTCATAATACTCGGTGATAATATAACTTCTTATAATATTTTATGGATATTGAGATTACTTATTTTTAAACATGCGCATATAAATTGATGTTGAATGTCATATAAGTCAATTTAGTACTACAAATTGCTTGGATGTACATAATATTTCAATTTGATATATAGTCGAAAAATATCAATGTTCATATTCCACATATATTATTTATACGTTATATTTATTAATCAATATTATCATTCCTAACTCTAATTTAAAAGTAAGTCATATATAAGAGATAAGTAAACAAAAAGTATATGATAAAATATTTTGTACGTTGAAATTTAGTAATTGTTATGTTTGTAATATACATATTTAGTAACATCTATATTTTTTTGAATATGCTGATAATTGAGACATATATCAAATAATGGAGACAAAAGAATTACACTGCATAAATATTTAATGACAATAATAATTATACAAACTATGACATGTATTAATATTTGCCTAACAAATACAATTAATTAATTTAGATGAGTAAATAACCCAAAAATATTGGTGCATTAAATGTCAAAATATTTAAGTGAGAGATAATGGTATATGTTTGACAATAATTTGCATGACCTCATTGCACGTTGCACGATTATGTCCAGATCTTCGACACCTACTACAAAGATTAATCCTTTTAATCTCCTCACCATGTGATCTAATTCGGCGTTTCCTTTACCTACCTGATTTTTTTTCGTGTTTGGGGGTTCATACACTAAATCTGCTATTTTCCTAGGAATTTCCCATTCACTATGATCCTTTGCTAGAAAGATGGGCTCATAATAAGTAATTAAATAATACTCAGGTGTATATTTATTATCAACCAAAAAATGAACATCAATATCTTGAAATCTAGCTGCAGCTATGACATGACTACATGGAATATTGAGAATATCAAATTCCTTACAAGTACACTTCTTATTTAACAAATCTATTTCATCTATAGTGTCTCCATAAATCACTTGTTATTTATACATATTTGAGTATTTGTATTACTTTAAAAAATGTAATCGTAGATTAATTACATATAAAGTCAGTACCTAATTAAGAACAATCCAAATTATAAATCAATGATTATTAAAATAAATTGGAATGTATTGTAAATAACACATTTGGTTTGAACAGATTTACTAAAGTATTAAGAAACTTCGTACTTGAAAAATATAAGCATTTATCCTTAAGACTCTGAACTTTAATTATTTTATCATATTACAAACTGTTTTTGATTCTACATCCTCTGTAAGGTACCGATTCTCCCATTTTAAGGCCAATTAGCTATGATGTACAAACCACGCTTGTAGCTTGGCACGATAATACTCGACACGCATGGTAATCGGCATCTCATAAGCAACTCTCATTACATTGTTAAATGACTCGCTTATGTTTGTTGTCATTATCTCATATCTCATGCTTGAAAAATGATGCCTAGACCACTTCTCTTTTCTCGCATCAATTAAGTAATTTATGATAGCAAGATCAATACCATTCAAATCAACCATATGTTTATCAAATTTTCTTTTTGTGTATGCTCTTGAACAACAACAGAATAAGAAAATTATATTTGCATTTTTGAATTGTTGTTTAAGTTCATCTCCATATGGAATGCACAATATCCATGTAAGACATTAAGAAATACTTTTGGAATAGCTTGTAAAATACTTGGATGTATGTTTGAAACAATGACGAGATTAGAAATATTACCTATTGCACCACTTAATTTAGAAAGGAACCATTCCCAAGCATTGTTATTCTCCAAATCTCCAATACCCATTGCAATTGGATAGGTGTTACTATTGCCATCTGATGTCGCTGCCACAAATAATGTGCCAACATATCGACTAGACAAAAAAGAACCATCAATACTAACAATATGCCTCATACAAGTAGAAAACCCTCGAAGCGAAGGTCTTAAAGCAAGAAAAAAATATTTAAATTTTCTCACAAGATCTACTTCAATATGGGTCACAATTCCAAAATTTTTTTCCTTGAGAATGTAACAATAAGATGGAAGCTTAAGAAATGACTCCTCTACAGTGCCTCTAATAAAATTTAGAGCATTTTTCTTTGACTTAAAGGCAGTTGTATAACTTATTTTAATACCAAACTCCTCCCTATATTTATCAATAATATCTTTAGTCCTAAAAACTCTACTAGGCCTAACCATTCTCATCTTCATCGCATTTGCAAGTACTTTTGATTTCTTTGCTCAATTTTTTACCATATATTTGTTCGGATCACAACTGTGAAATTTGTTAAAAATTGTCACCTTGAACCTTTCTGATCCCAACATCTTGTTAGCTCTAATTCTCCAACAACAATTCTGGTAAACACATTTAATTTGTACAACCTCCCTTCTATTTTTGCAAGTTTTTGTCTCAAATTGGTTTCGTATAGCATAAATACCAATTTATGTAACAAGATGAGATTTAGAGTCAAATACTTGTCCAACACTTAATCCAAGCTCGCCTTTTAATTTTTCAAAATTCATGTTCGAGCCTGTACACTCATTTCTTGTTGAGGTTGTTGAATGTGGGACAACGAGATTGTTTAAATCATTTTGTGTCTCAACTTTGTGAACTACACTAATTAGTGAGCATGAATTTATACGTCCTTCACCTATTTTTACATTTTGTAATGGACTCTCATCGATTGTTGTCTCTATGTTGTTATTTATGTCAAAATATTCATTTTTTGGTATTCTTATAGAGTGCAACAATCCCATGTTTTCAACCAAATGACGAGTCAAGTGATTTTGGGACTGGTCGACAGGAGATCGAATTTTAAGAAATTCACCACCACTATTTTCATTTGAATAATTACTATCAAATCTATTTCCTTTATTACCTCCATCAACGATTGTCCTCGAAACATGGTTATGACTTTCATTAAAACCAATTGCATCCTCACATCCCCCATTAACGTTACTTGCTTTGTAGGTGGAATGTCCAATGTCTGTCATATCAATAGAAACATACATTACAGCCTTATTATGCTTGTCTTCAAGGTGCAAATTTATAAATTCATCCAAATCTTTATCATCACATATTGCAACTATTGGAAAGACAACATCATTCTTAAAGAAGTATTTAATTGACAAAACATATTTGTATTTATCAATTTTTAATTTTCGGTTAACTTATCTTTCAAGCCAAGGTAATCATCTCCTTTTCGTAACCTTATCACAACACCTTCTCCACCATGATACTCATCTCTATTTTCTAACTTTACCCACTAACCACTATGTATTACAAGTGCACTCAGTCCATCCATCTTCAATATGAACAAACCAATTTTAAAATGGAATAAAAATATACTAACTTCTCAAGAAAAGTGCATGAATAAGTGCAAAAGTATTCAACATAATCTTAGTGAAGTGTTTTTCTTGTATTACAAATTGTCCAATAAATACAATTACATGTGTAGTTATAATAATATGATAATATCATATTAACAAACATACATATTGCACTTTGAAGGTTAAACAAACATAGTGGATATGATGTCGAGTTATGGCATAAATAAGTCGATATGCATGCAATTTAATATTACAGTTCTAATATAGAGGTAATATCATAATACGAAACATTGATTCCAAAATCATCACCATTGAAATACAAAAGTATACAGTTAAACGCCATTTAAAATAGCAACTTAGCATTTAAGTAATTTAAGTCGAATTGAAGTCGAACTATGGTATAAATAAGTCAATATACATGGTAATTTTACATTACAGTTCTAATATAGGGGTACTATCAGAATACAAAAAAAAATTCAAATTCGTCATTGAAATGCAAAAGTCTACAGTTAAATGCATTTAAAATAGAAACTTAGCATGTAAGTAATTTTAGGTCGAACTATGGTAGAAATAAGTCAATATGCATGCAATTTAATATTACAGTTCTAATATAAGGGTAGTAAGGTACTATCAGAATACAAAATATTTTTTCCAAAATTGTCACCGTTGAAATGCAAAGTCTATAGTTAAATGCATTTAAAATAGTAACTTAGCATGTAAGTAATTTAGGTTCAATTGAAGTCGAACTATGGTAGAAATAAGTTGATATGCATGATAATTTAACATTACAATTCTAATGTAAGGATACTATCAGAATACCAAACATTTTTTTTAAAATCATTATTGAAATGCAAAAGTCTACAGTTAAACGCATTTAAAATAGCAACTTCGCATGTAAGCAATTTAGATCGATTTTAAGTCAAACTATGGCAGAAATAAGTCGATATACATGCAATTTAACTTTACAGTTCTAATATAGGGGTAATATCATAATACAACACTTTTTTCCCAAAATCGTCACCGTTAAAATGCAAAATTCAACAGTTAAATGCATTTAAAATAGCAACTTCGCATGTAAGTAATTTAAGTCAAATTGAAGTCGAACTCTGGCAGAAATAAGTCAATATGTATGTAATTTAACATTACAATTCTAATATGGGGTACTATCATAATGCAAAATATTTTTTCCAAAATCATCATCGTTGAAATGCAAAATTCAATAGTTAAACGCATTTAAAATAACAACTTAACATGTAAGTAATTTAGGTTGAATTGAAATCAAACTCTAGTATAAATTATTCAAAAATTCTGAAACTTTAGATTTACAGAGAATATAACATTGACAAACAATTTTTTCAAAATATCGCCCTTCAAATAAATACTGGTAATAATACATAAACGATAATGTCTTAAAAATAATCTCTTACAAACTATATTCAATTTTAATAAAATAATCTCTTACAAACTATATTCAATTTTAATTATAAACTATTTAAAAATAACAATCTTATGAAATCTTGTATTCAGTCAATATGAAGTACAACTGTAACAAAAACTTAGACAAAAAATTTACATAAATATAGCAACCCACAAACATGAACTAAAGTCTTACATCCCCGATTAAAAGTTAACTAAAGTTAAAAACCTAACCTTTGATTTTTCTTATAAACATTAATAATTGAAGAAAGAAAAATAGTTCATTTAATAAATATAAAAATCAAATCAAGAAATTTTACTTTTAACTTAATCAGACTTGAGAGTTAGGAAAGAAGAACAATAAAATAAACCAAATTTTATCTTCTATTATGTTTCTTGATCTTCAAATAAAGTATTTTTTAATAAACCCAATCCTTCTTACTTCTTTTTCTTCCTTCTTTTTTGAGCTTTTCTCACCCTTTTCTTTTTTTTTTTATTTCCTTTTGACAGAAGAGAAGAGTAAAAACTACAATTATTATTTCTCTTTCTTTACTTTATTTTTCCTTTTGTTTTCTAAATTTTGTTTTTTTTTTTTTTTTTTTTCCTCAGCCCGACTCTAACTAGTCAAATACAAGTTATTTTACTTATTTTGCAAGATTTTTACATATATGTACAAATATGCCATTTTTTACCCGAAAGGCCTAATTAAGACATTTGCCCCC
The DNA here is from genome assembly GCA_029378325.1 of Elaeagnus macrophylla. Classification (NCBI taxonomy): domain Eukaryota; kingdom Viridiplantae; phylum Streptophyta; class Magnoliopsida; order Rosales; family Elaeagnaceae; genus Elaeagnus; species Elaeagnus macrophylla. Next base: position 19,516,231 of record CM055642.1, on the reverse strand, counting down.
ATTGCTTTTGCTACCCTCCGTCTCCTGCCATTCCCATAATTTCCATTCTACAAAGCAGCTAGTCCAAGAAATGATTCTCTCTCTTGTGCAAGCCACATTGACGTCACCTTTCGCTTCTAACAGTAACACTATCCATTTCCAGATATCAAGTCCCACTTCTCTGCTTCCCAAGACTTTTTTTCTCCCTGGCTTTGAAATTCAACCCACAAATGACCTTAAAAGATTACTTCTTTTCGACAAAAGATCAAACCTTGCCAAATTAAAAAACCCAACTCATGCTTCTTTGCTTGAGACTCCACTACTTTGGGCTGGAAGACTCTGCATCTTCTATGCTCTCTTGAAGGCTGGTTTGGCTGGATCTCAGGAAAACCCACTTGTATCAGGTCTTTCTCTTGTGTTACGCTTTATGGGTTTTGCAATACTTAGTTGGATTATGATAATTACTCTTTCTTTCTTGATATATATGTGTGGGCTAAAAATACCAATTTGGTCAATGCCGACTGATTAAACTTTTATGAATTCCGATCAATTTAGTCCAAACCTTATAATTGGACCAATTTTGGAGCAATATGTAGAATAGACGAATATGATATTTGGTTCTGAATATTTCACTGTATTGATTTTCTTTGTACAGGTTACATGAATTTATAATAGAATTAGAAACGACAGAAAAGGATATTAATTAAGTACAATGATTCTTACCATATTAGGAATGATTTCTACCATATTTAACGTTTTACAACACTCCCCCTCAAGTTGGTGCATAGATGTCATACATGCCCAACTTGTCTAAGAACTTTGAGAGCACTCGACTAGACACTCCTTTAGTAAGGATATCAGCTAACTGATCTTCTGACCGAATCTTTGGTAGTTCCACAGTCTTTTCATCGAGTTTTTCCTTAATGAAAAATCTATCTACCTCGACATGCTTTGTACGGTCATGTTGAACTGGATTATGAGCTATATCACATGCTGCTTTGTTGTCACAATAAAGCTGAATTGGTTGTTTTGAAGAGTAGCCTAGATCATATAAGAGAAATTTCAACCACAGTGCTTCACAAATTCCTAAGGCCATTCCTCTGTACTCAGCTTCTGCACTAGATCGTGCAACAACATTTTGTTTTTTTGCTTCTCCAGGTAACTAAGTTTCCACCTACAAAAGTAAAGTATCCTGAAGTTGACCGCCTATCGTCAATTGCTCCGGCCCAATCAGCATCGGTATACACTTTGATGTTTTTTGTCTGTGTTTTTAGAGAATAGAATTCCCTTTCCTGGAGCAGATTTTAAGTACCTCAAAAATGCGCATGACTGCATTCATATGTTGCTCACCAGGATTATGCATGAACTGGCTCACGATACTTAGAGCATAGGCAAGATCTGGTCTTGTGTGAGCTAAGTACATCAACCTTCCAACAAGTCTCTGGTATCTCCCCCTGTCCACAGGTACCTGATTTGTCTCAATACATAATTTCAGACCCTCTTCCACTGGAGAGTCAGCTGGTTGGCAAGCTGACATACCAGTTTCATGTAATAGATCTAAGGCATACTTTCTTTGAGATAGAAAGATTCCTTTATTTGATCGAGATACTTCAATTCCCAAAAAATATTTTAAGGGACCTAAGTCTTTCATTTCAAATTCCTTGAACAAGTATTCTTGCAAAGCTCTCATTTCTTCTGGATTGTTGCCTGTGACGATCATGTCATCCACATATACAATGAGTGCAGTAATCTTCCCATGTTTCCTTTTTAAAAATAATGTGTGATCCGAATTGCTTTGTCTGTAACCAAAAGTTGTCATGGATTTGGTGAATCGCCCGAACCAAGCTCTAGGGGATTGTTTTAATCCATATAGCGATTTCTTCAACCTGCACACCTTTTGATTTTGTCTTTCTGTTACCATGCACCCTGGCGGGAGATCCATGTAGACTTCTTCAGATAATTCACCATGTAGGAATGGCGTTCTTCACATCAAACTGCTGTAACGGCCAATCAAAATTTGCTGCTAAGGATAATAAGACTCGCACTGTGTTGATTTTGGCTACTGGTGCAAACGTTTCAGTGTAGTCAATTCCATAAGTTTGAGTGTAACCTTTTGCCACCAATCTTGCCTTAAACCGTTCGATAGTTCCATCAGCTTTGTATTTCACAGTAAAGATCCATCGACACCCAACTGCTTTTTTTCCTGTGGGTCGGTTGACGAGCTCCCAAGTTTGGTTCTTCTGCAAGGAGGCCATCTCTTCATTCATCGCAGCCTTCCATCGTGGATCATTTAATGCTTCCTGCACACTGTTAGGTATAGATACAGTAGATAATTGATTGACAAATGACTGATTTGATTTTGACAAGCGATGTATAGACATATAATGATTCATGGGATATCTTACTTTACTAGACAATTGAGGTTCATATGTAGGCTTTGGAATACCTCTAGTAAGACGTTGTGGTAACTGTCTCCTATCCTCAGACAACGATTGGTTTGGTGTATCAATTGGGAGAGATTCAAGCTCAATTTCAGAAGTTTTCTGGCTTTCTGTGTGTTCATTCCCACTTAGATCCAAGTTTGGACCACTAGATATCAACTCATTTACTTCTACACTTATTATGTCGTTGTGTAGGGTATCACCACTCACATCCAAGTTTTGCACACTCGGAGCCAAGTCACCTACATTTTGATCATATACTTCCACCATATTTTCCTCAAGGTTGTATACAAGAGTCTGAATTTCCTCAAGAGACTCCCCCTGAAAGTCAGACTCAGAGAAATACATAGTGTCTTCATGAAAGACAACATCCATAGTGATAAACATGCGTTGAGTAGGGGGATGATAACATCTGTATCCTTTTTGATGAGCAGCATATCCAACAAAGACACATTTCAAGGCACGAGGAAGTAACTTACTGTGTTGGTGTTTGTGAAGATGAACATAGGCAACGCATCCAAAGACACGTGGGGGTAAGTTCGGGATTGTTGGAGCAACAATAGCCTCCACAAGTGTCTGGAAGGGTGTGTTAAAGTGGAGAGTACGAGAAGGAACACGATTGATGAGATAGGCAGCAGAGATGAGAGCTTCACCCCAATAGCATAAGGGCATATGAGCCGCGATTAGGGAAGCACGAACAACTTCCAATAAATGTCTGTTCTTTCGTTCGGCCACACCATTCTGTTGAGGTGTATTTGAACAACTTGTTTGATGGACTAAGCCATGAGAGTCCAAAAACTTTCGAAGATCAGAACTAAGGTATTCCCCACCATTATCACTATGTAACACTTGAATTCGTGCATTGTACTGTGTGCGAATGGTGTTATAAAACTTTTGAAATAGTAACGGAACTTCGGATTTGGACTTCATCAAACATAACCAAGTCATTCTCGTACAATCATCTATAAATGTAACAAACCACTTGGACCCCCCTAATGTGGGAATTTTAGATGGTCCCCAAACATCAGAATGAATAACCATAAAAGGAGTTGGACTTTTATTTAAAATCAATGGAAATGAAGCACGATGGCTTTTTGCAAGTTCACACACATCACATTTGAAAATAGAAATATCCAAATTGGTAAATAAACTAGGAAACAACCTTTTTAAATAACTAAATGAGGCATGTCCCAAACGGCGATGCTGGAGCCATATCTCAGTTATCTTCTTTGATGAACCAGTGCTTGCTACTGCGAATGTTTGCTGTAACCCGTTCGAAGCATCTGACTCCAAGTCCAAATAATATAGCTTCCCTCTCTTAACACCATAACCAATCGTTTGTCGAGTCTGAATATCCTTAAACACACAATGATCAGGCCAAAAAAATTACAATACAAGATAAAGTAGTAGTGATTTGAGATATTGATAGAAGGTTAAAATCTAAAGAGGGAACAACTAAAACAGAATCAAGATGTAAAGTATTAGTAAGGTGTGAGGAACCTTCCCCAATAACCGGGGCAGTATTACCGTTGGCTGTGGAGACACAATTTTGGGAAGATGGAGTAAGGGTTGAGACTTGTCTAACATCAAATGTCATATGATCAGTAGCACCAGAATCAATTATCCATGCACTATTCAAAACAGGTGTAGAAATGTTTAAGATCTTACCTCCAGTGTTTGTAGTAGTTACCAAAGCTGATGAGGTAGGAGTGTCATCGTCACCCTGGGTGTGAGCAACTGCTGTAGTGGATGGCCGTTTGGAATTTCGATGTCGTGCTGGGTCCCACCAATCTGGATATCCAATAAGTTCAAAGCAACGACTCTTCGGAATGACCTGTTTGATTGCAGTGAGTGCATTTGTATGAAGGTTTGTCTGAACTATTTGAATTCTTTGGATTAGTGGATTTGGGTCGATCTTGTGACATCTGACTAGGTCGATGGCGAGAAATCATAGCAGAAGCCTCAGGTTTGGAAATGTCGGCATTCAAAGTTTCAGATTGTATGGCCTCACGACGGACTAAGGAATAACACTCCTCTAGACTGAGGAGGCGTTCACGACGCAAAATTTCTCGTCGAAGTTGATCAAAAATTGTATCCAAACCAGCAAGGAATATGTGTACGCGGGTCCGCTCAATGGACTGTCGGTATATTGTAATATCATGAGGATCCTTCATAACCACTGTATCACGATGATCTAGTTCCCGAAATATTTCGGTTAACTCCCCATAGTAGACAGAAAGTGATTTGGTACCTTGTTTGGCAGAAAAAGCTTTCTGATGCAAAGAATAAACATGCATTTCATCATTACCATCATAAAAGGCTTTGGAGAGAGTATCCCAGATTTCACGGGCAGTGGATATACGGAGATATCGCTTCATGATGTCAGGAGACATGGACATCAGAAGCCAGCGCTTCACTTTTTGATTTTCAGCATACCATTTGTCATATCCCTTGTCTGACACAGCAGGTGGAACAGAGGTGCCTTTGATGTAGGAAACTTTTTCTCGTTCAGCGATATGCATCTCCATTAATTGAGACCACACATCGTAATTTTTTTCAGTAAGTAAAATGCCAACATTAAATGGACCTTCAGACTGAACAAAGAAAGGAATTGATTTAGTGTCAGAGGATTCAATGGAGTCACTCATTTTTTTTTTTTTTTTTTTTTAATATATATCCTTTTTTTTTTTTTTTAAATATATATCCCTTCTTTTTTTTTTTTTTTTTATAGAGATATATATATATGGAATAGAAAGAAACAGAAAACAAAAAAGGAATTAAAATACGATGAGGCTGAGCTGGGACTGTGGGTGGCGCGAGTGGCGACGAAGGGACTGTGGGTGGCGTGAGTGGCCCGTGGGTGACGGGATGCGGTCCGGTAAGGGAGGCGCTGGAGGTGCGCGATGGGCGCGATGGGAGGTGCGCGATGTGGTCCGGTGGATCTGGGATGCGGTCTGGTGGACCTGGTGCGCGGCGCGGAGCGGTGCGACGCTGATTGGGTGGTCCGGAGCGGTGCGACACTCTGATTGGGTGGTCCGCTGATTTTTTTTTTTTTTTTGGATCTGTTTTGATATGACTGGATTTGTTTTTATGGTTGATATGTCGGTGGTTTATCTGTTTCAGATCACTGGAAGTGTTGTGATCGAGTTTCTGGGTTGGGAAGGTTGTTTTGAGGTGGATAAATCTGTGTATGGTGGTGGGTTTTGAATGAGTGATGGACGGTGGTCGGTGGGTTTTAGATGGGGGACGGTGTTTGGTGGGACGATTCCCTGGACGGTGTTTGGTGGGACGATTCCCTTTTTTTTTTTTTTTTTTTTGGATTTACAGAACCTTAATAGGCTCTGATACCATGTAGAATAGACGAATATGATATTTGGTTCTGAATATTTCACTGTATTGATTTTCTTTGTACAGGTTACATGAATTTATAATAGAATTAGAAACGACAGAAAAGGATATTAATTAAGTACAATGATTCTTACCATATTAGGAATGATTTCTACCATATTTAACGTTTTACAACACAATATAGTTAGGACCAAATTGGTCAAAGAGTAGTTCTAATTTTGAAAAATTTATGTATCAGTCCAAAGTGAAAAGTTGAAACTAAATAAATTGGTACTAGATGGGGAAAATTTATGATGGGTCTTGTCTTTTAGTTGATTGTTTTTATATTTATTATTATTTTGCAGATTTGGAAAGAAGAGGTTTTGATGGTGTTGGTGGTGAATCTGGTGATTTGGGTTTTTCTAAGTTGCTAGAGAGTATACAAGGGAAACCAGGTTTTCTACTTTCTTCTACTGTACTGGCTTAGTAGTCTTCTTGTCATATGCATGTACTAGTTGACTAGTAATTTGTGTATGCCCTTATCTTTTTTGTTGCTGAGAAACATATAATTCCAAACAAGCTTGAGCAATGAGTTGAACCTTTTGGGTACCCTAATACATGTCTTTTATTTGGTTTACAAGAGAAATATATTATTCCATGTTTTGGCACGTCTTGCCTTGGTCGGATAAAAAAGTTACTTCAAAGGTCATTTTCGTATAAAGTAATTCGGAAACTGAAGGTTGCAACTTGCTATTTGTCCTTGGCAAATTTTTTTAAGAATATAAGTGATAATTTTGTGTGAGTGTGAATGACTTTAAAAAAAAAAAAAAAAAAGACACAAAAGTTTCATTTTTTATTAATAAGAAAAAACACACTTGTACATTCTAATAAGATTCGAACTTGTGTTCCTGATGAGGGAATTGAATTTTATTACCTGAATCATAAGAGATTTTCAAACTTATAGCTTAAAGTTACATTCATGTGTGTGTGAATGACTTGTCTACACATTCTAGCAAAACCATGAAAATTTTCACATATGCATACTTCATTCCCAGTTGTAGAGTTTTACAACTAGTACAACTATGCATTTTATTTGTTGTTACTGGACGAAATTTGCTACAAAGAGAGTATTTCGTGCAATTCTCTCTCTCTCAATTACTTGTGCTCTTGGATTTTTAACAGGAAAGGGATCAGCTGAAGGAAGTAAGTTTGTGAGCAAATGGCATCCCACAACAAAAGGTACACTCAGGAGAAACTACAGGGTGCCATCAAAATCTGAAGGAAGGCGTCTACTCAAAGCCATTGCATCTTTGTTGTCAGATGATGATCACTTCATAGATGCCACTTCACACAAGGTATTTACAGCTCATATGAACAATTCATTTGTCAAAATACAATCTTGTTTCTTTCAATTTTGTTGTGGTAGAACTGGTATATGACAAAGGATTAAACATGTCAAATTTCTGAATAAAGGATACAAATTATAATATGAAGGGCTAATCCTCTCTTTCTGTAAGGAACTAGTATTGAAATTTGGTTTTATTCAGCTTCTGAGAATGAAATGTGAAAAAATAGACCAAGGAATTAGCCAAAACAAAGACAGCTTTTATTACCCATTAAAACTGTTGTGTAAATTGCAGGGTTGTCAAATTAGAAGGGAAAGTGCTCATGGGGAAAGTGTTTGTTGCAACAATGTGAGGGCTCTGTTTGATGAGCTCCCAACCCCACACCTAGTTGTGGAAATCACTCCATTCCCTGCTGGGTCTCTTTCAGAAAAGGATTATACCAAAGCTGAGAAATTGGAGAGAGTGCTCAGATCTTCTCCATCCGTGTGATTTGTCTTTTTTATGTTTCATACTTTGGCTTTTGGATCTCTGACATGTAAATAATGACTTATCATGAATACAATGCCTTCTTTCCTTCATACAAGCCCTTGTATTTTGGTCAATTGATTATCATATTTCAATGTTGAGTTTGTGCAAGGGAAAAAAGAGTGGTCATCCCAGCTGTGAAAGAAAACAAGAGGGTACAGCTAAGGAAGCCAAGTGCATTTAATGAGTAGAGAATTACAAGTAGTTACACTAGAAAATGAAGCTCCATAGTTATTATCTTAATTAATACTTGGACGGTTAAATCGATAAGTCGACAAAATATTGAAAAGTTATAATCTGAAGCTATTTTACAGAGAAAAATCTAGCAATATGATCTCAACATGACAACCAATACCCTATTGCCACCAACTAAACTCAGACCATTACTACATTGTTGTCCTCCCCAATTTTCGTCTTTGCTAGAATAACTCTCCTGTTCCTAAGTTGGTGAGAAAGGATCATAAAGTTGCTGCTCTCTAGGACTAGAAGTTGACTTGCCAGAAACAGATAGATTGTTCACGACCTGTTGATTTGAAGACAATAGGTTTTCTGGCCAATGTGTCTGAGGGCGATAGTTATCTCCAGGTTGAACATAATTTCCAGGCCTAGGTGGCAATGAACCAGAAAATGTGGGAATTTGGGGACCTGGACTGAAGTTCCTCGGTCCCATATGTAGACTCAAAGTCCTAGGTGCTACAGGATTAGCATCCGGAAATGTTGGAGGTCTGGGAGGAAGGGAGATGACATTTGGATTTCTGGCAAAAGGAACAGAGGAAATATTAGGTTGAGGTTGGTTTATGTAATTACCAGATTGTGGCCTTGAAAATAATTGACTAACTGGTCGAGAGGATAAATTGGGCTCCGGAAACTGGAAAGATGGACCCTGGGAAGTTGGAGTTCGCCAAATGGGAACGCTGGCTGGAGGATTTGGCGTTGCAGATTGATTGCTTAGCCTCTGCATACTTTCAGGGACTGGATGCAGTCGATGAGGTTGAAAAGTATAACCACCAGAACTAGGAACTGTTACCAATGGTGCTTTTACAGGAGCAAAATTTGATACGTTTCCGGAAACAGAACCTGAAATTCCCGAGTGCATGGTTGTGGAGAATGGCAATGACTGCACTGTTGAAGAGATTGGTGCAGGTGCAGGTGCAGGAGCAAACCCCATTTGTGGCTGCAGTACAGAAGAGTAGCCCGGGAATCCAGTAGGATGGTTTATAGGTGCATTGAATGATTGAGTGGATTCTCCATATGGGAAGGATATGTGATGAGGCCTTTGGGAATGGGCAACTGTTGGCACCATGTGTGCCATATTACTGACACCTGCAGATGCTGGAGTGATTGGAGGAGCCTGAGACAACCATACAGTGGAGCTTCCAGCAGGTTTCCGTATCTGGTCAGGTAGTGATCCTTGTTGGAGATTTGATTGAGGCAAAGAACCGAGTATAGGCATGGAGAATGACGATATTTGTGGAGGTTGAGGAGGAGCCATTTGAAATGGATTTACTGGTGAACTGTTATGAGCAGAATATGTCTTAGACGTGGATGGATGCTGTGGAACTTGCAGTGGCAGGTAGGGTTTAGGAAAAGCTAGAGACGTGTTAGGTACAGAGGAGTCGAATCCAGCCAATGTAACAGGTGGAGGCCCATATAAAGAAGGCATGTTTGAAGGTCTGAAAGGTGATATTAAGGGGTGAACTGGGGCTGAAGAAATAGGAGGAAGAAAGAAACCAGGTGGATGCATTGTGTTAAGTAGGCCACCAGGGGATTGAAATTGTCCTTGAGGTGGAATTTGTGTAGGTCCTGTCGCTGGTTGCACCATGGAACCAGAAACCACATTGACTTCGGCTGCATTCTGGTACTGATTAGGAACATTCACATTATCTGTAGAAGCTGAATTGGAGGTTGTGGAAGCAGCAACCAGATTTTCCTGTAAAATGAAAAATATAAATGTTGTATACAAACAGATGCAAGGTAAAATATGGATGGCAATATTTTTATTTTTCGCTAAACACAATACACATGGCAATATCGTTCAGAAAGACGAGACTGAAAATTTGGTGATCTCTAAAGTAAAGAAACTCACGGACACTGAAGTGACGAGTAATTCGATGACAGATACCGCTGCATCCACTTTCTCAAATGAGTCAGCTAATACATCAACATATAATTCTTCATATAAACCTTGATTTTCTTTATCATCCGTTGAATTTATTTGAACCTGTAGATGAGAAAAATTGTAAAAGAGCAAGAGGAAACTTACTCCTAAATCTGGCAAGAATGTTAAGATAAATGGTTATAACTACATGCCAAGAGGGAATTTTGTCTAAAATGGGCTCTAACACGAACCATGGTTTAAGAATAGACACTCATGTGGACTTTTATTAAAAGGGGTAACTTTTAAAGAAAAATAATGCTAAGAAAACTGGTCGATGGTGGTCGAAGTTAATTTGACTCCATTCAACCAACAAAGACCACATTAATTATCGGTTGGAACCACCTGGTAAGTGCCCATTTTTAATAAAAATGCACCAGGGATTCATTTTTTAACTTTGGCCATCCATTTAAGACAAAAAACCTTCCAAGAGGGTCTAATGAAACAAGTAAATGAATTTCATAATGACGGAGAGAAATCATGATGGACTCTATCTTCAACTGTTTTAAACATTTTAATTAATTATCAAATGATTACCTTTTCTTTAGTCTCTACTTCTACTCCATAGACATGAATCGTGGCTCCAGTTTCCTGATTTGCAATCATCAAACGAAAAATGAATGAAGCAAGTAAAGGAAGAAAAACTGGGGAAAGAAATAAGTGATAGCAAGTAAAGCACAGAAGTTAATAGTAATCCACTATGAATGGGCCTAAGTCTAAACTTCTAACCTTTTCTAATCGCTTTTGATTATCACCCCCAGGCCCAAATATTAGGCCAACAAAGTTGTATCCAGGATAATCTTTGACCTGCGAACAAGTAAGCCACAAAGTGGATATGAGGATTAATTATTGCATTTCACTTTATGAAAATCTTAAACTAGATTCAGTGCCTTGGAAGCGATCATAGTAGTGTCTTGGTTTCTGAAAAGAAGATGCAGAATATATCTATTGATCATACAAGTTCTGAGTTGCGATGAGACTGATGAGTAATATTGGAGCAGTGAAAGGAATTACACACAACCACACTAAGTACACACATGCGCACATGCGTGCAAACACAATTTTTCCAGCACAGCATTTCTGGATAGACTAAAAAACATGAAAAGAAAAATTCCCTATTATAGCAGGTTTGACAATATCATATGGTATCCACTAACATATTAGATGGATAAAAATAGATTTTTTTTTCTTATTCCCAAAATCTGTAATGTAACTTCCCAACTCCCATGTTTCAAAGTGAAAACTTATATAGAAGCCCTACCATAAGACCTCGTACTCAGGTAGTTCTGTGGACTAGTTATACTAGACCTTAAGAATCGGAAAAAAAAAAACATATATTTATTCGAAACTGCCTAGTAAAGTTCAGTACCTTGACATATTAGAAATGGCATGCAACAAGAAATAGACCTCAACTTACAGGAATAGGAACTCTAGCCTCTTTCAACAAGGGCTTATAATCAGATGGGGCCTTGTAGCTTGGATTTAATTTTAGTATTTCACCTAGAAACCATCCGGAAAAACATAATCATTAAATGCACAACTTCAACACGATTTAAAAGAAAACTAAAGATATGATCTAAGAAAATCAACAAACCACACCTATGGCTTCCCGCTTTTCTAGTTCCAGTTCGAACTTCTGCATACACAAATATATAATCAGTCATAAAACTTGAGATATCACTTACCATTATGACAGAAAAAAGCCCAAGGAATCAAATAGTATATTGATTAGAACTATACCTCGTTACCAACATGATGAGCAGTAGACTCATGTTCTGAATTTTCAGCTGCTAATGGCAAGTCACCATCATCCTTGACTTCTAACACGCCACATTTTAGTTGTTGTGTAATTTGGTCCACCCGAGTCTGCTCAAAATATTTACCACCACACAGGCAGTAATATCACTTAGTGGCACCTGGAAGGGGAGGTTTCTATGTGAACCACTCACACAGAAAAGACCAACCAATGTTTTATCACCCAATGGGGAAAAGGAAACCCTCAATTGCCACTAGATGAGCAATATTTATTCCTCCCACAATAAGGGGCTAAATATGACTTTAAAATGTGAAATTAAAATTTCTAAACCTAGTTTCTCATTTTCTTTGATATACACCACCTGCAAGGTGGCAGTGTGCAACAATTCAAAACATTTGTCATTGTTTCAAAAAATGGCCCGAGCTTGACACACAACGTATCTCAAATCATACCTGATATGCTAAGGCCCTTCCTCTCCTAACAGCAGCATCATGCATCAAATCAGGTCCCCATTTTGTTTTCCTTTGAGCCTGTTTCACACTTTCTCCGCTAGACGCATCACTACCATCCAACTTTTGACCCCCTCGGAAGATTGGCACCAATGATCCTGACAACTTGTTTTTCGGTATCACAAATCCAGACTTGGTAGAAAACATAGAAACCTTATGACCAGAAACTGAGGCTTTGGATGAAATGGTTGTTCCAGACATTTTTCACTGTGAGAATCAATTGCATAAGATAGGTTAATGTTCAACATCTATCCAACTCTTCAATGAACTTTGCACAAGGAGGTTGGATAGATTAAGAATGTAGCTGCTTATGAGATTCATCCATATTTGACCCTATTCTTTTTCGTTTCTGAAGATAGCCCATAACAAATTAAACATCCTTAGTCGAATCGAACCATGAAAACAAAATTTAATACCAAAATAAGCCATCCCCAGAAAATTTTTATAGGACAATGTTACAGGGAGTAGGCTGAAAGTGTCCAATAAGGGTATGTGCCTAGGCTTCCAACACGCCTATTTTCAATAAGTCTTCACCAATTTAAAGTGTTGAGTACTAATAACCATGTTCATGTCATACTCGATTGACACAATACTTCATGAAAAATTAAAAATCAATATAACATATCTATCAGATCGATAATAGATAAGATAAAGACCATAACTAGTACTCAGGTTCACTAATCCATGAACATTGCCCTTCTTTTCTTTTTTTTTTCTTTTTTTACTATTTACCAAGATGTTCCACAAGAAATTGGACTAGCTAAGTCCAACGAGGGAATTTTTTTTTACTCATAATAACTTATCCTAGATTTACCAAAACTGCTTTAGTTATTTTACTGTTTACTTGAATAAAAATTCACGCCCCCAAAAGCATAAGTTGAAACAAATAAATCGTCCAATCATTTTCTGTTTCTATCCCATTCAAAATTTTCAATCTTCAGCAATCAGCAACCCCCAAAATTTAAAACTTGAAAACAATAAAAAATCAAACTTCAATAGGCACGCAACAAAATAAAGCCTAAAAAACGATAAATAATATCAGCGTCACACAAATTTTAGAATTCTCTTGCATTTGGAGAAGAATTATGGAAACAAATACCACTCGAACTATTCTGGTTAATACTACTAGGAACTTAGTGCCCTTATTTCCAAAATTAACATTCTTTGTTCATCCAATCACATTAATCCTAATATAATCAGAAAGTACCCTTCTTTCTTTCTTTCCTTTTCCTCCCTTTTTTCTCAGCATCCAAACAATTGAAAGTTTACTAACTCTAACGAACATGTATAGTGAAAAGAGAAAGTACTATACCTGTTCCGCCAGAGAGAGACAAAGTAGGCGACTCCACCAAAACGGAATGCTTTCTCCAGACTAGTGTTGAACTCCTAGAGCTGCATAAACAGTTCGTCTCACACACTATACAGGATCCGACTCTTAAGACATATGGGTCAGGCTCAATATTGATCCCGAACCGGCCCAAAAGGAGTCTCTTTCTTTTTATCTTTTTTAAGTTGTTCCGCACATTGGAAAAAACACCACAAGCTTACAACATTAGTATACAATAGTTTATAATTTCTCATAGGTACAAATAAGTTTCTAAAATTTAATAACTTAATACACATTAATTAAATTATTTAAAAAATAATAATTAAAATAATAAAAATCTTTCACATATTAATCATATGACTATTTAATTAAATACAAAATTAAGAATTCACACCTCAATAAAAAAAAAATTATAAGCCTAATTAAAATCTGTTTATCTATCGTGAGTTAAATCCCTAACCATTAACACCACATGCTTGGATTTAATTCAAACTCTAGAAAGGTTTAAAAAAAATGCAATTGGATAATGAAATTAATAGGAAGAAGTGTAATAAAAAGAACAACAGTAAATAAATGATCTGTTGGTGTTATGAAATATGTTCATTTTGATTTTAGTTAGTTTTGAGAATATAAAAAAGGTGGAAGATAGTTGACAAAAAATTTGACATTTATAGCCATAAAAATGGCACTAGATTCTAAAATTGAAAAACCAAACAAAAAATTGGCGAAAAATTAACTACAAATGAAGAAAATGGAGAAAAATTATTAAAATAACTCGACATATCCTTAACTAAAATATCATGTACATATCACATATTTTTTAATATTAAAATAATAAACCAATGTGTCTTTCTTTTTAAGAGTTTAGGACTTAAATATTTTAATTGAATTTTTGGGAAATCATAAATTTTGTAACTATGGTGTCACCTCATCCTTTACCATTTATGTTGCAAAATATAATTTCTTTTGAACTAAAAATTACACTCTCGTGCACTTAATTGAATATGATATCTTGAAATGAATAGAAATATTCTTCCTTTATTTTTTTCCTTTTCGGATCATACTTTGTATGGCTATCAAACGGTAGATTGAATTGACTCATGTCTAGTTGTCTACCAACCAAACACATTTAGTTTAATAAACGAGTCAAGACATAGATATACTCTAATTTTGTTTTTCTTATGACATGCCTCAATTAACCCAACTTCAACTCAAACTCAAACCAAAACCATTTAATAGAAAGATCAATACGAGGTGACTTTTTATGACCTTATTCTGTTTAATCAAATTTAATTAAAAGTCATGATTTACCTAATAGTCTGACAACAAGACTCATTCTTCCTTATTTCAAATTACATGTTTTAAAGCACCAAAAATATCATTTAATTTAAAAGCCTTAGATGTATTGGTTTACAAATCATGTGAGATCATACCATACATACTTCATTCTACCCGTTGGAGTCCATAAGACAAAAGTTTACAGTTTTTATTAATCACAATTCACTAATTTGAGTTTTACATAATTACAGCCTATCAAATGCAAAATTATACAGAATCACAATGTGTAGTGTTGTTTCAAGGAATCTTCTACCATCCGGTTAAACCTTTTCTTTGTCGGGCTCTTGTACACTAAAATAAGCAGCTGAATAGTTCAAAAGTAACATAATTAGCGCTACCAAAGTCGGTTAATAAAGTCCGTCTCGACCTCAGAGCAATGAGCAACAGTATCAGGGATTAGATCACCGAGTATTATCAGGTAAAAGGATAAAAATTAGAAAAGAGCAAACTTCCAAGAAGAATGTAGGCTGCTGAGTACGTCCAAATCATATATCCCCATCTTATATGCCTACAAGGTTGTTTCATTAAATAGGAGGCGAACCAATAAAGAGGAGGGCTGGCAGCTAAAAAACGAGTTGAAACCTGTCCAGTTTCATTTGTCAGATCAACCATCTCTAGGAATATGAAAACATAATATCAATATAAAGGTTCAATAGTAAGACAAATAGAGCACTAATTTATCACGAACACAACTAATTTGTCACAATTTCTTTTGTTACAATTTTATGGGCCCAATTATACTACCAATCAAACTCTGCCACATCATTTGAAATCTATCATAAAATTATGATATTTAGACTTTTCAAGACAAATAGATGTGGTAAACTTAATAACTGTGTTGAGCATGATATATTGCATTCTCTACAGGTACAGAAATTAAGTTAGACAAAATAGAAAACAAAATTTATCTCACAAAGCATTCATAATTAGGTCATAACTAAAGAAACCAAAAGGACGGATACTTTTGTTTTGTTATGTTTAACTAAAGACTTGAAAGATGGGAACTTGATCTTATTTTCCTGCTATTTTTAAAAATTTATCTTATAAGGTTTTCATATAAATAATAGACACTAAACATTGGAGGTGATCGCATGCATTACTAACCGAGTTAATGTTTTCCATTAATTCATATGTAACAAAGTTTCTTACCGACAATAAATGGCCTATCCAGCTTCTTTTAAAAACGTGAATTTCAGCACAAGCTCAAACTCTGCTTGTTATTAATGTGCATATACTTGCAAACGTTGTGCAACTTTGATTGAAAAATAGAAAAGGAAACTACTCAAAATACGTTTATGGGGCTCATACTTTAACCCCATCTAAAGTGGCCAAACCCTCTAATTGGCAGTCAATAAGGACTATTAAAATGGACAACAAACCTGAACATGCATGACAAGAAATGCTGTTGCTGACAAAAATCCCAGATGCAGAATAAACGGAAGAACCAAAATAGACAGGTATCCTTGTTCAACTGATGATTTATTTGGTTCTTTGGGTAAAACAGAACCTTCTTGCATAATTTTCTTTTTCGGTCTCCTATTGCGGCTTTCTGTAAGAAGCATTAAAACATTCCAAGACAAATAATGATAAATGAGATAGTCATGTGTAACAATCAATAAGATGCACACACCTACATAGGATCATATAACAGGCTAAGAAATGAAAAGAGTATCATGGAGGAATACCAGAACCACTGGCATCTAGCATGGGCTCAGTGCTCACCCTAAGATATACAAGCATTTTGTGTCATTAAGACCTTGAGCTGAAACCCTTGAGCTTGGGCAAAATATGGTAAAGCAATATAGGGTAAGTTGTACAATCACATTACTTAAAAAATGAATATTGTAATGGTTCATAAGTATGAATTACATTCTAAATAGTACAAAGGCTTTTTGGAGAAAAGTCTAAGAGTAAAATCATGCGAACTTAGACCTAAAGTAGATAATATCATACCATGTATTAAAACTGAAAATGCGACTGATAAGAACGTGAAGCCCTCTAGAGAGGTGATTATGACAGCCATCAATCCATTGAGTTTGGGCGAATAGAGTAAGACAAAACAGGATAAGTTGTGCAGTCTCACATTGAACAAGAAGTATAAGATTGTAATGGTTTATAAGTATAAATTCTACTCTACATAGTATAAGGCTGTTTTGGGTAGAAGCTCAAGAGCAAACCCATGTAGACTTAAGCCCAAAGTGGACAATATCATAACATGTATTGGAGTAAGGTGTTACACATTTGAACAAATGCAACTTAAATAACAAGCCAGCCAGTTACGGTATTAATAGCATACAATGATTTAGTAGATTGAAATGTACATAAAATAGGATGGTGGCAATATGTTCAATAGTAAATTACAAATGTCTAGATTATCGTGATACCTTGTATCTTGGATATGGATTTTTCCTTAACTTCTGCTGTACTTTGTTTTAGAACAACCTCTGCACCAACTACAGCAAAGCGATTATCCTCAGCAGAAGCACGAAAACCCAAAGAGAAAAACTTTTGAGGGTCTGATTTTGCATAGTGGACGATCGAGCAAAGTGCGAAAGACAATATAGGTGATGCAAGCAGAAAATTAGGTAACTGCTTTATCTGGAAGTGTCGCAAGAAACCTACTTTCCTGTCATAAAGAACAAACAAAAAGGAATAAACAAGTTAGAAATTAATGAAATACAATCAATTGCCAAGATACATAATTGTTAGTGGCTTAGTTCAATGGTGAATAGAGGATCAGATAAACTGAAATAGAATCCAAATGTGTGAATCTTCCATACTTGAGCTTTTCCTAACTATAACCAGATAGTATACTACTTAAATATAAGCTATTCTACACACAACTTGTGCTTATATATTTAGGGTGGCTAGAATAAAAATAGCAATTAATGGTAATTCGTCAATTATAAAAATCTAGTTAATGAATATAAGCACCCTTTAGTTAAGGATAAGTACCAATAATGACTTTGAATATAATTGTACAGCAAAGGTATTCTTGCTTTGCACCAAGGCCTCATTGTACCCAGATCATGTCCAAGACATATATTGTTGTATCCATAAGCTTGAAAAGCAATAAACGGAGCAGAAATACATAGACACTGTAGAGCTCCAGTAAAAATAACCAGCATTGCAAACTGGACATAGAATAGAAGAATTAGTGAATCAATCTTGCTTCATTGGAAGAATTAGAAGAAAAACCTTTTATGCACTACATACACTACTTATTAATTACATTTTAAGCACACCACCCCTACTACTTATGTCTTTCTTTGGCACTCAGATCTTTCTTCTACATAATTGTAAAAGAACTAACGTAAGCATGCATGTATATTTGGTCTATGTTATTTGCTGACAAACGAAATCTAGTCTGATTGTGCCAGGGAAGGTAGGCTGGTAGGGCACATTGATTATAATAAGTTTCTTATGCTCTACACCTTAAAAGACATAATATTACCATCAAGTAAAAATATATATTAGTTGGAATATTCATTTATGTCAAAATATTTTTTCCTTATTATCATTATTCTGTGGATATTATGTATTTATTATCTTTCTTTAATTATGAATCATACGTGTATATAAATACCCTATTAGATTAATAAAGAAGATAAGCATTTTATTTATTTCCAAGCTAATTTGGAATCAGAGCGTAAACAAAAAAAAAATTTATTCCGTTGCTTTCGCTGCCTACCAGGAGCTGTCAGTGGTCATATTCAGTCGCTGTCCCTGCACCAATTGGAGTATCTGTACTTTCAGAAAAGTTGTTGTCATCCTTCTCTGCGCTTCTTACCGTCACACCTTTCGTTGCTTGGGTGTTATTCTGTCGACATTGGTTTTGTGTTCTATTACCGTCGCTGTCTTACCCAACCCCATTCTTTCCAGATTTACTTTATACTCCTTTTATTATTTGTTCTTATTTTCCTTATTTCTTTTCATATTCCTTATTTCCTTTACCACATACAAAAAAAAAAAAAAAAAGGTCAATAGTAACCCAAACCTACTATCACAACCATGTCTAAAGATGAAATTGATCCAACCTCCATCTCCATATAACAATAAAATTATTTCTACCACCATACACAATAGTTCATATTCTGTTAACATTAAATTGGATGGCACTAATTATCAAATTTGGTCTAAGATTTTGAAAATACATATTGCTAGTAAAGAAAAAAATGATTATATCACAGAAAAGAAAGCTACCCCAAAAGACGATGATCCAACTTATGATAAGTGGGAAGCTAAAAATGTCATGGTAAAATCATGGCTCATAAACTCCATGACAGATCAATTGATGTCTCACTTTGTTCAGTGTGAAACAGCCAAAGACATCTGGAATGCAGTAAGGAGGAGCTATCTAGATGTCTCTGACTCTTCACAGGTGTATGAGTTAATGAAGAGATCATTTCAACTTCGTCAGAGTGGCCGCTCTCTTGCTGAATATTACAATGAAATGAACTCTATTTACATGGAGTTGGATTATCGCAAACCCAACGATATAACATGTGCTATTGATATTGAGAAATTGAGAACTCGTACTGCTGAGGATCGAGTTTACATGTTTCTAGCTAGTTTAGATCGGAGTTTGGATCAAATTAGCAGTTGAATTTTGGCTACTTTTCCTTTACCGAGACTAGAAGAAGCATATTCTTTAGTCCGTCGTGAGGTACAAAAGCAGATCACGATGAGCACTGAGGACCATCCTAAACCATCAGCTCTCATTGTCCAACAAAATAGGTATCGTTCGAATCCTCCATTTGCAACCTCTGGTTCTCCGTTTTGCACCTACTGCAATAATTCCAATCACACTGTTGATGTTTGTTGGAAGAAATACGACTATCCAGAATGGTACAAACTTAGGCAAGCTAAAAGGAAAAAAAAACCTAGTCAGATTGCTGCTTCTGCCTCTCAGGTTTCTCGTGTAACTACTCAATGAGGTAATTTTGGTTCTACATTTATTTCTTCTGCTTCTAACACTTAGCTTATTGATTCAGGAGTCACTTATCATATGACTAGTAATCCTTCTCTCTTTGATTCTTTAACATCCTCTTGTGTTAAGTCTGTACAGGTTGCCAATGGGGCACCAATGTCAATTTTGAGAGTTGGCAATGTCTCATTATCACCCACATTTTTCATGTCTTTGTTTTATTTGCACCTACTCTTAAGAATAATCTTTTGTCGATTAGTTAACTCACTAAGAATCTTGATTGTTCTGTAACTTTTTATTCTACTCATTGTGTATTTCAGAACAATCAAACAAAGATGATGATTGGCACTGGTAGAAAAAAAGGAGGTCTTTATTACTTAGACAAGGGGTCTAGCAATCCTCGTTGTGGCTTTCAAGTGGATAGAGGGAGTGATAAAGCAAGAATTATGTTATGGCACTGTCATCTAGGACATCCTTCTTTTGTTTATTTGGAATGTTTGTTTCCTAAACTTTTTTCTAGTATTTCTACATCCAGTTTAATGTGTGAACAATGCATCTTTGCCAAAAATAATCGTGCTACTTTCAAAATTAGTTCTAATAAAAGTCTTGTTCCATTTGCTTATGTTTATATTGATGTGTGGGGTCCTTTCTCTACCCCTACTGCCTCTAGACATAAATATTTCGTTTCCTTTATTGATGATTGTACTCGAGTCACTTGGCTATATTTGTTGAAATCTAAGAGTGATGTTTCTCATGTTATTCCTTAATTTTATAATATGATTGTTACACAGTTTCAGGTATCTGTCAAGGCTTTCCATTCAGATAATGGTTGTGAGTTCGTGAATCAGTCACTTACTCATTTTTTTAAACCTCATGGTATCCTTCACCAAACGACATGTGTTTATACACCTCAACAAAATGGCATATCAGAGCGTAAGAACCGACACCTTCTAGAGGTGGCGCGTAACCTATGCTTTACTATGCATGTTCCTAAACATTTCTAGGTTGAGGCTATCATGATTGCTGCTTTTCTTATAAACTGAATGCCTGCTCGTATTCTCGACTATCAAACTTCATTGAAAAAATTATCTCTTTTTCACACTTTATCCTCTGCACTTAATATATGCCCTAAAGTGTTCGGTTGTGTCTATTATGTTTATGTTCATGTTCATGCACTTCATCGTGACAAATTCGATCCACGTGCTCTTAAGTGTATTTTTTTTGGATACTCTAACACACAAAAGAGGTATAAATGCTTTCACCCACCTACAAATAAATATTTTGTGTCCATGGATGTTCAATTTTGTGAACATGAGTCTTACTTCTCCGATAACATCTCTTTGACTCTTTTTCAGGGGAAAATTCATAGTAAAGAAGAAGAGAAATTATGGTTGGGAGAAAAGAAGTTGTGAATTTCTGATAAGGGGGAGGATTCCCTTCCTTCAGAATGTAATGACTCTCTTGATTCATCACATCCTTTAGAAGGACCCGAACCTGGAAAAGTGAAACAAACTAAGGAGTTGAGGCCACCTCATATGTTCCACTTACAGTATGATAGAAGAAATGACATTATTGCTATGACCCCATCTTCTAACTCAGACACTCTACTTGATGATACTATCATGCCTTCAAATGACTCTTCCGAGGTTGACTCTGAGGTACATGTTCCTACTTTATCTTCTACTAATGATATATTTGCTTCTGACATGCTTTTTGACCTTGTAGTAACAAAACCTACTATCTTAGATCCACTCAGTAATGACCAAGGTAGGAGGTATCCTTTTAAAAATCGTAAACAACCTGACAGATTAGGCTTCTCTAAGCCTTCATCTAATATTATTTATCCCATATTTGACTTTATTTTTTATCACCGTCTATCTCAACCTCACCTCACTTCGCTTTTGCTCTTCAGATTTATTATGCACCTATCCCTAGTCATTAGTCATTTTTAGGAGGCTCTCGAAGATCCTAAGTGGAAAGTTGCTATGATAGAATAAATGAATGCCCTCCAAAAGAGTCGTACTTAGGAGTTGATCGAACTACCTAAGGGAAAGAAGACTATAGGTTGTAAGGGAGTGTTCACAGTCAAGTTTCATTCCGATGGAACATGTGAGAGGAATAAGGTTAGAGTAGTGGCTAAGGAATATGTTCAAACTTATGGAATTGACTATCAAAAGACATTTGCTCTGGTGGCCAAGATGAGTACTGTTCGAGTTATACTTTCTATGGCTGTGAATCTAGACTGGCCATTACTTCAACTCAATGTAAAGAATGCATTTCTTCACGAAGATCTGTTAGAGGAGGTGTATATGGATCCGCCTCCTAGTTTTCCAACTAAAGATGGTAAAGTGTGCAAGTTGAAGAAAGCCTTATATGGGTTGAAATAGTCACCCAAGACGTGGTTTGGCAGGTTAAGCCGATCCATGAAGGAATACAGTTTCAAACAAGCCCAAGCAGATCACACTCTCTTCTAAAAAAAATGGTTGATGATATTACCTTACTTCTAGTTAATGTTGATGACATGATTGTTTCAGGTAGTAATTCCAATGAGATAGAAAGATTACGCAGTTACTTGGCAGAAGAATTTGAAATGAAGGATTTAAGAAATCTAAAATACTTTATGGGTATTGAAGTTTCTAGGTCTAAGCAAGGAATTTTTCTCCTTCAACGAAAATATATACTAGATCTCTTGACTGAAACTAGTAATTCTGCTTGTGTTCCTGTAGACACACCTATTGAGGTAAATCATGGTTTAACCGTCCATCTTGATCAAATTCTAACTAATAAGGAGAGATACCAAAGATTAGTTAAAAAATTTATTTACTTAGACTCATACTCGACTTGATTTGTCTTATACTGTTAGTGTAGTAAGACAGTTCATGCACAATCCGAGCGACAGGCATATGGAAGCTGTGAACCGAATCTTGGCCTATTTGAAGTCCTCCCCAAGTAAGGGTATTTTGTTCTCAAAACATGGGCCCATAAACATTACGGGTTACACTGATTCTAACTTTACGGGATCCAAGATGGATAAAAAATCTACTTTAGAATACCTTACTTTTGTTGGAGGAAATTTGATAACTTGGAGGTGTAAGAAACAAAACGTGGTATCATTGTCCAGTGCAAAGGCCGAGTACCGTGCTCTTCACTATAGTATTACGGAGCTTTCTTGATTAAAGATTTTATTGAGTGAACTTGGTTTGGGCCCTAACAAGTCGATGACTATTCTGTGATAATATTGCTGCAATTAAGATTGCAAATAATCTGATTCAACATGACCGAACCAAACACATTGAACTTGACAGGAATTATATCAAAGACAACTTGGATGCTGGCATCATTGAAGTCCCATACATCAAGAGTGTTGATTAATTAGCTGACATTATGACCCATGCCATTACAGGAAGTTCCTTTCATACATCACTATCCAAGTTGGGCATGTATGATATTTATGCTCTAACTTGAGGGAGAAAGTTGGAATATACATTTATGTCAAAATATTTTTTCCTTATTATCATTATTCTGTAGATATTATCTTTCCTTATTATCATTATTCTGTAGATATTATGTATTTATTATCTTTCCTTAATTATGAATCATACGTGTATATAAATACCATATTAGATTAATAAAAAATATAAGTATTTTATTTATTTCCAAGTTAATTATATTCAAAGAATGGTAGTAAAGTAATAATAGCCATCAGCCACGTGAAGTTTTACACAAATAAGAACATCGGCTATCTTATGGTAACATCTGCTTATTATTATTATTATTATTATTATGTGATAACATCCGCTCTTTGACATGCATCTTTCTAAGAGTCTCTAAATAATGCCTATAAATGTGAACAACCAAGAACAAAAAAAAGGACAAAAGACAAAAGAAAATCATAAAGACATAGTAAAAATTTTAAGAAAAAATATTAAACAAAATCTGAAAGGCACAACAAAGTTTGCTTCCATTTTCTTACAGCTGTATTTCTCTGAACAACCTATAAAATTTGTAATTATTATTTCTGGGAGAGTGTCACATCACTTCCACTAACTAGCTAGCCTCGAAGCCATCACGCTACAGTAATTCATGCATATTAATGTTGTATTAATTACAAAACCTAGGAAAACACAGCATTTGAAGGGAACAATTTCATCTACACTTGAAAAATCAAGATACTAATGGAACATAAATTAGAAGTATCTTAACAGAGTATTTCATAATAACCCCAAGAACTCAAGTTTTCACATTATAAGTGGCTTATAAAGTACCCTAAATACCTGTTAATGAAAAGATCAGATGGTATAAACAATCCAACATGTATTAATAATACAATACACACAGAACAAGGTGCCTTTCTTGCATGCTTTGCTCGCATTATTTTGGACAGAAACAGAAAATATTCTCAACCCTCCTCAAATAAGAAGGCTAGATGACCAAAGAAAGCAAAGAGAAAAAAGTATTGACCAAAAGAGAATTATAACTTACTAAAACGCGTTTGTTCAAGACAGCACCATAAACTTGATGCATTGTCTTGAAACAGATATAGCCTGCATTGAGCACTCCATTAGACCTTGCAAATCCAGAGAGAGCAAGGCAAAAAACAGCAATGATATTATTTCCCATCATTAAGTAGTACAATCCTCCAACGGAAAATAGAGCATACAAGCTCTCTGAATATCTGAAGTTTCAAAAAGAGAATGAATGAAAGGAAAAGGAAAAGGAAAAAAAAAAAGGTTTAACTAAATTTTATATTAGTCAACTTAAAACTGAGCAAGCAAATAAAAGACATAAATATTTACAATGATGAAAAGAATATGGAAGCTGGGTTGAAACAGAACAAAACTGACGCCCTCAATGCTGCTTCCGGGTCCTTCAAAATAATAACTGAAAGCCTGTTAGAAACAAGTAAAGAGCAATCAGAAGTTCTAAACTGAGAGTGACGTGATTCAAGTATTTCAAAAATAAGGATAGATAAAAAGAAAATATCAGATTTAAACTTAAGTCATTCATAATTTTCCAAGTTTCAATCTCCACTACTCTTGAGGTGGTTGGGGAGGGGAGTATTTTGAGAATAGAAATTCGAAAACAGAAGCAAGCAACCCTAGCATTGGCATCACTGATATTATATCTAGTATAAAGACACTAGAATGCTAACCTTCCCTTTTGGGTCTCAAACACGTTGAATAAGTAACAAAATTGGGCATGTATAATCATGCTACAATTAAGGAAGTATCAATATGTTAAAAGTAAAAATATTTAATTTCTACAGTCCCCAGAACCTTACTGTTAAAGTAGAAGTTGATTCTGTGCAAAAGATTTACATTGCAAAACAGCAGAGATTAAAGGTGCATAGTATTTTTGGTAGAAGGCTTCAGAGATTAACGAAAAGTGAGCAGTGTGTGTGTTTTTGGTTGAAGGCTTTGAAGGTGCATGACAACTGAGCAGTGAGTAAAATAGAAGGAGAAGCATAGTATCAAAACCATGGGCAGCTGACAACCACAGTATTATGAAATCCTCAGGGCACAAGAAGTCTGTATATCATAGTAAGATGACCTATTCAATGTGTACCATTAATAATAACAGTTAAAGTTGTCTCACAAGAAAGTAGTAAAATTTACATGAATGAAAGATCATGGAGAGTACTATACAGAACCCACTAACTCATAGTCCTTAAATCAAAAAAAGCCGGAAACTTTAAACGCTTTCACTTCCTTAAAATTCCACACAAACAGGACAATAATTTATTAGTCCTGGAGCATTATTAGTTGATATGGTAGAACATGTCAATTAGATGCATGATAAGTGCAAACTTTTTTTCTCGAAAACTTCACTCTTCTTCTACTTTGCGTATAATGTGTATAAAAGGTTAAACAAACTTGTAATGTAATTGGTTTTAGGAGTAACCAATAGCACCTTGCTAAGAGGTACGGTTAGGAGTCTTCATTGTTTGATCATCAATGAAAAGTAACTTTTAATCGTTATATTCCCAAGAGTAAAAAAGAGTTATTTATGTATTTGTATTGTAGACAAGCTAATTATTACCTCTTCAAAGCGAACACGAAATATAGTAACAACTTGACATAAAAATTCCACTAAGCTCAGTCGAACTTATAAAAAATGCAGAGCAACTTACCTGCAAAAGTTGTCCCAAAAAAAAAAAAAAAAGAACTTACCTGTAAAAGTAAACTGACGCGAGCACAAACGCGATATTATTAATCACATATCCAGATAACCCTATTACTGCTCTTTGCCCGATTATTGGGACCAATGGAGCAAACACTGAAACGAAAACCAAGAAAATTACCACGGAATGGCATAAAACAGTCACGAAGTGTGTACAATTGAAAATTGATGAATTTGGAGGAACCTGATCGGGTTAAAAAGGAGATGCAAACGGGAAGAAGCGGCAAAAAGGCATAGGTCTGCTCATATTCATAGCCACACTGTGCGATGCGTGCGAAGTAGACGCCATCCCAGACAATGCTGGACTCAATGGCCGTAGCAATAGTGGGAAAGAGAGGCTCTTGATGTTTCGAACTGTTGGAGAGACAATCGGGATTCAATAGTGCCGAGGTGTCGTAGGGGCTCAACAGAGCTCGCCATAGTAGGATTAAGGTTAGAAGGAAGATTCTTGATAATACTGCGGATCTGAAAACATGGTTTTCATTGTGTGTATTGGGTGAAACTTTGGACTGATTCATCGGAAATGGAGGTTCACTGTCACCGGGTATAAAAGGAACTAGAGATTATAAGAAGAAAACGAGCAAGAGGAGGAATTGAAGGACAACGAAATGAGAAGAGTAGGAGCTCCGGCCGACATGTCGTAAGGCTTTTGCACCACATGTGTAACGACGCGTCGTTTCTACTTTGGAACTAACCTAAAGCAAAATAGGGTGAATATTAATGCCCAAAAATGCTAATTATTGAAATTAATATTTTTATGGATAAAATTATATTAAATAGATCTAAATATTGTTATTATTATTTATTTAAAAAAAGATTTAAGGTCACTTTTGGTTCATTGAATATAATCATAATCGTAATGAAATGTAATGTAAAAGAAATAGTATTATTATTATAGTGTTTGATTTAGCCACTGTAATAAAAAAAAATTTAATATTGCAGTATTTAGTTTGACCACTGTAATGGAATGAAATTTAATCAAGGAAAAAAATATATTCTTTAAAATTATATAATTATTTTAAATTCATTAATTTAGCAAAAAAATATAACCATAACAAAAAAAAATCAGCATATACAATTTCAGCAATTCATAACAACAACTAATAAAATTTAATCACAACAAAAAAAAAATTCAGCATGTATAATTTCAGCAATCATAACAACAACTAATAAAATTTTAATCACAACAATTTCAGCAAAAAAATCACATTTTAGCCACACACAAAAATGCTAATAAAAAAAACAAAAACAAAAGTAATTAGTAATGTGCAGAACGCGAGAGGACGGCAGGGGTGACGGATGGCTGAACACGACGAATAGAGGTAGGGGCGCATGGACTCGAGAGATAGAGGCAGAACGCGAGAGGCAGAGGCACACGAACGCGACGGACGTCAGAGGCGAACGGAAGGCTGAACACGATGGACGGCGCGAACGCGAAAGGACGACTGAGGCGCACGAACGGTACTATAACGGAAGAGGGAGACGCGAGAGAAGAGGTGTAATGTAATGACTTTTCCTTATATTAGATTGTGTAATGACTTTTTTCTTTTATTTATGTAATTGATTATATTATATTACATGTGTTTAATACAATCAAACATTATAATATACAGAATCAATTACAATCTATATTTTATTACAACTAATTAAATATGACATAAATATTAGAGATACTGAAATATTACATCATGTACTTTTCTTTTTCCATATTTGAGACATTAATTTATGAGCCTTTCAATTCAATACGGTAATTATGACAACAACAAAAAATCAACACGGCAATTTTTTTAACCATAATGAAACTGTAATAAACATTGGAAAATTATAGTAACTTAGAATTAGTGCGATTTAAATTGGAGTTAAAATTATAATTAAATTAATAATATTAATTTTTAAAAAATAAAAGTCAATCTAATTTAACAAAGTCTATAAAATTAATGCAAATTAAATTTTTAGAATATGATTTAATTGAATTGGATTAATCGAATTTTATATTTTAGTGTTTTTTTATTATTATCAAAATTTTAAAAGAATATTTATTTTTATTAACTAAATAATTATTAAATTAAATTTTATGTTTTAATAATTAATTAAAATTAATACTTTTTTTTTTTGAATTTTATGTTTTAACTATTATATTAATTAAAATTAGTACCAAGTAAGATCAAGTAACAATCTAAAGTCAAAGAAAAAAAGAGTTAATAACCAACGTAAGTCATGAAAATATAACCAACGTTAGCAGCCATTCAATGTATATGTTCCATGACTATATGGATTAAGCTCAATTAAGACACAAGAAATCATGTTGAGGCTATGTAATAAACTAAAAATTAATCATATAAGCAACATACTTAGAATAAAACATAACTTAAGGGGAAAAAAAACCTCATTATTTAGTTGTTGAAATTTTGTACCAAAAAATAACAATTAAAGGTATTGTTCAAAGATGGTACGACATAAAAGGCCACCAAAAATGTAAGGTTAGCGCGTCGATCTTTTATTTCTTTTTCCTCCTCTTTTCGTTGAAGAGAAACTGATCAGAGCATAAAGATTCTCTATCGTTGAACTTTTTTCTTCTTTGCTTCTCATGCCGTCTGCTGAAAAAAAAATCTTATTTCATATCACTCCTGCTTCTCACGAGTAATAAGGTTATATATGATTAACTCATTTAAAAACCTCGTGAATTACTATTTAGATAAGTTTAAATATAATTTAATAAAATTAATAATTTGAGAAAGTCAAAGAGTCGTTGGATAATGGGTTAGGAAAATAGTTAATTTAATTTTATATTTTTCTAATTTTTTATTTAATAAATTTATTATATTAAAATAAAATATATATATATATATATATATATATGTATGAGTTTGATTGATTTTGTAAATTTTTTTACTTGAATAATTGATTGGTTTTGTAAAATTTGAAGAACTTTAGATTTAAATAACTTATATTTAAATTGTAAATTAATTTTTCCATAACTAGTAAAAATATGTTTAAATTTGTGATTTTAGTTGCATGAAAATTATATAAATTACTAAAAAACCCTTTAGGGTTAACAAATAAACACACTGTAACTCTAGCGATTCTGTCGGTGAACTCACTGGAGTTTCGATAACTTTGCCAGTGACACCACCAAAGATCTAGCAACCTTATCAGAACTTCAATGACCTCATCGGATAAGTATGTAACATGTTGTATATAACATGTTACAAACAATGAAAAAATGTATGTAACATATTACATACAACAACAGATGTGGATATAACATGCTACATACAAAAAAAAATATAATAGTTAATTTATTTAACTGCTTTCGAAATAAAGAAGATAACTATGAAGTCTATACACTATTCAAATTTCAACCTAAATTTACATATTCATGATAATATGGAGTTTTCAAATGATTAGAGACCATTGAAAATTCACTACCAAAAACTCTAGTATCCAACTACATTCGAAGGATTTGGCTCTAACAACTACAAAACCTCAAGAATTCAATAAAAATGAAGTCAATCACTAAGATACATATATGAAAAAATAACTTGAACATTTAAACTCTATTGAAATTAAATGAGGAGGAAGATAACCTAAAAATTCAATCTAAACATATATATACACAAATGAGAAAAGAAAATTTCACTAAAAATGAAGCTTGAGTAGCAAGGTAGTACTGAGAGGCACCAACCTAAAATGATGTTTGGTACAAACAAGAAAGAATAACTCTAGTATCCAACTACATCTGAATGATTTGGCTCTAACAACTGCAAAACCTCAAGAACTCTATAAACGCAAAGCTAGTCACTAAGGTACATATTTGAAAAAATAACTTAAACATTTAAACTCTATTGAAATTAAATGAGGAGAAAGATAACTTAAAATTTTAATTTAAACATATTTATACACAATGAGAAAGAAAAAATTCACCAAAAATGAAGATTGAGAAGCCAGATGGTACCAAGAGACGCCAACCTAAAATGGTGTATGGTACAATCAAATAAAAAAGGAGGACCAACGAAATTAGCAATGATATTCCAAGATCCAAGTTGTGATGAAGCTTTTGGCGTGATCTCAAACAAATGACAGTCCGACAATTATGAACAACGAGGAATAGGGGAGTGTGAGATGAAGAAATGACGAGAAAGAAAGAGAATGAATAGATAAAAGAACATATGAATTCTTAAGTTAGCATGTAGCAAAGGAGTGAGAAGCGAGATTATATTTGAGAATAAATGTGTTTCAAAGAAGAAAGAATGGTTTAGAAATATAGTGTAAAAAACTAAAACATTACACTCAAAACGCAACTATATTTCTAGATTAGTAAAACTAATCTTAAAACATAAAAAGCTAACATATTGGATAATTAAATGAAATTTCAATCTAACAAATCCAATCACAATGTTAAAATTGTGTAATATGAATTAGGTTGAGTTTATTTATATGGATTGAATCGATTCAACACCTTACATGAAACATTTTTTTATAAAAACCCCTACTTGGAACATGAAAACTACGAGTGTTCATCGGATTGAAACCGCTAGTTTTATACTCATTCGATCCGATCTGATCCGATCATTTAATCGAATTGAAATATCCTAATTTGCATCTGATCCAATAATATTTCAAATTTGATCCGCAATTTATTCAGATTAGATTCGATCAATAAATTTAATTAACTCTATTTTAATATTTTTGAATAAAAAATTAAATTTTTTTATGTAACATAAACATATTTAAGCTAAAATAAACATTAAAAGTTAAAATACCAAATAAAAATGTTGAAGTACAATTGAAAATGTTCAAACATACATATAATAAAATAATACAATATCAATTACAATTACAATATTCATTTAAATAAAATTAACAATTCATTCAAAACAATAAACAAAAACATAGTTTATAATAGTCTAAAGCTAAATTAAGTTGATCATTTCATTTTTTAACATCAACATCGATCAAGAATCTTGAAAATACTCATTGTATTTAATTAAGTGCAATTTCTTTAATGCCTCCCAACATATCTACAAAACAAAGTGATAAAAATATTAAAACACCATCATATAATAATGTTATCAATTAATAAATAAAAATTAAAGTAATATTACCTGTTTCAACTGCTTCAATATCATCAGCAATGTTAATTACTGGTAATGATCGAATCCAATTTTGAGTGCAAATAAGAGCTTTGACAGTTTTTGGGGACAATGAGCTTCTAAAAGGATCAATGACTCTACCTCTAGTAGAAAATGTGGACTCATAAACTACAGTTGATATAGATATAACTAAAATATATTTAGTAATTCTAGAAAGAACTTTATACCTTGATGAGTTTACCTTCCACCAACTCAAAAGATCAAAAGATTCATCATCCACATCCTCACATGTTTCACCCAAATATTTATCCACTTCAGTTTGGTTATCTATATTTTTTGTATATTTGACACAATTTTTATAACGGTTTATCAATAATGAAAATGAATCCACATTCATACTATCTACTTATTCCGTGTCTAAAAGTTGTGAGCATCTAACTTATGCATTTGTAGAATACAAAACTGAATACTGATCAAACACATTATTCAAAGTTTGTCTAAATTTTTTCATCATTTGACCAACCATAATATCATCTTTTCACACAAAAGATCCAAATAAACTCTCAAACCTTATTCTTTACGTCTTGGATCAAGCAAAGTTGCAATAAATAAAAAATCATTCATCTTTCCTATACCTCTCCAATATTTATTGAACTTTGTTTTCATCTCTTCCACCATTTTGCTTAACACAGAATCCGTCTTTTGACACCAAAAACTCAATTAGTTGTGTATGAAGCAAATTTGATCCAAAAATAAATTTAAAGTAACATACAAAGAACCAGAAAATCTCAATGTTGCATCATAAAATATTTTCAAGAACCTCACAAATACGTGAACATTAGACCAATCAAAAAAATCAGGAGTTTTGCAACTATCCTTTTCAATGTTGAACTCTTGCTTAAATATCACATTATCATCTTCTAAACGCTCAAAAATCTTCTGAAATCTCACTGCAGCTTCTAACATTAAATAGGTAGGGTTTCACTTTGTTACTACATCCAAACATAAAAGTTTATTAGTGTCAATTTTCTCTTGCTCAGTAGAATTCTTAAATTTTAACAACCTTGAAGGTGATCTTTTGAAATATTTCACAACTTTTCTTATCTTACTTATACTTTATTCATGTTCTTTCAAGCCCTCTCTCATAACCAAATTCAGAATATGAGCTGTACGCCTCATATGCATATGTTGACCATCTAATATTGCATCTCCCTAATTTTTCATTTTTTTGAGCAAGTAAGAAACTAATGTATTGTTTGAACTAGCATTATCTACTGCAACAGTAAATACCTTATCAATTCCCCAATCTAACAAGCATTACTCAATTGCTTTCCTAAGGATATCACCTTTATGGCTAGAAACTACACAAAAATTTAAGATTCTTTTTTAGAATTTCCACCTATCATCTATGAAATGAGCAATGAGACACATATAGTTCAAATTTTGAGCTGAAGACCATGTGTCAGTGGTCAAACAAACTCTTTAAAATGACTTAGAGAAAAATTCCTTTAAATTTTAAATTATCTTTTTCCTTCAAAAAAAAAAACTGAAGCAATCTCGTGTAACAATGGTACGAGAAGGAACTTGGAACTTTGGTTCCAAAACTCTACTATACTTCTTAAATCCTTCATTCTCAACATGACTAAACGAAAACTCATCAACTATAATCATCTTTGTAAGTGCAAGCCTACAAGCCTCAATACTAAATTTATGTGCAATAAGTGCACCTTTTTTTATCTTTTGTAGGATTTTCAAGAGTATAGTCTTTTGCTTCTTCTCAACTCTACCAAGAAATAACTTACATTGTATAACAATATGAGCTCTTAAATTTGATGTACCAGACTTGCTGGATACATATACATGCTCCTTAAAATAATATTTACATCTTGCCTTGCGATTTAAGCCTTTACCCACTATATCAAAATGTTTTCAGGCATCAGAAGAAGGTTTGGAAGATTTTCGTTTACCTTTTCCATCATCGTTATCAGTGAATTTTGTGGAAAGTTTGGGTTTGTCATTCGACGAAAGTTCCTCAATTTCTGGTGGAGCATTTTGTGGATTATTTTCAACATTTTCAGCAACACTTGCACTTTCGATAGTTGCAAGTGGACTACCCGTAGTAGGAGCATTTTTGTCCATCTAAGATAAATAACAAAAAATAAGTACATAATCTAACAAAACACAATATAATGGTAAAATCTATAATTCTAAAATAAGTAGTTAGAGAACATTCATACATTACATGATGACATCAAATATCAATTCGTTATGGTTGCTTTCCAAATCAGCTAGCTAACCAAATGAACCTATATATATGGAAAAAAAAAAAAAAAGAGAGGATATAGTAAACCAAAATAACAGATCAAACAATAAAACAATGCTATATGATCTAAGTCACAAAATTAAGAAGAAAAATAAACAATATATGCCATAAAAATAAACAAGATTATCTCAATTAATAATGTCAATATTGAACACATTTTATTTGCTTTTGTAAACACACATATGTTTGTAACCAGACAATAAACAAGTAAGTTGTTAATGAAATGAAGTAAATATAGTTTTCTTCAGAAAATTTAACAGAGAAAACATTTATGTAAATTAGTGAGGATGAGGGCAGAAAAAAAATCATTCTCATATAGTTACTCTTCTTTGATGATTAATATATGCATACATGGCTTCCTAACGGTGAACTAGTAAGTAGAATGGCCACATTAATTTAATAGGTGTCTTAATCTTTTTTTTTTTAGCAATAATAAGTGTCTTAGTCAAATCTTAAATGCATTCTTAGAGTAAGCAAATCTAAGTCCATTAATAAACTCACCAACGACGACGAATGTGCGACGACAAACCATTGTGTGACGAACCAACTACTGTGACCAATTACTTGCAACCGACGACGAACTGGGTTGGGAGTCCTAAATGGAGTGTAGACTATGGGCGAGTCTGAGCTGAGGGACTATTTTCTAATGTTTTGAATTTTAATTTTGGGTTTTGGTTTGTATTTTCTAGTGTTTCACCTTTTTTGTAGTATTTTTGTTATAAAAAAACATTTTAAATTTTTAAATTTTATTATTGTATTTGTATATAATGTGGTATATAATATAAATAAAAGTGATCAATAAAAATATGACATGTATATAAATTTTTTTAAAAAATTCAGTCAGATTGGATGAGATCGGATGATAAATAGGAAAATATGCTATCCGATCCGAACATCAAATCGAAATTATTCAAAAATTAACGAATCGGATCGGATCGGATGATCGAATTTTTTGAACACCACTAATGAAAACTATACTATGCAAGTGAAGTTTACTGGAAAAAAAAAAAAAGTGAAGCTGCAATAATATTATAAAAATAAATAGATCACATTCACGATTTAAGAGAAAAGTAAAAAGAAAAAAGTAAGTTATACATAATATGTTATTTTGTAGTTTTTTTTATTAAAAGGGATACAATTTTATAAAACATTTGATGCAAATCAAGTAGCTAAATATGACTATACATGTGAGAGTGGAGCTTAATATACACAATATCTTTTGTCACTTCCAAGTGGCCCAATTACAAGACTTAAAGCTAAACATTTCAAGGAAGTACTTAATGGGATAATCCAAGAAAATTGGATTGATTTTAAAAAGGTGAAGTCCAAAGTGAATCTACATGATATTTAAGGCTACATCCATATCATTCAAGCAATTGTTGAAGCTGGTTAGCATGCCAAAACATTAAGATCAGCTCATAAATGGACAAAACACTTCAAGAAGTAAGACCAAAGAATTGCAAGCAATAGGGATCGACTGAGTAAGACTAAAGGGTTACAAACAAAGAGATCAACTACTTAAGACGTTTAAAAGCGTTTTACATGTTTATTTTGGTTGGTTTTCATGTTCTAACTATTACAATAAGACCAAAATATGCACTTAGTTGTTTTAATGTTTGTTTTTGCTGTTTTGTTGTTACAATAAGTCCAAGAAACCTAAAAAAACGTGGACATGGTTTGGTAGTTTAGTTAATGTTTGTTTTACTGTTTTGTAATCTTTTCCTAGGGTTATTTCAAGCATAAATATTAAGGAATTTGGTAATGCATAGGACTTTTGGCTTTAAAAAAAATATTTGTGAGATTTAGTGTCTTCTTAATTCTTGAGAGAATATTTTAAACTTATTAAATTTATCTTGTGAACTTATCACCTTGATTCGTGAATAATTCTAGGTGTGGCATTTATCAAAATTTTATAGTCTAGTTCTTATTTTGTTAAGTAACGAGTCCAAGGCTTAACAACTATTGTCTATATGTTCTGAAAGTTCTTATCTATTATTGTTATTGGGTTTCATTGTAAGGTTCATATCAACATTACATCATTATAAAGATTTTTTTTTAAAACAACAATAAAGATCTTATTAAAATATTAGATAGTTACATTACACTCTACTTTTTTCAATTCATCAAAAATTTACCAGCAAAATAAGAATGGGCATAACACCCTTATGCCCCGAAAACATTAGAGTTTTTTAAGCTTGCTCTTTGAAATTTTAATTCACCTTATGCTTGATTCAAACAATTCAATCCATATGCAAATTTGGATATATTTAACAAAACCCTAACTTTAACAAAATTGAAATATTTTAACTGCATATATTTAACAACTGTAACACAAATTTGAATCATTTCAAATTTAAAAGATTCAATACAAACTTAAACAATTTATAACTAGCAGAATACAATAAACAACATAATTTATTTAAACACAAAATTTGTTGGAGTAGAAAAAAACTAAAAATACGCCGGAAGCCGCACCATCACCAAAGAAGGTGAACAAACTAGCTACAAAGAAGTTTGACAACACCAAAATTCCCATTAACAGAGAAACTAGTTACCGTAAAAGACAAATGCCACAACAAAAGTAAACCCAGGCAAACCACCCAGTATGCATCACCTCTATTTTCTTTTTTCTTTTTCTTTTTTTATTAAAAGCATCACCTCTATTTTCAAACCTAAAAATTATAAAAATCACAAAAATTGAAATATTACAAATATGGAAAAGATTACAAAGATTGAAATAATACATCACCTCTATTTTCAAACCCAAAAATTAAAAACTAAGCATTTAGTGATCAAAATTATCACCTACCCGTACCTAATACACTACACACCAAGACACATAACCACCCATCTACAATTTGTAAATGTTATTTAGGTGTGACTCATAAAATTCATTTAAATACATTAACATTTCAACACTGGGTAGCCTATAATTTTGTATAATTCAGCTTATAAATAATATGCATAATTCTTCCATTTATATAAATTTATTTACGTATATATAGAGCATCATATTAAAATTAATAAAGCGTACAATATACTCATGTAGCTAGCTCATACAAAACTTTTTTCCAATTGTTTATTATTATTAGTACCTAAATGCAATAATATTGTTTATTATTATTTTAAATAATTAAAATTTAATTAATTTAATTGTTTTGACATGTCTTTGTGTCATGAAAATTAGAGATATGCAAGACTTTAATGCACAAATATATATAAAGTACGATACCAAATTCCTGCCCCTCGATTGGGTTACTCACGTTACAAATACCAAATTCCTGCCCCTCGATTGGGTTCCATTGCATCTACCTAACTAACATGTTTGTTACTATAAATAATTCATTTTCTAGTATTCTTCATAAATTATATTTATATTTTGATTTTTCTTTATCATTAATACGGTATTTTCGTATCTTAAAATATATATTAAATAAACTAATAAATTTTTAATTACATAAATTCTCCATGAATGATACAATATTAGACGCAAATGGTTTAATAGAAAGAGAATATGAATTCATGTACTTTTTCTTTTCATTGGTATTGTACTAATTAAGTTAACTATTGAAGATATAAAATATATAGTTATAATCATATAAATCCTGTAGACTTTGATTATGGTAATTTTAAGTTGTGTAAAATAATTAAAAAGAATTCATGATTATTTTTTTCCTCAAGTCTGTAAATAATAATTTAATATATAATATTTTCAGCTAAAAGAATAAAGAAAATATGTAAATTAAAAAGAATTCTGTGTTACTTCTGTTTTGTCTCTATAATTGGCAGTAATTTATTTTTACTATATAAATTCTCTAATACACGTGGTAATAAAATGATATGTTAATATCATTACTTCTATTAAGAAAAATAGGAGATAATTAATATATTAAAGGAGATAACTTCAACTAAATTGAAAATTTAAAACATAAAATGGAGATAATAAATACCAACAAAAGTTTTATTATAAATGAATTTGTAAAATAGGACATGTTTATGGCAATTAGTTAAAAATACGCAACTTGTACATAAATTATTTTATTATTTTTAATTTTTTTTGCTTAATTTTTATAATATATTTAAAATTAATATAAAATTAATTTTTTTATTATTCTAATTTAATCAAAAAATTAAAATAATATTTAGAGTTATTATTAAATGTAGTAATTATTATATAATTAAAACCTTAATAAAATATAATACTTATTTATTGTCATGTTTAAATTCTAAAAAAATAACTAATATAAATAATATGAATAATTTTATAAAAAAAAATAAACATAATTTATATTTTTTATATATAATTAAAATTATTTTTTTCAATCAAATTATTTTAAATTATTGAATCGAAAGCATCACTAGTAAAAAGAAGTTTTAACAAATATAATTATTTAAATGAATGTAAAATATAAAATATGATACTAAAAACAATTAAAAAAGTACAAATTATTTAAAATGAAAAATGATATATAATTAAATTTAGATAATAATAAATACTATGTCACGTATTTTGAAAAATATAATGTTATAAGTTTTTTCTTTATTATAAACTTATTGTATAATTACAAATATATATATATATATATATTTGTTTTTGATAAAAATAATTGTTAGCATCGTACTCGGTAGGGATTTTGTCTAAAATGGGCAAATCCCATAAGATAGTTTAGAAATAGGCTGATTTGGTTTAAACTTTAGAAATAGGCAAATTGAAATTGGCTCTTCCAGTTGCCGGTTCCACCCCTTATTTCCCACCAAAGTTTTCTTACTTCTTCTCTCTCCTTCTCTACGCACTCTCCCTTCCCACCAAAGTTTTCTTACTTCCTCTCTCTCCTTCTCTACGCACTCTCCCCTCCATTTTTTCATCTCATCCTTACAAACTTTGAAATTTGAGGTTAGTGATATTAAATATTTTGGTTGGGTAGAAATTTCTCAGTTTTAAATAGCATGTAAATGGTGAAATTTGCCGCGGCATTTGTACCAACAATTTTTGCAGTTTATCGTTTTGGGTCAATGTTTTTTTTTGAAAATTTGCCAACCATTTGGGTGATTGGTTGGTTGGAAAGTGATTTGGGTGTTATTTTGCCGTTTAATTTGTTGTATGAATCTGCCATTTTCAGTGTTCAATTTGAACTAATGTATTTCGCGTGTTATCCCCCATTTTTAATCTGCTATTTTCTTTCCCTTTTGTCTTGGGTTTATCCGTTAGGTCGTTGAGTAAATCTCTGGTATACTTTAGATATACCTAGATATACCTTAGATATACCTAGATATACCTAGATATACCTAGATATAACTAGATATACCTAGGTATATCTAAGGTATATCTCGATATACCTAGGTATATCTTAGGTATATCTGTGGTATATCTCGATATACCTAGATATACCTTAGATATAACTAGATATACCTAGGTATATCTAAGGTATATCTCGATATACCTAGGTATATCTTAGGTATATCCTAGGTATATCTGTGGTATATCTCGATATACCTAGGTATATCTTAGGTATATCTCTGGTATATCTCGATATACCTAGGTATATCTTAGGTATATCGAGATATACCTAGGTATATCTCTGGCTCGATATACCAGAGATATACCTAGGTATATCTCGATATACCTAAGATATACCTAGGTATATCGAGATATACCAGAGATATACCTAAGATATACCTAGGATATACCTAGGTATATCGAGATATACCACAGATATACCTAAGTATATCTAGTTATATCTAAGGTATATCTAGGTATATCGAGATATACCACAGATATACCTAGGATATACCTAAGATATACCTAAGATATACCTAGGTATATCTTAGGTATATCCTAGGTATATCTTAGGTATAGCTCGATATACCTAGGTATATCTTAGGTATATCTCTGGTATATTGCGGTATATAATTTCATATATCAATTTAATTAAATGTAATTTTGAATTAATATTGGTTAATTATTTGAAAACATTTTACAGAATGGATTGGCTTAGTATTCTAATAATTCATAATGGTAAGTGGTTATTGAAAGATGATAAAGAAATATATCGAGGAGGTGAAGGTTGGGTGATGAAGATTAAAAAGGGATATAAGTATAATGAACTTAAAGAAAAGTTGTTTATGAAGTTGAAAATAGATAAGTTAAAGTATGAAATTTCAGTAAGATACTTCTATAAGAATGATTTGACATTACCTTCTGTTTTAATTGGCGATGATGAAGATTTGGATGAGTTTTTTGACCTTCATGTTCAAGACAATGAAAGAAAGGCTGTTCTATATGTAACAAAAAATGAGATAAGATCAGTAGGTACAAGTCATTCCATTTGCCGTGAAGAACTTGTTAATACTATAGGGCGTCATGTAAATGACTTGAGCGATACACATCCGCAGGAAGGAACTCAAAATCCCATAAGAAATTGCGATAATATACCTCATGGTATTGGTGATGATTTAGATAACTATTTAGATATACCGCATATGGGTGATGATGAGTTTGTTGATATGAATAGAGAGTGTCAATTAGAAGTTGTTACTGTCAACGAAAACATTGATAATGACATGGGCGGAATTGGTACTTTACAAGGCAATCATAATGAAATGACATCAGATGAACAAGAAAGACTGATTTTAAGAGATGAATTGTTAAATGGTTTAACTGAGTCTGAAGGACGAAATGTTGTTGTGGGCAATAATGAAATACATTTTGGTCCATCAAGTACAGCCACAGAGATTATTTCTAATGGTAACGTTTCCTCTTCTATGGCACATGTTGAGGTTGATTTGAAAGTTGATCAAGTGTTTGACAGTAAGATAGATTTCACCACACATGTCGGCCTTTATGCCATAAGAAATAGATTTGAGACAAGGACACTGACAAGTAGGAAAGACCGTGTCGTGATAAGTTGCATTCAATGTAGTTGTATTTGGAAGATTAGATGTAATCGGATCAAGGGCTCAGATAGGTTCAAGGTAAAGCATTTTCAATCAGAACATACTTGTGATCCTAACCATTACATGAGGAAGAATAGGACTGCGACCTCAAGAGTCATAGGTAATGCCATAAAAATGAAGTTGGTGCGACCCGGAAGAATTTATAAGCCGAAAGATATTATTGATGATTGTCAGAATGAGTTTGGGATTGAAATTGGTTACACCACAGCATACAGGTCTAAAGAGAAGGCTCTGAGGTTGCTACGTGGAAGTGAAGAGGAATCTTTCCTCTTGCTTCCTTCCTACTGTCACGTCCTAAAGGAAAGGAATCCCGATAGCGTCACACATATTGAAGTTGACCAATTATCCGGAAGATTTAAGTATTTCTTCATGGCATTAGGTCCATGTATCAGAGGATTCTTATCTTGTATAAGACATGTAATTACAGTTGATGGTGCATTCTTATCAGGTAGGTTTGCTGGGACATTATTCGTTGCAAATGCTTCTGATGGAAATAACAACATATATCCACTGGCCATTGGGGTTGGAGATTCTGAGAATAATGAAGCTTGGGAATGGTTTTTGCTAAAAGTATCAGAATTAGTCGGGCACATCGACGACCTTGTAATTGTTTCTGATAGGCACCAAAGTATTATTCAAGCTGTTCCGAAAGCATTACCCAATGCATTGCATGGTTATTGTGCATTTCACATGGAGATGAATTTAAACCACAAGTTTAAGAATCCAGATATTACACCTTTGTTTAGATGTTGCTCAAGGGCATATACAAAGCGTGAATTTGACAAGTACATGGGGGATTTGAGATTGATCGATCCTGAGATAGAAAAGTACTTAGTTGAAGCAGGCATTGAGAAGTGGTCAAGATATCATTTCCCAGGTATGAGATACGGTATAATGACTACAAATAGTTCAGAATCCTTTAATAATGTCATGAAATCTGCTCGTGAATTACCCATAACCATGCTTGCTGAGTACTACCGTAGCAAGATACAAGCTTGGTTTGTCGAACGTAGGGAAGTTGGGTTGAAATGGGGAACTCGCCATCTAACCGATGTGGTGGAATCAATTATGCGTGCAAATCACAATAAGTCCACAAGGTACAGGGTTTTTAGAATTAATGCACATGTCTTCCAGGTATGCCATTCGTACAACTATCTGATTGTTTATTATATGTTTATATATTTTTATTTATTGTCTAATGTAACAAGTTTATTGTTACCAAAATCAGGTTGTACATGGTGACACTAGTCACGATGTTGATCTACTGAACAGAAGTTGTAGTTGCAGGGAGTTTGATATTCACAAAATCCCATGTTGTCATGCCATTGCAGCGGCCCGTTTTCAAAATGTTGATGTTCATACACTTGTGGACAAGTTATATACAGTAGATTGTTACATCATTGCATATGCAGAATCCATTTTTCCGGCTACTGATACTGGTGAATGGGACATTCCACCAGAGATCATAGATTTAGTTGAACTTCCTCCCAACACGAAGAAACAATGTGGGCGACCGCGAAAGCGACGCATACGTTCACGCGGGGAAGTAATAAAAAAGGTCATACTATGCAGTAGGTGTGGAAATAGTGGTCATAATATGAGGACTTGTAATGTATTCCGTCAGATGATTGTAGAACCTTCCCTACCTTCTGTATGATAAACATTTGTTGTTAAATTGACGGTTGGCACCATGTCATCCTTAAGAGTTTAATGTATTATTTATGTATTTTTCGATTTGTATTAATTAATTATAAATGCAAATATGGTTAATTCATGGCAGGTCATACT
Source organism: Elaeagnus macrophylla (assembly GCA_029378325.1). Taxonomy (NCBI): domain Eukaryota; kingdom Viridiplantae; phylum Streptophyta; class Magnoliopsida; order Rosales; family Elaeagnaceae; genus Elaeagnus; species Elaeagnus macrophylla. Next base: position 19,474,263 of record CM055642.1, on the reverse strand, counting down.
AGAGATGTATCCACATATCTTTTAATGCTTTCTACTTTTAAGTTGGACTTTCATGTTTACCATATACACTCCCAGATATTTGCACTTAACTACACATATGACTTAGCATACATATCAAAATCATTATTTGTAGGGTAGGGTTACCTACATATATGTAGGTATATATTGACTAAAATAATCAAAAATATCGAGGTATACCAAGAGATATTCCTTAGATATACCTAGGTATAACTAGATATACCTTAGTTATATCGAGATATATCTATGTATAACTATATATACCTAGGTATATCGAGATATACCTAGGTTTACCTTATATATACCTAGGTATATCGAGATATACCTTAGATATACCTAGGTATACCTTAGATATACCTAGGTTTACCTTAGATATACCTAGATATACCTTAGATATATCTCGATATACCTAGATTTACCTTAGATATACCCAAAAATATCTCGATATACCTAGATATACCTTAGATATACCTAGGTATATCGAGATATACCTACTTATACCTTAAATATACCTAGGTATATCTCGATATACCTAGATATACCTTAGATATAATCAAAAATATCTCGATATACGTAGATATACCTTACATATACCTAGGTATATCTCGATATACCTAGGTATATCTAAGGTATATCTCGATATACCTAGGTATATCTAAGGTATATCTAAGGTATATCTCGATATACCTAGGTATATCTAAGGTATATTTAAGGTATATCGATATATACCTTAGATATACGTTAGATATACCTAGGTATATCGAGATATACCTTAGATATACCTTAGATATATCTAGGTATATCTCGATATACCTTAGATATACCTTAGATATACCTTAGATATACCTAGGTATATCTCGATATAATACCGGCTCGATCGATCGTAAACTGTCTCGATCGATCGAGACCTACTCGATGAATCGACCCACATATCTCGATCGATCTGACTGAAACAGAGAGGAGGTAGATCGAAGTTGATCCAGTCTCGATCGATCTAATCCAAACAGAGAGGAGGTAGATCGAAGTTGATCCAGTCTCGATCGATCGAATCCAAACAGAGAGGAGGTAGATCGAAGTTGATCCAGTCTCGATCGATCTAACATGTCTCGATCGATCTAATCCAAACAGAAAGAAACTGGATCGAAGTTGATCCAGTCTCGATCGAGATATACCTTATATATACCTAGGTTTACCTTATATATACCTAGGTATATCGAGATATACCTTAGATATACCTAGGTTTACCTTAGATATACCTAGGTTTACCTTAGATATACCTAGATATACCTTAGATATATCTCGATATACCTAGATATACCTTAGATATAATAAAAAATATCTCGATATACCTAGATATACCTTAGATATACCTAGGTATATCTCGATATACCTTAGATATACCTAGGTATATCTCGATATACCTTAGATATACCTAGGTATATCGAGGTATATCTCGATATACCTAGGTATATCTAAGGTATATCGAGATATACCTAGGTATATCTAAGGTATATCGAGATATACCTAGGTATATCTAAGGTATATCGAGATATACCTAGGTATATCTAAGGTATATCTCGATATACCTAGGTATATCTAAGGTATATCTCGATATACCATCGATATACCTAGGTATATCTAAGGTATATCTCGATATACCTAGGTATATCTAAGGTATATCGATCTAATCCAAACAGAGAGAACCTGGATCGAAGTTGATCCAGTATCGATCGATCGAACATGGTTCGATCGATCGATCAAATTTTATCGATCGATCTAATCCAAACAGAGAGAACCTGGATCGAAGTTGATCCAGGGTCGATCGATCTAACATGTCTCGATCGATCTAATCCAAACAGAGAGAACCTGGATCGAAGTTGATCCAGGTTCGATCGATCTAACATGTCTAGATCGATCGACCATACCCTCGATCGATCGAACATGATGTGCACAATATGTTCTTTCGATACAATTCAAACTAAGTGTAGTGTTCAATTATGTGAGTGTGTATGCATGATGAAGTGTTTTACCTGATGATTATTGCACGTTCGAGGAATACATTAGTTGTGTGTCAATTGATCGAACAGGTACCCCTATGCTAGATTACATTTGATATTTTGTTCACGAAAGTTGCCAATTAAAATAAACCTTACAGCTCGATTTATATGACAGTAGTTTACTTTTGACAATTGATGTTTTTCTAGGTAATGTTTTTTTTATAAACCTTTATGCACGAATATGTTGATATAAGTTTTATTTTAATAATTGTATGTGAGGATAATCTTTTGTTAACGAAAGACATAAGTACATATAACACAATATACCATAGTTAGCAATATAAATAATAGAAGTTGTGCAATCCGAACATAAACTTAAACACGGACTTTTGGTTATGTTAAAGAAGATATACACCAAAATCAATGTGCCAATTAAGTTATACAATAATGTAATCGTCTTCAGCAAAGAAAAGTTCTAAACATAGTTTCTTCCTAAAAAAACTAATGGACTCGTCCTTAATTTCAATTAAGGCCTTCTCATTAACTAAGTACTCGATGAACTTCAAAGCGTAAATGCCACAGTCTCCCCTGTGAAATGAAAACAATTTGAAAATATTAGACTTAATTTGTAGGTAATCCATGGTATACGATGTTCTATTAAACACAAAAAAATAATGTACCAAAGTATTTTAAGAAACTTACGCTTCAACCTGTTCAGGAACAGATATGGCATTACGATAAAAGGGCCACCGTTCTTTGATTTCATATTCAAATAATCCCAAGCTTTTAATTAAGCTTGGGATCATTACACATAAGTTATGAAGTCTTTTCTTAAGACTTCCATCCCTTATGTGTTTCGGAAGTGAATCGTAGACATCAATATGTTGCTGTCTTATGTCAATTCCGATAGCAATCCAATGGCCCTTCTCCAATACAACTCCATAAATAATGTGCACATAATTCCATGGCTTAGCATGTTTAGGACGTGCACCTGGTTATGTTCAAATGTATAACAATAGATATACCATGTTAATCAGACAATAAAATTAAACAAATTATGCAACAATCACAATAACTAGAGAATATACCTGTTACATAATCCAACCACTTTTTGTTGAGCGACCAAAATTTTGTTTGGTCGTTCTTCTTAAGTTTCTTCCATTCAGCCGCACTTGACTCAACGTAAGCCTACATTTTAATATTCCATAATGGCCAAATACATTTAAAATAAGTTAAGAATTTATTTTTCAATAATATTGTATAATATTATTGGTCCTTACCAAAAACGTTGAGTCAACTGTAGTCCAGAGATTGTTAGGGAACAAGTCCGGGTGAATTTCCTCCTTTTTCCTCAACAACCATAGTCCACAATCAATGTGCTGCATAAATTTAATTCAGGATATAACACCAGAAAAATTTGCATACATTAGTTCTCAAGAGTCACAGGCATTTCAAATAATGACAGTTATCCTTAGAATACCATTTTTTCATATCATATTTCATTATAAGAGAGCAAAAGCTAAAATTCATAACATAAATATACCTCGTTCAGTAAGGATGAATGTGGTTTGAAAATACGATGAAACCAGGAAGAATTTGCCATACCCTTGCTTGGGCAACAAACATTAATGTTTTCCCTAAAAGGTAAACAATATAAAATATGATTAATACGGTAAACCTATTAATATTGATAAGAGATTTTAATAGAAATATATCTAAGATGTAAATAAATATATATAAAAGAATATACGTACTGGTTGTTTGAGTAATTTGTATATAGCCACTCCAAGAAGTATCTGTATCTATCTTCACTGAACATCCTCATTGGGTCATAAAGGGTTGGCACTTGATGTTCCTCCGATTGTTCAGATCTTATTGATATACCAGATTTCTTCCTTGGATGAACATAGGGAGATTTGAGCGAGGGACCAAGCTTTCTCTTCCTACGACTGTATGTCGTAGCAGATGGTGCGGACGTTCCAATTGATCCTACGCCCATGGATGCTAGCGATCCTAATCGCATTGACGATGAACCACTTATAATAGGGGCAGCCTCCAAAATCTCTTCCAGAGTAGATAAATTAATGTTGGACAAGTTCTGTTCCTCCTGGAAGACATCAGTTGGCTGTTTCTCAATGTTTACTTCAGGGGGACAAGTTTCACTGACACCCACAAATGTATCTTCCTTATATGTAGTAGCTGAGGTTGTTTCCTCAGCAACTTGTTCTGCGAAGACAACTATTTCTTTGCAACCATTATGTGGCAGTAATGGCTCTTCATTTGTAGGTATCACAATTTCTTCGTCCTTAGATAAATTCTCATCCCCAACCTTACGTCGGTCGAAAGTTGGGACAGATTTAACCCTGGACGGTTTGACTGAACCTGAAGCTTTCATTGATTCGTCCCGTGGTCGTGAAGAAGTTTTTTCTGATCTTAAAACCTTCTTCAAAGCATCCATCATCCATGTTTGGTTATCTTTTATTGTTGCCACCTCTTTTTTCAACTCCCTAATCTCCTGCAAAACCTGAGGTACAATGAAATTATATACGTTATCTATAGAATCATATATATCATTGAATGGGGAAATTTTATCCTTGATAGTTCCATTACCTCCATAATGGAAGTTGATGAATGAGCTGAGGTATGATGAGTTTGGACTTCTGGGATTCGGTCACTAATATGTTCAAAGTGACCAGATTGATGATGCATATCATCGCCTTTTGAAGGCAATGATTCATCAATTGTACCAACGTTTATGGACACATTCGGCACACCGAAGCTTGTATCCTTGGCACATTCTTGTGCTGAAACGTAGGAAGGACTCTGTCTCTCAGTTTCATTTGGAGCGAGTCTCTTCAACATATTAAACTGTACAATAACCAAAAAAATTAATTAATTATTTTTAACAACTTCAGGTATATCAGAGTAATTAAAGACAAATTATATATGCTAAACACTTACATCCTCTCGTTTGAAGATATTCTGGTTTAACTCCCAGAATTTAATAGTCTGTCCCTTTCTTAGATTTTCCCAACGTAGTATCCTTGGGATTTGATCGGGGAATACTTGGGTGGCTAAATCAGAAATGTCCACCTGTAAGGCCTCATAAGCCCAGACTTGCAGTGCCCAACAAAATCCGTAGACACTGTAAGTGATCGCGTGTTTGTTTGAATCTTCAGACGCGACCTCCTTGTGGCCTTTAGATTTTCTGTCATTAATATGCATAATGACACTCTTCAACCTTCTTATTAAATAGTCATAAACTATTTTACCCCATGGGTACTTATTAAATTTGTCAAAATCTTCAACCAGTTCTAAATAGTCTTCAGTAATGGACCTTAGACTATTATCAGACAGAAGAATAATTTCCAGGGTATAAATAAGACCCAACCTCAATACATCATCCAAGTCAGTGGAGATAGGAAGCTTTGTGAAAACCTTCTCCAGGTCGCCTTTCTTGATGAGACCGTCGGTCTTAAAGTATGTCTTCCGTAACCGATTATTTCGAGCTGGGCACTCTTCCGAACCGGTAAACATCAAACCGGTTATTAAACTAAATTCTCCATATCCAAAAATATGGGGTGTGCCATTGATAATCACTCGGAGCTCTTTCCCCGAATGATCTTTGTCTTGCATCATCAATAAGTGATGCAACAATCCCCCTGTGAACTCAATATGGTTCATCCTTGTGATGAAACCAAAACATAATTCTTCATACCTCTGAAGTAACCCAAATCGCTCAAGGGTCGTCTTCAATGTGCTAAAAGTGCCGCGGCGTGATATGTTGGTAATTTTAGCAACATAATATCCAGAGGGGGAGACTGCAGGACTATAGCTTGATTCAGCTGCCATTTCCTGCAATGTAAGAAAAAAAAATAATTAATACTTATGAACAAGTTGTTGAAAATAACATTCAAAATAACATGAATACAATTCAATACACTAAGATATATCTCGATATACCGAGATATACCAACATATATCTAAGATATACCAAAATATACCACAAATATACCTATGTAAATCTGTGGTATATAGAGATATACCTAGGTATATCGAGATTTAACTAGGTATATAGAGATATACCTTAGATATACCTAGGTATATCTCGATATAACTAGATATATCGAGATATAACTAGGTATATCGAGATATACTACAGATATACCTAGGTATATATCGATATACCAGAGATATACCACAGATATACCTAGGTATATCTCGATATACCTTAGATATACCTAGGTATATCTCGATATACCTTAGATATACCTAGGTATATCTCGATATACCTTAGATATACCTAGGTATATCTAAGGTATATCGAGATATACCTTAGATATACCTAGGTATATCTCCATATACCTTAGATATACCTAGGTATATCTCGGTACCTTAGATATACCTAGATATACCTAGGTATATCTAAGGTATATCGAGATATACCTAGGTATATCTAAGGTATATCTCGATATACCTTAGATATACCTAGGTATATCTCGATATACCTTAGATATACCTAGGTATATCGAGATATACCACAGATATACTTAGGTATATCGAGATATACCTTAGATATACCTAGGTATATCGAGATATACCTTAGATATACCTAGGTATATCTAAGGTATATCTCGATATACCTAGGTATATCTCGATAAAACAGAGATATATCTAAGGTATATCTCGATATACCTAGGTATATCTAAGGTATATCTCGATATACCTTAGATATACCTAGGTATATCTCGATATACCTTAGATATACCTAGGTATATCAAGATATACCTTAGATATACCTAGGTATATCGAGATATACCTTAGATATATCTCTGTTTTATCGAGATATACCTAGGTATATCTCGATATACCACAGATATACATAGGTATATCTCGATAAAACAGAGATATACCTAGATATATCTTAGGTATATCGATGGTATATCGAGATATACCTAGGTATATCTTAGGTATATCGAGATATACATGGGCGGTATATCTTAGGTATATCGATGGTATATCGATGGTATATCTCGATATACCTAGGTATATCTTAGGTATACCATCGATATACCTAGGTATATCGAGATATACCATCGATATACCTAAGATCTATCTAGGTATATCTAGGTATATCGAGATATACCACACCGCAGAAAGACCAGAAATCAGATTTTTTTTTTTTAATAAATCATACATGAAAGGGTAACAATGAATAATTCCATTTTCTGGTACCATATCTCGAACCTTCAATCTCAATGGCAATGGCTACTAGTAACCCAGCCAGCAAGACTGATAAAAACACAAAAGCCCAAATACAGAAATACCAATATTCCACAAAAACCCAATAAAAAACCATTCCCAAGAAGTTTTCGTGAAGGGACGGAGAAGACATTGATTCAACAAAACTTACCAAAAGTTGCAGAGCTCACAAATGAAGTTCCGTGAAATTCTTGTTTCCTGCGTCGTCTTCGTCCTCGGTAATAGACTGGAAATGTTCCTAAATCGTCTTCCTCGCGAGATAAGTCTGCGTCGTTTCGTTCCTCAGGTAAGTGGGAGAGTGGGAGAGTGGGAGAGTTTAGTTCAATAGACTCGAAACTGTTGGATTTAATTCAAATGTTTTGAAGCACGCGAATTTTCGTTTTTTTTTTTTAATAAAATACCGGCTACAAACCAATAAAACAGGTGGACAGTTAAAAAATGCCTATTTCTAAAGTTTAAACCAAATCAGCCTATTTCTAAACTACCTTATTGAATTTGCCCATTTTAGACAAAATCCCTACTCGGTAACGTAACTATTAATTCAGACAACAATTATTTTTCTTGTTTTCCTCTACAAAAAGTCCAATTCTACTTCAACTTCTCTCTTTTCTTCAACTTCATCAATGGCATTCCCAATCGCAGCGATCTCCCTTTACCTTCTCCTTCTGATTACCCTTTTCTCAAAATCCCATCTTTCTATGACCATCTCTGAGCCTTCCCAACTTTCGGCTCATCTGAAATCGATTACAGATGTTCACGAACTTCTTCCTAAGTACGGCCTCCCAAAAGGTCTCCTACCCAACAACGTCAAGTCCTACACTCTTTCTGACGATGGTAGCTTCAATATCGACCTCGAGAGCCCTTGTTACGTCCAATTTGATCGATTGGTTTACTACGATAAGAAGATTAAGGGAAAATTGAGTTATGGGTCGGTGTCGAATGTGTCTGGAATTCAAGCTAAGAAGTTGTTCTTCTGGGTTTCTGTGACTCGAATTCAGGCCGATAAGGATTCTAATTATATTGAATTCTTTGTGGGTTCTTTGTCTGAGAAGTTGCCCGCAAAGCAGTTTGAAAATATTCCTTTTTGTAAGAGCAATGCTTGTGATGAGGGGACTTGTAATCTTGCATCCATTTGAGGTATTTCTTCGCCGAAGTCTATGATTGTATCTAGGAATAATATTGAGTTAGTTCTGCAATTTATTAAAAGTTTAATTATCTAATTTTTAAGTTAAGTAAAATAATCACAATAATTATTTTAAAGTTAAAATTTATTTTATAATTTTTTGTAACAAGTATATATTTAGATGATTATTTTGACATTTTTTAATTTATTTAACATTTTTATAAAATTAATATATTTATTATGCTTGTTAAAAAGTTACAGACTACAATTTAAAAAAAAATAATATTTTTATTCGATTTAACCAAAAAAAAATTGAGGACTAATTAATCTTTAATAAAATTATACGACTGTTTTTATTACTACGTCCATTATATCTACTAGAGCTACTTGATTTACTTTTTAATTTGAATTTTGTTTTATCTTCAAATTTAGCATTTTTATCATCTATGTTGGTCCTGAGTCCTGAGTCCTGACCATTGTGGGATCAATGAAGCTGAGCTTTGTGTTCAATTAGTGATGTCTCTGTGTTAGTTACCAATTGACACATACAAGTTTTGGGAATAAACTCCATTCAATAATTCATTATTCGCTCTAAAACTCTAATATTTAAGAAATAAATAGCAAATCTAATTCATTTTAATTGTTGTAGAGTTATAAGAGTTTTGGAAGGACATCGAATTTGCAATCTTCTTGTCAATAATAATGTTGTAGAAGGTTCATATAATGTTTTCCATATATGCATATAATTTGATATTTATTTCTTAGATATAACACAGTGTGGGCAAAATTGTATGATTTAAAATTCATGCTTTTTGAGTTGTTTTGTTTCTATTGCAGATAAGAGAAGTCCCAGTTTCATGGGCAACTGATTTTATAAGAGTGAAGGAGGTTTATACACATGGATCTGTTAACATTACCTTTATGGCTTTATCTGAGCAATGTTTCCTGTTGAAATAAATATTATGTATATTATCTAAATTGTGAACTTCATAGATCTCATTGGATTATTATGAGGGGGGTTTCACTTGTTCATCAAATCAAAAACTCACTTCTATCCCTTCTTCATTAGTATCACAAGCTATAACAAGTATTAGAGTAAAACATGTATCAATGAGATACATATGTGGACTCGTATCTTAATGATTTGGGAAATATAGAATAAAAATATTTTTTTTTTATCATAACTTGATATATGTATCAATTCACATGGTACAATTTAATTGGCTCTATTAGTAAAAGTTTCACAATCATTTCATCCTTTCACATTCTCAATTTTACATTCAATAAATAACTAACATATTACTTGATGCATGCCATAATTTGATGAATATAATACTATTTAATATAAAAATAGAGAGGTTTTTGACGGAGGACAATTCATTCAATTTGTAGAATCAAACTTGGCTACACTAGTTTTATTTAACCTTTACTTAGTGACATTAGTCCTAGTTTTAGCAAAGGAAGTCTTTTGTCTCCTAAATATAGGAACACTTTAATCCCTTAGAAGACGTATGATAAGAAACTAACATATTTTAGGTTAAATTATATATTTGTTCATTAATTTTATTATTTTTAAAAATTTAATTCTTTATTAAAATTTTCGTAAATTTTTTGTCCATTAACTTTTTATATTTAACACACTTAGTTTAAATTTAAAAATTAAACTAAATTATATTATATTCAAAATTAATGTGTTAAAAAACTCATTTTTTGCATTATTTAGTTCATTAATTTTTAAAGTTTAACATATTTAGTCAATTATTTTTAAATTTGAAATAAAAATGTTAAATATGAAAAGTTAGTTGACAAAAAGTTATGAAATTTTGTTATAGAAATTTTGTTAAGAGATTAGAGCTTAAACCCAAAAGCCCCTATCAGCAATTGATGAATGTTGAGCAGATTGGTCCCTAAATGTTCAATTGACAAAAAGTTATGAAATTTGTTATGAAAATCTTGTTAAGAGGTCAAAGCTTAAGTCCAAAAGTCCCTATGAGCAATTGATGAATGTTGAGCAACTTGGTCCCTAAATGTTCAAGGAGTAAACTTTCAAGCCTTTAGATAAAAAATCCCTAAATGTTCAATATCGATTCTGAATTTGATCCAACAAATGTGAAATTTGGTTGTGGCATCGCCGCTTAGGGCATCCGTATTTTAGTTTTATGAAAAAATTAATGCCTACTTTGTTTATTGGTATTAGTGAGTATGTTTTACGTTGTAAAATATGTGTTTTGGCCAAGAGCCATCGTATTACTTATTCTCCTAGTATTTATAATAAAAGTGCTATTCATTTTGAATTAATTCAATATGATGTTCGGATATCGTCTAGAGAGTCCATTGTATTAAGTATAATGTATTTTGTGTCGTTTATTGATAATTATACAAGATTATCATGGGTTGCTATTCTTAAAATTAAAGACGAAGTTTTTTCAACTTTTAAAGTTCGTACCCTTGTTCAAACACAATACAACCGCATCATTAGAATTCTACGTTCTAATAATATGGGAGAATATGTTATTGTATTTTTCAATATTTTTTCCAAATATATGGGATTATTCATCAAACCACTTACCCACAAACACTATAACAAAATGGAGTGTTCGAAAGAAAAATCATCATTTACTTGATATGGCTCGCGTGCTCCTATTTAGTGCTCATATGCAAAATATATTTGGATCGATGCTGTACAAGCTTCTGTCCATCTCATCAATCGTCTCCCATATAGTATCATTCACGGACAAATCTCATTTGAGATTCTCGCATCTCATGTATCTCTGTCATCATTTCATAATCTTCCTTCACGTGTATTTGGTTATGTTACTTTTATACATGTTCTTAAAAATCAGAGGTTTAAGTTAGATGCCTAGGCAATTAAGTGCGTGTTTGTTGGTTATGAAAGTTATTAGAAAAGGTACAAGTGCTTCAATCCACCGACCAAAAATATGGATGTTACCTTATTTGAGGACATGAGCTATTTTTTCTCACCTAATACTACTCGTCAGGGGGAGAATTCATATTTCGAAGAGTTGTATCATGGTGAGGGGAGGAATTAGAAGAATCAATTATTGATATTTAAATGGGTTCTATTGAGATTCTTAACCTATTGAATCCAGTAGTCGAAGAAGTAGATGCTCCAAGTATCCAAGCACCAGTTTCGATCACTGAAAATGAAAATGAAGACACGGCTGTTCCTTCATGTATCACTCATACCTTTGATCAACAGCTCCCTGCTACTGAAGGTCACTCATCTGAGGTATGTACACCTACTGATACTAATAGCATTGAGTCTAGTGTTGGACAGTATGTTTTACCAAATAAGTCTGCTCGGGGTTAACTAGCCAAAAGATATGAACCATATATTCATGCAAAATCAAAATATTCAATAGCCAACTATATGTCTACTAAAAGATTGTCTAAGTCATATGAATCATTTGTAAATCAAATATATGTTGTATTAATACCTAGCAAAGTGTAGGATGCGTTGGGAGATCCAAAATGGAGGAAGGCAATTGACGAAGAGATGGAGGTGTTACAGAAGAACGATAATTGGCAACTTGTAACCATAAGGCAAAAAGGGAGTTGGTTGTCGTTGGGTGTTTACTATGAAACATAATTTTGATGGATCTGTGAATCAGTATAAAGCCCGCCTTGTAACAAAAGGGTTCACTCAGACGTATGGTCTAGACTATGAGGAGACTTTTGCTCATGTTACCAAAATGAATACTATTTGGGTTCTACTTTCGCTTGTTGCTAGCTTAAACTAGCAACTTCGACAGTTTGATGTTAAGAATGCGTTTCTTCATAGAGAGTTAATTAAGGAGGTGTACATGAGTCTTTCACATGGGTATATAGCTGCTTATCTTGGTAATTTTGTATGCAAATTGAAGAAGTCTTTATATGGTCTCAAGTAATCTTCTCGTGCCTGGTTTGGAAGATTTTCACAGTTCATGCAAAAAGTTGGTTACAAACATAGTAATTCAGACCACATGATGTTTCTCAAATATTAACAAGGAAAAGTAACAGCTTTAATTATTTATGTTGATGATATGGTAATTATTGGAGATGTTACTATTGAGATGGATAGATTACAAAGACAATTAGCCTTTGAATTCGAGATGGAGGATTTGGGTGAACTGAAATACTTCTTAGGGATTGAGGTAGCTAGGGGGAAAGAATAAAAATTTTTATATCAGAGAAAGTACATTCTTGACCTACTAACTAAGACATGTATGTTGGATTGCAAACCTATTGACACTCTTATTGAGCAAAATAATTGTCTAGCAGAGTATCCACATCAGGTACCAACTGATCGAGCTAGCTATCAGAAGGTTGGTTTGGCCCCTAATTTATTTGGCACATACTAGACCAGATGTTACATATGTATTAAGTGTGGTAAGTCAGTTTATGCATAACCAGAGTGAAAGTTACATGGATGCAGTTGTTATAATTTTAAGGTACTTGAAGTCAGCTCCAAGAAGATGAGTAATATTCTCTAAACACAACAACCTTCTTGAAGTTTGTTGCTTCACGATGCACATTGGGCAAGAAATATTACAGATAGAAGGTTGACATCAAGTTACTTCATCTTTGTGGGAGGTAATTTGGTTTCATAGAAAAGTAAGAAACATAAAGTTTTAGCGAGATCTACTGTTGAGGCTAAGTATAGAGGTATGGTTCGTGAGGTTTGTGAATTGCTGTGGATAAGAAGTTTGCTATTTGATTTCGGTTTTGAACTCAATAGTACTATGCAATTTTATTGTGACAGTCAGACAACCATTGATATATCGCAAAATTCAGTATAACATGATCACATTAAGCATGTAAAGGTTGATCGTCACTTTATAAAAAAAAAAAAAAAAACTAGATGCCAAATTCATTAGTTTACCTTTTGTTTCCACTGAAAAGCAACTTGCAAATGTGCTCACCAAATGAGTTTTCAAGAAGGTGTTTTATGACTCACTAAGCAAGCTAAACATGGTCGATATGTATGCACCAATTTGAGGGAAAGTGTTAGGATGAGTCGTGTAGTTAGTGTATAATGTATTGTAATTAATACGTATTTATTTGTAATAAAACTCTAATTTGTACAAAAATCCTGGCTTATTCAATATTTTGTAATTTATTTTCTATATATACTTTAATTATGAGGTAAAAATTAATAAAAAAAATATATTTAATTCATATTATATTTAACTATAAGAAAGCAAATTTTGCATCTCCTTTTCTTCCCTTCAACCTCTTTCTCTCTGTAAATGCAAATAAATAAATATCAAATAAGCTACACGACACTCTGAACAGTCTTTTCTTTTATTTTTTATTTTTTTTCTCTTTTCCTATCTTTGTCGGGGATGAGCATTTTAATCGAAACTTTGAGACAATGAAAATTAATCATAAGATTAATCTTACTCTGTACTTTAATAATACATCTATTGGCTTCACTAACTCTTTAAAATTGGTGTTTTATCGAGGAAAAATATTATTGATTTTGAGTTTCACATTTTTTTATAAATATTTTTGACTTTTTAAAAATATCAAATATGCTTTTCAATTTTAATAAATATTAAATATAACTGTTATTTAATAATATTTTTGTAATATCTTTAAAGTTAAAGTATATAAAATATAAAATTTTAATATCTTTTATTTTTAACATTAAATAATAAATTATATTAAACAAACAAAATAAAAATGATTATTTTTATTTTCTTATAATAAAATAGATATGTAAAAATAATATATATATATATATATATATATATAAAATTCATATAATAAATAATTTTTTTGTTATTTACCCTAAATGATCATATGTAGTAAAGTTATTAATTTTTAATTTTTTTATTTCCTAAAAATGGATAAATGTCATATTTTAATTAAATTTAATCACATATGCTTCAAATGTAAGAATAAAGAAATAATATAAATTTAATAGCTATGGTGAAATTAATGATAAAATTAAAATAATTAAAATAATTTATAATTATAAAAATACATAAGAAATTAATATTTATGAAATAATTTACTTTGATAAATTATAATTATCCTATTTTATAATAAATTATCAAATTATTATAAAAATTGGTTTATTTGTAAAATAATAAGTAATTTTTTAATCATAAAAATGATACACAACTTTTTAATTATATTAAGTAAATCAAGAGGTAAAATTTTGATTTTTCATTATCAAAAAGTTTTAATTCTAATTTTAATTAATTATTTAATTAATTTTATAGTCATTACATGTGAGAAATATAACAAAAAAATTATATCATATATTAAAAAAAAACAATATATTTTAAAAAAAATAAATTAATAATGTAAGATTAATTTTTTAGGGTATTTTTAATTTACATAATTTTTTAATTTATTATGTATTTCTTTATTTATTATAAATTTTTATTTTTTTAATCATAACAAACATAATAAATAAATTGATATTTTTAAATTTTTAATATTTTATAAGATATTCTAACAATTTAAAAAATAAGTGAATGAAAAAGTTAATGTCATTAATAATAAAGATTATTTTTAATAATACGTCTAATATTAGAGTTATTTTTTTGAACTATAAAAATATTTATAAATAAAAAGCTGAAAATATTCTTGATATCTTTATGTTTTCTAATAAGCAATTTATATTTAATAAAAAATGTCAAACACTACTAATTTTGCACCACTTAATTTAATATAATTTATGAGCTTAATTATAGTAATTAAAATCTATCACATTATTTAAAATATATTATAATCATGTTTATACTTTTTATTTATTTATTTATTGTTAATTGTAATTATAATTTTATTATTGCTATTTTATCACAATAATTTATATTTATTATGATATGTTACATATTAAAATAATTTTAAAAATAATAAATATTATAAAAAATATGAAAATAATTTACGTATAATTTTATTTATGTGCACTCAGGCTGTGAAATTACAAATTCAACCATCGTTAGAAGACAAAATATATTTGCAATATATTATTTTCAAAAAGCGTCACTGTTGATAAGTCAAAGCTATTGATATTTTTTAACACTTATATTATATCAAAAATATTTTAAATTAATTATATTTTTAAATAATTTTATTTAATATTTATATTTTTAAAATAATTTTAATTTAATCATTTTTAAAAAAATAAATGTACTAAAAGGTATTAAAATTTGATAATAAAAATATTAAATTAAATTTTTTTGATAATATGAATATTAAATTGAAATTCCTAAATATAGGTATTAAATTGAAATATTTTAAAAATAGTTTTTAATTTGAGATAGTTTTATTAAAATATAGGTATAAAAAAGTATCAATTCCAATTTTTGTCCCTAATTTATGGATTTTTTCAAAATAAAACATGTGGGCTTAATAATTATAGTTATTAATATCATCCATATATATCAAACATATTTTTCATTTTTATAAAAATAAAATATCAGTATTAATCTATTACACTGTCAATATAATTATTGTATACAATAATATTTTTTAATCTACAAAATTAAAAAATGAAGAGAGAAAATAAATAAAATGTTTAAATTTAATAACCATACTTCCAATTTGAAGGCTCTACCTGATAGTTGAAAGCTCTACGAAATTCCAATCACATGGCCGAGTTCAATTTCTGTTAGGTATGATGTGTGCCGTTCGTTTGTTATCTTCTTTCTTTCCTTTTGAACTACATAGTCAAGTCGTTTAAATGTTGAATGATGTTTGGTAAAGGCCAAATTATATTATTGATTCATATATTTTTATTTTTATTTTTTAAATTTTAAATATATGTTTTAAATTTTATAATTTAGTTTCAAATTTTTAAAAATTTATATATTAGTCTTAAAATTTTAACTTAAAAATATATATTTTAGTATAAATTTAATTAAAATTTAAATATCAAATGAATAGTTAAGCCTTGTTTAAAAAAAAAAAAAAAAGTCTTTTCAATGTTGCCTGCATGTGAAAGTATAGTTCATAACGTGGATATATTCTTAAATTTTTCAATCATATCTATCTATGCAATAATTTACAAATGCTCGTAAAAACATAAAAAAAAATACTTATTAATAATATTTTCATAATTATTTTATATTTTAACTCAATTAAATAAAATTAATAATAATAATAATAATAATTTATTTTAAATAATTTTTGAGGTACCTGTACTTTAACTCATAGACAAAGATTTTTATACCCTGGTATATAAATAATCAAATTATTCAATTAATTTTATTTTTAATAGTGAAAAATATATATGTTTATTTTTTTATAATATTAAAAAATATATGTTTGCTTACTCATAAGAAAAATGAACATATTTTTTTTAAAGAATATTAAAAATAAAACTTTATACATAAAAAAATTTATGCTATATAATTAAACCAAATTTTTATCTAAATTTAAGGCCCGTTAAACATAAATTTTAAATAGATACTGAGAACGCCAAATGGCCGATTTTTTTATTTTATTTTATTTTGTTTTAATTTAATATAATATTATATCTATTAAGTGAATGGCCTCTGGTTGTAAAAATAGCAACAAGATTTTTTTTTTTAAGAATTATAAAACACAACATTTTTAAAATTTAAATTAATAAAAATATTAAAAAATATTCGATTAAACGAGTCTTTAATTATCATAATTCAAGTTCAAATGGCATTTAATTAGATAACGATAAAAAATGATGTATATTTTATTTTTTTAACTATAAAAATATATGATTTGAATAAAAAATATATGATTTGAATACAAAAAATGTTAATTTTGTTAATATAAATTTTAAATAGTGCTATTTTTATTATTTTTTGAAAAAATTATCAAATATTTAAATATTTATTTAAAATTTATGTGTTAATTGGTTTAAAATTTGAGTATATTAATGTTAAAAAAATTGATTAACTTAAAAGTTGTTTATTGAATAATTTGGATATTGAAATACAAAATAATATTATCAAATAAGAATATAAATACTGAAGTATTTATTTAATAAATTTAGTTTTATAAATAATTATTTTGATATTTTATTGTATACAATGTAATTTTTTTTAATCATGTTAAAAGTGAGAAGTAATATTTTTTTTTTTTTGCTAGAGAAAGTGAGAAGTAATATGTTTTAAAGTTAAACTGCTAAAAAGTGCGTCGGGTTTGGTGAACTTATTTATAAGCAGATATATTTATGTTTAATTAATCATTTAAAAATTATGTAATATCTTATATTAATTAAAAAATATTCAACTTATATAAATTATTTTTAAGTAAAAAATAATTATAAAATATTTATTAAGTTTAACTAAATCATATTTATCGTGTTTAGGTAGGATTAACTTCTTAAATAAAAAAAATAATTAAACAAGTTCATATATTGTACTGTTATATTTGATTTATTTATTAAATAAAATTATATAACTTTTGCCAATATATTATCAAATTTTTCATATTTTTATTGGATCTGAATTGTAAATTATTGTCACAAATTATTACACACATTACTTACAAATTTTTTATTATTATATATTTATTTTGTTTAATTATATTACAGAACTTATTTTATATATAAAATTTTATTTTTAATTCTTTTATACAATACACACATGTTATTTTCTTGTATAACTTAACAAATATTTGCTTTTTGTTTGTTAAAAAATATAAGAGACGTATTTTTTTTTATAAAGTAAAAAATATTTGTTTTAGAGGGATAAAATATTAATTTTTATTGTGTCGTAATAAAAGCAAAATAATATTTTAAAATATTTATTATTTTTATTTTCTAATAATAACAATTATTGCCCAATAATTAATAATAATATTATTATATATTTATTAAATTTAAATTAATATTATTAAATTATTAATTTTATCAAATAATAATATTAGTCAATTAATTTATTATCTGACTACAATAAATTTACTTAGATGTTGTTCATATTTGTGTTGAATTTATTATTAAAAAAAATTGATAAATTAACATTTCTTTTGAATCCTTATATTATTTTGAAGTAAAAATAATTTACGAAAAATAATAAAAATAATACCGTTAAAAATTTATAATAACAAAACTAGCATTCATTGTATTTAAATTTATATTTTTACAATTAAAAAAATGACTAATATGTCATTTTTTTTAATACCATTTAATTAGAATTGAACGACGACAATTTAAACTCATTTAATATTAAACTGTTCAATATTATTAGGGTGCTAATTTTATAGAGTGTTATTTTTAATAATTTTTTAAATAATTTATGTAATTAAGCGGAGAAATACAAACACAAGTTAATAACTCAACATTCACTCAACTCGCATAGATAAATTATGAATTATATAGGACAAAGTTAACGCAAAACTTTAAATTTTTTTTTCTTGAAGCAAAACTTTTTAATATAAATGAAGCTAATTGTGTAGTAATTCTTCTTCTTTTTTCTTATTATTATTTAAGTTTTAATTTTGGAATTTATAATTTATAAATAAAGTTAAAATGGCAAACACAGAAAGATCAAGCATGGTCGGGCGTTTAGACCACTCGTTGTTGCCAATTATAATGAGAGGCCGCCGCAATATCTACGGATTCTCGCTCGATATTTGGGGTGGTATAGATCTCTCTCTTTCTATTATCTATTTGTGATTTTGTGTGGCGTATTAGAGTTATTTTTGAGTTTTTAATCCGAGAATTATCATTTTGTCCAATTAGCCATTATTTCCTTGTTTTTTTTTTTTTTTAAATTCTCTTCCTAAATATTTCACCTTCCGTAAAAAGAATAAAATTTAATAGAGAGATAAAAAAATCCTCTTACCAACTCCTAAGCCGTGTATATTTCGGAGGAGAGAGCGAGAGAGTCCTTAAAGAAAAAGAAAAAAAAAAAAAAAACAAACTGAAAGAAAAGGAACGAGAAGATATTTTTGTTTCCTCTTAAGAGTTAGAGAGAGCTATTTTCTCCGGCAAAGCAAAATTTAGGGTTTCCGGATCTTCTTCTGAATCGCTTAAAGGCCCAAACGTTCTCAATCCAATTCTTGGTGTTTTTTTCAATCACAGGTTCTATTGATTCGTAGTTCACCTCTTTCTGTCTCTTATATTATATGTATCCGTGCATGTGTCTGTTTGCCTATATTTTTTGTTGCATTAGCTCTTCCTGCTTTTGTTTTTTCGGTTAATGTTCCCCCCCCCCCCCCCCCCCTCCTCTTATTTGTTTGTATGTTATGAGCTATCCGCTTTCTTCGAAATTTGTATGGGACTATGTTCGTTGCTATTATAGATCGGGATTGTTTTTGTAGATTTTTTTTTTTAGAGAAACAAGCCAAGATTACTTTTCTTGATTTATTGATAGTATTTTGCGTTTTGTTGATTAACATACTTTAGATGAGACTTTCAAGTTCAGATTGTACGATGTGATGCTCTTTTTTTTCGTGTAATTTGGTGATTTGATGTTGCATTGTATAATTTCTATGCGATTGTCGTTTTTACCATCAGTTTTTTTCGTTTTACGACTTTTTTTAACAAATAATTTTTTTTGTTTCTTTTTGGCCAGAATTTAGTTCGTCTGTTCATAAAGATTCTTTGAAACCAGTTTTAGAGATTTTTTTGAATTTCGACACTCTTTAAAGGTTGGTGTAAGCTGTACCTGGAAATAGGGAATTTCAGTGAAGAATTCCTGTTTTTTCAAGGACAAGGGTGATAACTATGCGGACTTCATGGGCAGATTTGGCAGCAAATTCTGCAGCTGAGAACATAGCTGCTGGTTCTTCAACTAACAGTGCGGGTTCTGGTGCAGCTTTGGCTCCTACCCGAAGTGCATATGTCCCTCCACATCTCCGAAACCGTCCACCTTCTGCAGATCCACCTGCTCCAGTTCATACTGGGCCTCCTGTCAATGATCGAGCTGGTATTAGTGGAACACGTTGGGCAGGTCCCAAAAATGACAGTTATAAATCTGGATATGGTGGTGGTGGTGGTGGCCGCACTGGTGGATGGGGCAACAGAAGTGGGGGTTGGGATCGTGGGAGGGAGAGGGAAGTGAACCCTTTTGGAGATGATGATATAGAGGAAGCCTTTGATGAGCAGGAGAACAGTGGCATTAACTTTGATGCCTATGAAGATATTCCAGTGGAGACAAGTGGTGATAATGTGCCTCCACCAGTTAATACTTTTGCAGAGATAGACTTGGGCGAAGCACTTAATCAAAATATTCGTAGGTGCAAGTATGTGAAGCCAACACCTGTTCAGCGGCATGCTATTCCAATTTCTCTTGGTGGTCGGGATTTGATGGCGTGTGCCCAAACTGGTTCTGGAAAAACAGCTGCTTTCTGTTTCCCCATTATCAGTGGAATTATGAAGGGCCAAAGTGTTCAGAGGCCACCTCGTGGAGCTCGTACAGTGTACCCTCTTGCACTTATACTCTCTCCAACTAGAGAGCTCTCAATGCAAGTGGGTTTCATCAACTAATTTTACACTTCTATCAAATCTTCTACCAAAATATTCAATAAGTTGACCTTAGATATTGCCTTTATGTTTCAGATACATGAAGAAGCTAAAAAATTTTCATATCAAACAGGAGTCAGAGTGGTTGTTGCGTATGGAGGAGCTCCAATCAACCAACAGGTTTTATTTTTATTTTTTCTTATTTTTCAAATGAACTGGTTGTTGTCTTATCAGCTCATGACCTTGACCTAGTTGTGTCATATTCCTCGTTATAAGATCTCATGATATTGAGATTTAAGCATTATAATTTTGCTGTGATAACTGATAACCATGCAAAGCACCCAGATCACTTTTTTGCATCATGCTGCTGTTAAAAATGATTTGAAATTGTAGAAACACTGATGAGTGAGTTTTACATTGGCCAGCTTAGGGATCTGGAGAGAGGTGTTGACATTCTTGTGGCAACTCCGGGAAGATTGGTAGATCTGCTAGAGAGGGCTAGAGTTTCATTACAGATGATCAGGTATTTGGCCCTAGATGAGGCTGATCGAATGCTGGATATGGGTTTTGAGCCTCAAATAAGGAAAATTGTGGAACAAATGGACATGCCTACACGGGGTGTACGGCAGACTATGTTGTTCAGTGCCACTTTTCCTAAAGAAATACAGGTCTGTTTTTGGCCATACTCTCTGCATTTACATCCTGTTTGTGAGTTGAATCTATTTTCTCTACCAAACTGTGTGATGGTATTATTTTTATATCATTAAATATCTTTACTTTTTTTGAATTTTCATCAGATGCATGTATACCAACCAGTGTTGGGGTACCCACATGTTAATTGATAATTTGAACTTTTTTTAAAGCTGTGATTGTGTTCATTATCATATATGTTTTGGAGCTGTTATGCAATTGTAGTTTTGACAACATTACAACCAGGGGCGGAGCTAGAAAAAAATATGAGGGGTGCTAATTTTTTTTTATACAAAATAAAAAATTAGTAAGAGTTATAATAAATTATACTCAATTCAATACTAAATTTTTTCATGTCATATTATAATAAAGACATAGAGTTAACACATTATAATTAACTTATGACGAAAATTAAACAAAAATATAACAAGTTAATAAATATTAGTATCATTTATGAATAAAATAAATTTATTAACTAAAAAATCTAAGCAAATAAAAAGCTCAATTAAATACATTAAGATTTATAGACATTAAAACTAAAATAATCATATAAAAATGTAAAAAGTAAAATATGATTTATAATTTTAAGCTTGAGACTATATTTAAAAATATATGTTTATAAACAATATAAGAATGACTAATAATAATAAAAATAATAAAATTTTTATTTAAAAAAATTTCAAATAAATTCTAAAAGATTATTAAAATAAAATGTCAAATAATATAATATTAGATAAAGTTAAAATTTAGATTGAAATAAAATATAATAAACATAAACTTAAAAAATTTTAATATGAAACTTATTATCTACTTATTTTTTTAATTTTATTTTTATTACTAATAGTTACCAAATATATAGAAAAAAAGTATATATTTAACCACTTTATTTACAATTCATGTCATTTTTATCCATGTATTTGTTAAATATTGTTAATATATACTAAATTATGTACATAAAAATTAGACACAACATTAGTTCTATCTACTCTTTTTACTCAATCATAACTATATGGTCTAGTATTCATTGCAACTTTTAGCCCTTAATATCATTATATAAAAGCATTAGAAGTCTTAACACTGTATGCATTCTGGCGTAGAAGCAATTTTAACAAAGAGAAAATTAATATCTATTGTGGGAAGTGGGAACCAAGCTACTATGGCTGGATCCTTAGGGAAAATAACAGAGCAAAGCTCTCAAACTTACAGAGAATTCAACAAACTATCATCTGCCTAATTCTATCCCTCTCCCTTCTCTAAATAACAAACCAGAAAGACTACAAGACAAAATAGTAAAAGAAAATGACAGTTATACCTCTAAGCTAGATATAATAAGAAAACAACACCAAAACAGTAAAAAGACAGCAAATAAGCAAGCTAAAACGACATAGATAACAAGGAAACAATATGAAAATAAACAACAATGAAGTAGTAAAATTTATATGGATCTCCTGCATCAATTCTCCCTTTCTGAGAAAAAGATTCTTCCTCGAATCTTGGTGAAATCCAAAACGGGAATTTGATACCCATATAAATCAAACATTGGAAAATTACTTTGGGCCAGAAAACCTTTAGAGCTTAGCACAATGCAGTACAGCAGCTCCATTAGAAAAATGCTAATAATGAAGATTAACCATCTAAATGTTGAGGAGCACCATAAGCTGCCTTCATCAGTACTGATCTGGTTACTATTACCAAAGTCCATAGTCATGCTTGTCATACAGTAATAAACAGAATTAGCCTGAATTGGAACTGACTCTCTTCTCTCTGGTTCTCCACTATCAAGTATCTCTCCCAATATTCCTTCAAAAATTGGTCAGGAACTACTTGAAGGAGTCCGCAAACTTTATGCCAAATTGCCACTCTAAATTCACTATGGTCATTTGTGGTAGCCCATTCAGTATCACGCTCAATATCTCCAAACTCTTCAGCAGCATTGTCAATCGTTCTTTTGGAACACACTAACATTTTTTTCCAAAAATTCAGTAGCCTTATAAATACTCACAGAGTTTAACCACTTGAAGATTGATGAGATTGTCATCTTTGGTGAAAAATTAATGACATTACGTGATAATTCACACAGGTCCAGAGAAATGGATGCCACACTTTCCTCTTCAAATATTTGTTTCCACTTATGTTTAGGAACATTGGTCTTGTGTTTAATTATAGTTTCTTGTGACTGGAATTTTGTACAATTAATAGAAATCAGCAGTACCACAATGATCTTGTCCACCAAATATTTGCAAGTGATTTGTATGAGAGGTTTTAAGATGCCAAACAAGTCTTCAATAACCTCAAAAACTAGCTTTGAAACTTGATTCATGGTATTACTTAGAACAATTTCAGCTTGTGGCAACTTAACCTCCAAGTTTAGTTCAACAACAATAGAGCCAACTTCAAAATCATACCAGTAACTGAATTTAACAGCAGAAACACTAGCACATCATGGAAGTCTTGTTATTCCCTTGAATCCAATCAAATGCATAATAACATTTGAGGTCGTTATCCAACTCTAGCTCAACAATTGCACCTCCACCAAACTGATTAGTAGGAGGTAATTTACTCTTCAGAAACAATTTTTCAGGAAAATCATTTGGAAAGACATTATAGATTTATAATAATGTAGGTTCAGCCACATCAAACGCATATGCTTCATAAGAAATATTCTCTTTAACCTTTAGTGCTGAAACAGTATCAAAACCTTCACCACTAATAGTGATCACATCATTCTTAAACACAAAATAGTTTTCAACGATTCTCAACCATTGCTGAACCTTATCAGAATAATTAAACCCATCAAAATGTGGAATATCAATCTGTTTTCCAGTACCCCAAGTGTTCAAAGGTATTAGAAAAACAAGAATCATGAGCATACCTTCCTTCTTGATTAGCACAACCCTCATCTTTTCCTTTCACCTATGATTTGGGCTCTAATTCAGCAAAAATAATTAATCTCTCAGCTTGTATGTTACTCAGAATGGGTTTAGGTTCACCTAAAATAATTAGGCTTGGGTTTTGGGTAATTAAAATTGGGTGTGATGGGTTTTGGAATGGCGTAGGTAAAGAAAGGTTTGGGTTGAAAAATAGATTTGGATGCAGGGAAACTTGCAATGTGTGGGTGTTGATAGCAAAGCCAAATGGACTATATGAATCTCCTTTGAAGTTGATGCCCTCATTCAGATCAATTGACTCGCGTTGTTTAGAAGAACCAAATGGAGGTGGAGTGTTGTTAGGAGGTTGTGATGGCCGAAAAAACTCATGGGTTAGCTTCGGTGGTTGTCGAGTGGGTGTTTGAAGTGTTTGGATGGGATAGTTAAAGCTTTTAGGCTGAGGGGGCCGATTTTGTGAAGGATGTGTTCCATGGTTGTCGACTTCAAGAATAGGGTAGTTAAATGATGGATTGGTATCCTAGTTAGGTGAAGGGGATGGACATCGTGATGGTGGATTTTGCTCAAGTGCATAAGGATTGGGATTTGGATTTTGCACAGGTTCTCAGGTATTTGTTGGGTACGACTCAACTACAAACGGCGATAGGTGATGGGCTTTTGGGTGGTCTTGGGTGTTTGGGGGTGGAGGCTTAGCTACCAGGTGTGATGGTTGATGGATAGTGGGAAATTGTAGGGAGTTGTAAATTTCTGGAGGTTGTGAATGGTATGGGAGTTGGTCAGAGAGGTGGTGGAGTGATATTGGGATGGTTAATGTGGGTGGAGATGGGTCATTTGGCTGTCGCAATAGGGTGTTTAGATGGTTAGACGTGATTGGTGGCGATGTGAATGGAAGTTGAGAATGGGCTGGGTGAGTTGCTGGTTGAAGTTGGTTGTGCGTCAGGTTTGTGGGTGGTTTTAGATGGTTTGGGTCATGGTGATAGGAAGGCTGGTGGTTGGCAATGATTGGATACTGATTTTGGGTTTCTGAAAGAGGTGGAAGTGGGTCATGGGAATTCTTGAATTTAACTTCTACCACTGAGTGTTGCGATAATGATGGAAGATTAATTTGAGATGAAGACGGGCAAGGTAAATTTCTAATGGATTTTAAGAGTCCAATATCAGCAACCAATTAAGTTCTATATTGGGTCATTATTTGGCGAATCTGTTGGCAGAAAGCTTGAAATCGTTCTTCCTCCCTTTGGCTGTGCTCTCGTAGGTAAGCTATCAGAGCTTCCATGGAGTTGTAACCACAATCGGCCTTGGTTCAGGAAAAGCCTGAGCTTTGTTACCAATTGGCGGAGAAACAATTTTAACAAAGAGAAAATAGTAAAAGAAAATGACAGTTATACCCCTAAGCTAGATATAATAAGAAAACAACACTAAAACAGTAAAAAGACAGCACATAAGCAAAAGCTAAAACGACATGGATAATGAGGAAACGACAATATGAAAATAAACAACAATGAAGTAGTAAAATTTATATGGATCTCCTGCATCAATTCTCCCTTTCTGAGAAAAAGATTCATCCTCGAATCTTGGTGAATCCAAAACGGGAATTTGATACCCATATAAATCAAACATTGAAAATATCCCCTTAATCATGCAAAACACAGAGATTCTTATAAATGGATCACAAAATGAGGATTTTATTTTGAGTAGTTTCTTTGATAATTCTGATGTTTTAAAATTGTTGTTTAAAGATACAAAATTGCACGTCTGCACGCTGCACTAGTGTCAATCCACGCTCATGGCTTCCAACTCTTATGGTATACCCCCTTTTGGGGTCACCTGATGAGTTCTATTAACAATTTTATGGCTAGTAGATGTTGACTCTTTTATTTTCTCCTCTCTATTTTATTACTTCTGGAAGCTCTTTTTCCTATAAACTCTTATCACATTAAACCTAAGTAGTGCTTCATCTGGATGTTGACCTATCACTTGTTATTGATGTCAGAGATTAGCGTCCGATTTTCTTTCAAGTTATATATTTCTAGCTGTTGGAAGAGTGGGATCCAGTACTGATTTGATTGTCCAAAGAGTTGAATTTGTTCATGAGTCTGATAAAAGAAGTCATCTTATGGACCTTCTTCATGCACAGCGGGCTAATGGTGTACAGGGCAAGGTATTATTGCAAAGCACCTTTTATTTTCATGTATTATGTGTTGGTTTTCCCTCCATATTGCTCTTATGGTTTTGTGCCATATGATTTTCCTGATTTTTGATTAGTTTTTTATTTGGTTACATGAATTAAAGTTAACGCTCTTTTATTGGTGAGGGCATTTTCTTGACATGTTGGTGCAAATCTGATTTTTTCCCCAGCAAGCTCTGACATTAGTTTTTGTGGAGACAAAGAAGGGTGCTGATTCACTGGAACATTGGTTGTATCTTAATGGCTTCCCAGCAACTACTATTCATGGTGACAGAACACAACAGGTAAGTTTTTTAAGTATATTCGTTTGATCTTTTTGTGATCTTATTTTCACATAGTGGGCCACACACTTTCATATTGTTAAAGTACATGAATGAAATCATCTATGTTTTTGGAATATTGCTGTAATTAGGGGAATTGTGTTGTCTGTTTTTCATCTTTTATTGAATGTTGATGCTTATTGAGATGTTCATTTGGGGCAATTCAGTCATTTTGTTTTCCATCCCCTGGCTTTTTTGAGTTTTTTAGCTAGGTGCTTTTAATATTAACTAGGAATTGTATTTAGTAGTCTGAGATGGCATTTGTGTTGATTTACATTTGCTTGCTACTGAATGAGGCACTGAAAAGGTTGGCTTGAATTTGGAAAGAGAACAGGGCATTCTCCTTCTTCATTGACATATGAATTGGTGCTTGAAACTATTCTTTATGGTTATGCTGTAAACTTAAGAATATAGATTGAGAAAGACCCTGTCCGTGGCAGTGAATGAGTGTGTTCATGTATGTGTGATTAGGGCCTCAGATGAACTTTGTTGCTTTTACTTGATGCCGTGCAGGTTATTATTTGTAATCCAAATTTTTTCATCTTTTATTTTTGGTGTCCCATATGTCTTAAGTAATTTAGAGGAATTGTTATAAAAACGAAGCAATTTAGCGGAATTATTCTCTCAGCATTCAGTTTTGCGATTCTTGTTTTTCCATTTTACTATTTCTCCCAGTAATTGATTTAGTCATTTATGCTTTTTTTAAATACTTATATGCAGGAAAGAGAACAAGCATTGAGGTCATTTAAAAGTGGGAAGACCCCAATTTTGGTTGCAACTGATGTGGCTGCACGTGGTCTTGATATTCCCCATGTTGCACATGTGGTCAACTTTGATCTTCCGAATGACATTGATGATTACGTCCATCGTATTGGGCGTACAGGTAGAGCTGGAAAAACTGGTCTGGCTACTGCCTTTTTTAATGAGAACAATGCATCGTTGGCCAGGTCTTTGGCTGATCTAATGCAAGAATCAAATCAAGAAGTACCTGCTTGGCTGTCTCGATATGCTGCACGATCTTCTTATGGAGGGAGGAACCGTCGTGGCCGGTTTGGTGGCCGCGATTTTCGCAGAGACACTTCTTCCAATCGGAGTGGTCCTGACTACTATAGTGGAGGCAACAGCAGTGGCTATGGTGGTGGTCCTGGTGGATATAGTGGAGGCTATGGTGGTCCTGGGGATACTAGTGCTTGGGACTAACCACTTTTATATCAATTTCGGTGTCTAGGTAATGGTTGAAGACAATGTATACTTTTATCATAGCGCTCCGTCTTGTATTTCCCATGTTGTCTTCTTAGAATTCTAGGCCATCCAGGTTCTTTAACATTAAAAGTGCTTACTGCTGTCTGAAGGGGAAATATGTGTTTGGGTATTGTCTATTGATGCCACAAGGATAGAGGTTTGTGTAATGTTGGTAGGCAAACGTTGCTAACATAGTAGGGTTACTTTTGCCTAACTTTTCTGTCGGCTTTCGCTTAATCTTGGGATTTTGGATGGCAATGGTTGTAGACATATGTGGTGGGTGGGGTGGGGCTTCTTTATAGCTGCAACTTTGTTTGTTTCACAGCCTTTTTTTCTTTTTGACCCAGTTGATGGGTTTATATTGTTGAGATTCTAGTCCTGCATATTTTCTACCGAAGCGTTCAAGGAGTTCTGAGGCTTTTGTAATATTTTGCTGGTGACTGAAATAAATACCAAAGCTTTGGAATTTGGAAATGAATCTTTATGCTAATGATGTGGTGGCTTTAATTATGCCATTTCATCCATAGTCATGAACCATTCAATTTCCATCTAGTGTCACTTGAAATTGTACGACTCTTTTTAGAGATGTGCTAATTTATTATAATGACGTTTTTTTTTTTGTATTGAAATGTACAATTCACAGTTTGCTACATTTATAAAGCATGCATGGATTGTGGGTTTTGGGAGGTTGGGCCGAATTTGTCCCAAACTTGCACGTACAAGAATCTTGTAGTCGGTACACAAGTAATGTACGTAGCTTATATATATGCTCATGTACAGCTTTTACATAACTTCTCTCTTAAAGTAATTAGCTTAGTGGAAACTCAAATCTTTGGCTCAACATCAAATACCTGTGAATTTAGGTTCACGAGATGTTTCTTGGAGTGAGGAGGATCGCATGGTATGGTGAAACACAAAAGAAGGGTAAATTACGAGACAATATGAATTTGTTCCAATGTACGAATCGTGTTCGAAATCGTTACAAGTGAGCCTTTTAAGTTGGTAAGAAGAAATTTTTTTTGTTTAATTATTTATTCACTACATAAGCCATATTATAATTGGATCTTAATTAAGGTTGAGAGAGCGCTAAAACAGCAACCAAATCTTTTATTTAGCTGCTAGCTCTAAAAGAAAAGACCCCCTTTTGTGTAAATTGTTAACCCGTAAGGTGGATCCAAGATTAAAGTAAACTTATGTCGTGTAGGCAGCGCACATGGCTCAAGATCAGTGCCCCTTGGTTATAGAGGTCCCATTCGCGGGGAATTATTGAGTATGTGAACAAGTGTGAAGTGTCACATAAAATAAATAAGAAGAGCAACTTAGGTATATAATTGGTGTTGATTACTTCTAATAACACATTCTAGTTAGAAAATTACGGCCAACACAACATTAATTTATAAAATAAAATTTTAGTTTATGTTAGTTTCTGCTTATTTAAATGTAGCTTAAACTTTTAAGAAAAGGTGAAATATATAATTTGTGCTTTTTGGTTTTTCAGTACTGGAAATACTTGTGATAGTTTGTATTATGATTGATTAAGAAAAATAAGTAAAATCACTTTTCTATGGTTTAAAAAGTAGAAACTATCTTACCCTATTACATTTTAAGATTATCAAGTTATAACTTGACTTAAATGTGTAAGACATTGGGTAGATTAATGGGTTTAAAGGTTTTGTTTGTTTGCCTGTCTGTCTTAAAAATAAAAAGAAGAAGTAATTAATGAACTTAATGTCCAAAGGGAAATTGAAAACAGTGTGAGTAAGTGCAGCAATCAAGCATGTCATAAGGGTGTCCTTCAAAAATGCTCATGCAGCCACTCCTCCCATCTATCAAGAACTTCAGAGCTCATGTATTCAGCATTTGTACCATCTACTAGTTCACCTGTCCTTCTACACCAAACTGCATATGATTTTAAGGATTAACTAAAGTTGCTTATTTATCTACATAAAATTTTGATATATATATAACTTGCCCTGCGAGTTCAAATAAATAGAGAAAAATATAATTACACATTTATGTAAGTGCTCGCCAGACAGAATGAAGAAAAATATAATTACACATTTATGTAAGTGCCCGTCAGACAGAATATCATTTTTTTATGTATCATATAATTTTTTTACAAATTTCTTAAAACCAGATTTTTGTTGATATATTAATGGGCTCGTCCTTAACAGCAATGATCTTAACTTATAAATCTAACTAACTACCTCTAAGGTTTATGAGTGTAAATAATTTTTATGGACAAAATGTTTGATTGTAATATAATATTTATACTCATTGTCAAGTCAATCAATCAAAGTTGAAAAAACTACTGAGCTCTCAATACGTGTCTATCAGGTGAAAATATATGTTTCATTCATTCACCATCACACAAAAATGCACGTATACTTAGAAATTTTTGTACATACAGTTAGATAGATCGAGCTTTGACTAGATAGATCGATCGAACTAGTTTTTCAGTCTCACAACAACTCTTATTTAATTGTGAAAGTTGAATCCTTGTATAAGTAGAATTGTCTTTTATTATTAATTGTCTTTTAGGTTAAATCAATTTGACTCTATTTAATTGTGAAAGCAGAATTCTTGTATGAGTAGAATTGTAGTGAAAGTAGAATCATTGTATGAGTAGAATTGTCATTTATTATTAATTCTCTTTTAGGTCAAATTGGACTCTATATAAACAACTTTTGTTGGAGAAAAAAATACTACATTAAATATAATATTTTCTATATCTAATTGAGTTTTTAAAAGAAAGATATTCTTCTCTTCATCTATTAATCTTAAGCACTTTCTTGATTTAATTGTTTAAACATATTGTGTGGTTATGTTTGAATAATTTATATGCCTAATTATTCTTCATGATAGTTTTACATGTTTGAGCTTTACATGATAGTTTTAGAGTTTGCTAATTGATTTGGTTTTTACAATATATGCTCTTAATTCTGCTAGTTAAGGTTTTTCATTATTGAACCTTTCTAGGACATACTTTGCACTTGTGTTATTTATGCTAACGTTTTAGGTACAAAACGTGACGTGTTCGGTATTTTGTGTGACTCGAATTTACCAAAATTGACGGGTTCAATTGATTTCGTGGGACTTGAGTAGATTGGAACATTGGTTTAGATCCAGACACCTAGCTTGTAGAGGCTGTGAAAGAAACGACGGCTCGTAAGTAAATTGCATAATGGAGATTTATCTATGAAGGGTAGTCTAAGACCTGAGCTTGTAATTGAACATTGATTTTCATAGTGGTTCGGTGGTTTTTCTCTTAGGTCATTATTATGGCCTAAGTTGTTTTCACTTAAAAATCTCGTGTGTTATTTTTTAATTTCGCATTTTATTTTTACACGCGATTGCATGTCTGGCCGTTGTTTTTAAGTTACATAATTAAAATCTATTAAATTAAAAATAACCTATTCACCCCCTCTAGGTATATTTGGTCTATAATTTAAAACTTTCATTACTCTAATCATAAAATAATTTAAAAAAATTCAACCATTAGAGATAATTGGTTAAGAGCAATGTTATCAGGAATTTCCCATATGGCCTGGCCTGGCCTGTCTTTCATCTGTCATAAGTAAGGTGCATAAATAGAAGGTCTTGGCATGTTCTGCACATATGTTTCTGACTAATTTGTTAGTTTGAGACTGCCTTTTAACAACTTCTTGTATTTGCAAATCAGCCCCTGTAATGCCTTGTTTTCTTAACTCAGGGAAACAGTACTATTAAAGCTACTTAGCTTGGGAGCCATAGCCACTGCTTCAGCTCTTGTTCGGGTCATAACATAATTTTAGACACTATTTTACCATTTCTTACTGCGATGCAAGATTTTGCTCTAATCGAAAATGTAGACCACATTTCAAGACCAAGAGTTTTTATTGAAATCATGGTAGCTTAGTTGGCTGAATATACTCTATAAATGAACTAAAAGTTGACTTTTGCTCTAAAGATTTAGTATGTGGATTAGGATGTCTAGAGTGACCTTATTTAGCCTTATAATGCATTTCAAACATTGTTATTTAACCTTGTAATGCATTTCAAACATTGTTACTTTGTTGTCATTGTTACTTGTTGGGCATAAGAAAATGAAGGTGACACAAAGATGTTAGTTTTGTCGTTAACATATCTATTCATGTTCTGAAGCATGTTATTAATGTCTCACTGTGTGAAGTGATATAGAAGAATATTTTATCAAATTTGATACCCTCCTTGAAGTCTTATTGGGTTCAATTATTACTTTTGTCCTTAAATTTAGGAAAAAGTTTAGATTACAATTGTTGAAATAGGCGGCCAAGTGAAAATTAACTGTTTTTACTTTGATTATAAAAAATAAAAATAAAAAAGTCTGCTACCGATTACAAAACAATTGTGAAATAACTTATGTTATTGGAATTTTGCTTCAAATAATGATAAGCTTATTTGACCAATGAAACATTAAAAAGTAAATTTTTTTTTTAGAGTCCCTATCGAAAGAGACGTGCCATGAAAGTTCACATTAAAAAAGCACAGTATAAAAAAATAAAATGTCTTACCTCTAAACAAGCTAGAACATTTTTTTTAAAGGAAATGAGCAAAATAAATAAATGAAAAAGCTCATCACTCATCAAACTCTTTACTAAAGTCATCATTTTCTTAATTTCAAGATAATTCAAGGTATAATAAATTTATGTATACATGTTCTATACACCAATATGTATATACAGTACAACTAGGTGTTCCTACCATGTGTTTGTTCATCCCAAAACCAAAACATTCATCACTTGTTTAGTTTGAGACGTATTTGAACAGGCTTAAATGCTGCCAATAACACAGCAAATTTACATACAAGAAATCCCATCATACCAGCAATGAGTTCTCTTGGTGAGAAGACCATAGCATAATCTTCAGAACTGTACTTAACAGCAAATAGAGTAAAACCAACAGCTAATGCAAGGATAGAAATTGGTCCCTTATAACCTCCGAATGATTCTTCGGGTTCTCGTGTGTTTGTAGAAATTGACTCTGGTGCTGGTAAACCATCAACAGACCTTTGCAATAGCAGCAGATAGAAAAAACCAAGACTCCCACCACTCAAGAATGCCAAAGCAGTTTTTTCCCCAGCTGATAAAGAAGCAGCTGATGTACCAATAGCAATGAGGATAGCATCATATAGTAACAAAGAGAACTTAAGATCTGCATATTCTTTCATGCTCTCTTTATTTGACACCACCTGGTTGGAAACTAGAGTTGATTCAGTTTTAAGGGAAAAGGTTGAGGGATCAAACCCATATAGCTTGGTAACAAGGCAAGGTCTTAATTCCACCATGGAAATATCACTTTGCTCCCCAAGTAGAATATCCTCAACTTCAAACTCATACTCAAAACCGTCATAGGGTATGTCTACTTCTTCACCTTCCTCTTTGTAGGGAGTCTGGTCAACCAAAAAAGTATTCAAGCTAAGACTTCCCAACCTCCACTGACCTGACCTTATAAAGTTACAAAAAAAGTTGTTAAAACTATATTTTGGTGAAGTATCGATAATTTGTAAGTGATATAAATTTTGTTTAGCTCATGTACCTAGGGCAGTACTTCAAGTAAACCAGCCCTGTCTAGATAGGATTACAAATATGACTCCGAGAAGAGCAGTTTCATTTGACACAATCAAGTTGAAATTTTGATTTAGAAACTGTTTGCTTGCTTGTGTTTATGTTAAAAGTGATTTTAGTCAAAAGTGGTTTCTGAAATAAAGCAAAAATGTGTTTTCCAAGCATTGAAAGCCCTTTCGATAAATTTTTTAAATTGGTTTAAAAAGCAATTTGCAGAATCACAAAGGCATAAACAAACATACCCATAAACAGGGTAGTTATTGTTACTTGTACATTTTGGCCAGTACTTCAAATTAATTTTCAGCAGACTGTAAAACTAACCTGATTCAAGACCAATCCAAAGAGCTTCAATTCTGCCTAGGTCAGGTCCTTCAAAGATAAACTCATCTGTGGAGCCTCTTTGGAAATGGGGTGTGTTATCATCTGATTCTGTATAATGATTTGCACTTAAACTAGCAGATATTCTTTGTAATATAGAATCACCATTTTTATTTATTAGGCAAAGAAGAATTCCAGCATTTGAGTCGGTCAGACTTGAAGAATAGATGTTGCTAGTACCTAATTTCACCTTATATAAACATTGGATCGCTCCTTCATCCCTAAGAGACATAAAAAGCTTTCCTTCTAAGCTATCTTCCGAGCACACTTTCAATTCTCTAGCTGGCAAAAGACGCAAAGGCTTTGCATAGCCCTGAAAATCTGGCATAAGAAAACATTAAGTCTGCTGGCAAATTAAGGATCAGGAAATTGATTGAATAAAGCCACATGAGAAACACAATGAGAAGAATCAGTCCTAGTTTGTAGCTCTAGTGCATAATGACAAACGTGTTACTAATCAAGTGCCTATTTCCACTAATGAAACCACTTTGATTCCCCGCTATTCTGTCCATCAAGTTTTAAAATATACAACAGTCAATGACATGGGTTGAATAGAACCAATTAAAACTAAAACTAAACAACGAAGAAGCATTCAAGTGAGGTCTATAACAAAACAATTGGTTAATGATAGTAGTTGCTAGTTCCCTAAAGCCTAAACAAGGAAATGAAATAAGGCCAAACTCAATACATGGTATTGACTTATGCCATTATTTATAATTTTATCCATATTTTACAATATGTCTAGATGCAAGTCTACATTGCGAATTTTGTATCATCCGCCCTCCTGAATTTTACTGAAACTTGTTTCCATTTGGGTGATTTCGGATAGAAATAATAAACTACAAAACAATAGAGACCAAAATTTTACAAACTTAACTTGGTTCTCCTATGTGCTTATTAGGTTTCAGAGAAGAGAAACAATTTTATATGTAACAGTTATAATATGAAATAGTTTAACTTGAAATTAAAATTTCAAGAAGTATTGAGTCGATTGACTTCTCATACATAACCCTTTTCCTTAGAATATGAAAAACGCAACGAACAAAAGTACAGCCTGCTAAAATAAAATTGGATGAGAAAAATAAATCCAAATGAAGAAATTTCAAGCAAGCAAAATGGTCAAAAAGAATTGTTATTTTTTTTTTAAAGTATTACTATGAAGTAGCATAGAAGATAAATAAATAGAAGGTCTGAAAAGAAATAAATTTTAAATATTGCATATAAAATTCAGCTAACTTTCTCAGGAACCAAACAGAGACGTAAGATTCCCAGTAAAGTGAAAGTACCTTGGAAATCAGACTGTTTGCCACGAATAAGAGCGAAGTGGAAAATCGAAGTCCTTGGACGAAGAGGTCTGATTCGAAAAAAGATTTCTGGAATTTTGATTTTTCTGCCGGTGCCGGAGAAGTTCCGATGCGCTGGAGAGATTGCGTGCCTCAGCAGAACTGATTCCATAGCGCTGGAATCTTCGGAAGTTACAAAGCCACTAGCACACGGTTATTGATGAACAGAGTCCTCAAAAAAGCGTTTGTAGTCCAACGGTCCGGATAATTACCTTACAACAAATAGACCGGGGTTCGACTCCCGGACAACGCATATTTGCAATTATATGGATAGAATTATTTGTGCGCACAGTTTGGGTCTAGAGTGAGATTTAAGAATCGTGTTATAATAACTCCCTTGGAAGATGCTCTTTGGTCTCCCCCTGGCATCCATTGGGGTTTTCATCACAATGTACCCACATGGCCAAACTTTCAAATTACCACATACAATTGGTTCAGCTGACACCCCCTTATACCTCAATTCAAATGAGGCCTATAATTAATTAGTATAGATTACTGTTTTAAAAAGTTAATATTTAATTTTATTAAAAGTAAGCATAAATATTATTGTAGTCTAAATCTAAATAGTAAATAAACATATAAATAAATTAATAATCATTATATAAATATACCATTTCCATTATGATGATGATGAGGAAGATGATAATAATAGATATGCCCTTGGCAACTAATCATGATTTTTTAATTTTTCAATTAAATTATTGGGTAAGTTTTTATTGTTATTTATTATTATAGTTTTCGTCCTTTGCATTCAAAGTTTTTGACAATTAAGACTTTTTTTTTTTTTTTAAAGAAAAAAGTAGAGGAAAAGTAGGTGAGAAACAATCAAGTTTTCAAAAAAAATCTTGAAGCATTCAACAAACTCAGAAAGAAATTTCATAGTAACACTTTTTATTTTCAAATTCATAAATAACACTTTTTGAATGATTCAAAGGACACAAAACATTATATTAGAACTCTAAACTAGCTGGTACAAGGTCGTAAAGTCTAAACATATAATACATCTGAAACCATAAAATGAAAAACCTATCGCAAGGAACTTAAATTTCATCCTAACAATTAACTAATTAGGTTAAATAGCTTAACTATAAACACAATATTTAACTCCACTCAATTAAAGATATACATTATTTTCGTATTTTATATTATGTCTAGCTCCTCTTCATTAAAAAAACTCTTATTTATCTTTATAAAAATAGAGCTCATGTAATTAAGAAGATCACATAAGTGTTCATAATGACTAAGTTTGGGAGTTAGATACCACTTTTAAGGAATTTGGTTCTATCTTAAAAGGTTTTAATAATTAAGATGGAAGAGGGATCCAAATCCTTATAAACCATAAATCATTTCATATCTAAACAATATAACACATATTTCTAACACTTAATGTAAAATCCAATCCAATCAAGCAAAATATACAAAACGACAAACCATCGACCAAAATGAAACCTTAATTAGTTTAAATGAAACTGAAAGAGTTTTTCTTTGATTTTCAAGAATCATGAAACCTAAGAAAAAAACAATTCAAATGACCAACCAGCAAATAACCAAAATTGTAGAATAAAAAAGTGAGTATGAGAGAGGTATCTTACCAATTAAAATAACTGAAGAAGAGAGAGATGACCTGACAGAGAACGGAGTTGAGCCAATCGCAATAGCAGAGGATAGGGAAACAGTATGATGAGAAACTGGTACTGGTAAAGAGAGCTCTTTTGGATTGAACGCTCGAACTTAATGAATTTAATATTTAAATTGTATAATTTATTCTTCAAATTTTTAAAAATATTTATAGATAGCCTCTAATTTAACATCTATTTGTAAAATTCTTAAAAATTCAAAAAATAAGTTATACAAATTAAAATGTTACGGAATTATATTTGATATTTAAAAAAAAAAAAAAAACTGGGACAAAATAGTATTTTTTTAAAATACAATGTGTTTTGAGTAAAAAATTAGAACCAACACATTCATAAATTTATTTTATACTTATTGAAGGCCAAACTATCGTAGTATTCAAATAATAAATTTTAATTTTAAGAGATGAAATTACAATATGACAATAAACGATCGTAGGACAGGTTGTAGCATATCTAACGCAGAGGGCAAAAAAGTATATCAGAGCCAGGTTTCGATCCTGGGACCTGTGGGTTATGGGCCCACCACGCTTCCGCTGCGCCACTCTGATGTCAATGAAAGTAATAAAAAAAAAAAAAGTATTTCAGTCAGTATCTTAATTGCAATATAAACGTTATAATACATTAAAAGCATTCAAGTTTTAACCCATAGAGATGATAAGTCTAATTGAATCAAAGATTTGTATCTCATTCCAAATGACTACTACACTTGCCATCTGAATTGTTTCGTAAATAATAAGTTACAGCAATTGTTTAAAAAAAAATGATAATAACCAAGGTCTAGCAACTACTTTCTAGAGACCTATGCTAAACTTCACAAAAGATCCAATAACTTACAAAAGAAAATGAATGGAGATTCAGCATCAAAACCAGAGACTACAACACTAAACAATGACATCAATTTTCCTCACTCTTTCATCAATCTCAACTTCATTAGCTAAACAAATGGTATATAGGCCATAGAAACTGGATACTCCCTCAAAGTCAAAGCCATGACAAAGCAAATAATGTTGCCGGTATTAGAAACTGAAGTTTTGAAGCTTCCAGGCTTGAACTCCACCCTCCAAAAGGACTTACAGGCCCTAATGCTGTAGGCGGGAAAAGTCCACGACTGGTACTTGAATTAGAACTGTTTCATGAGATTGCACATCAGAGTCAGAAACTTTATACATTGATATATGTTCTTTATTTCCTAGTTCTACATAAGAATATAATGAGATCATTTGTTTTGAACTCTCACCTTCCTGCAAATATACAAGATCCATAACCTGCAAAAAGTTGCCAACAATTCATTAGTCAAAGTCAAATGAAGAAACAGGCATGGTTGATTTTAAAACAGCAAATTTGCACACAACAATGCACATCATTTACCTCCTATGAAAATAGCCTTATAACATGACTCAGTTTCTGGGTTTAGCACAAAGATTCTAAATAGCAAACAAATATGACATATCTACCTTCATTAAGCTACTTTAAGATAGCATATAAAACCTAGCTTCTTGAAGCATAACACCATTTTCAGTTGGACCATTTCTCTTGCCTGAATTATATTGCAAATCTATCTAACAATGTTGCCAACTAACTTTTTCCGATTGGTTTAAAAGAAAATGAATTATGCTCGATACTAGCCTCAGAAAAAGCTGGACTTAAAAAATGAAAACAGGAAAAGATAACCAAATAAAAGTTATATTGGGATGAAAAAAGATTTAAAGTTTTGATCATGACTCACTGGGATCAACTGCAGTTGTCATAGCAGTCCCATCGAAGTCACAAGTACCTCCAACACTATGTGTCCTCTGATAATAATCGTTATATGCATAGGAAGCATGATTTGGAATAGCATTAGGCGTATAACATGGCTCCCCTTCTTGAATGGCAGTACAGTTAGCATGACCCGGACCACAAGCCCAATTTAAACCATCTTGCAACTTATCAGGATCTGCATCAGCTTTTGCCACACAAAAAGCAGCTGAAGAGTTTCCAGTAATTTGGTTGGAAGCAGTCAAACTCAAAGGGTACACAGAAGACCCATTTACAAAAAGTACGCCCCAATTTTTCTCTGACACAGGTCCAGGCCTCTTGTCTTCATTAAACAACTCATATATGTATGTATTAATGGGAAAATTAGGCTGGCTAGGTGGACCTGAACCATTTAGAACTCGCCGGATCAAGTTATTATTGAAAGTCTCAGCATTTTGCACATTGGCATCAGGTTCATTGGATCCACCAAACCAAGGCCATCCAGTTTCTGTAACAACAATGGGGATCCCAGAAAAGTTAAGAGCCTCAATAGAGTAGTAGGTAGCATCCACCATAGCATCAAACATGCTATTGTAGTGGAAAAGAGTGTTTGGGTCAACAATCTGCTTGACAGAGGGAAGTGGCTTGAAAAGAGCATAATCAATTGGGAAGATACCATTCCCCTTGGTGTATCCATAATATGGATAGGCATTCAACATGTAATAAGATTTTGTGTTTTTCAAAAACTGAAGGATTTTATAAATTGTAGAGTTTCCAGAATCATCAAAAGTGGCAGTAGAGGGGGGGAAAGGCCTAGGGATTATGTCCACGGATTGTGGAGTTGACACTTTGACTCGAAAGTTTAAATTTGCAGCAACTAGAGCTTTATGAATGTTATTCATAGCAGAAACCAAAACTGGGGCAAGATGAGGAATTGTGCTAAGAACCTCACTGCCAACGGCAATGGCAGTAATATTAGTTGAAGGCAAGTATGCTGCAACATTTTTATTTACCCATGCTGCTGCTTTCGACGCAGTCTCTCCAATACCTAGAACTTCTTCATTAGTCACACCTACTGTTACTTCTATTCCACTGTTTGAAAGGGCTTTCAGCAAGCGAACATCTGCGTTGTAAAGGCGTAAATGTGTAATTTGATGGGCTTTAAGAATTGCAGTAATCTGTGTTTCTGATGGAAGGTCCGTAACATCTGTGCCAATATTAATGCCCACAAATGCACCTAGGATTTCAAGAGCGTTATTTAATACATTATCACATTTTAAAAATTACAACTTCATGCGAGACTACATTTTTATTTTCTTAATCCACCCAAAATGGAAGTAAACAAAACGAGAACAAGCATGGAAAGAAAGCTGGAGTATTACCTGATGCACTGGCAAACAATCCAAGTAGCAGCAAAAGAGCAACTTGACTCCATCTTTTAAGCATCATATATCCTGTAAACTTCTTCAACAACCTTGACGTCGTTTGATTAAGTCCTAGAATAAATCAGAATACTTAATAAGATCCTACAATCTAAAAAATGGAGTTCCACAGCATTTTATGTTATTAGAAATCAACGACAAATGACAAAAAATAGTTAAAATGTTCAAACATATAAAAAGAAGGAAGTATCTGAACTCCCCAAAAACACAATAAATTGTCCATAATACTTGAAGAGAATAACTATTTTACTTTACTAACACATTAGGATGACAAGTACAAACTCAAGATATATAAATATTTTCTATTAAGTAAAAGATTTGTGCCAAGCAATGTAAAAAAATGCATCTGAAGATAAATAACACCTTCTATTGGATTAAACCACTATGATTGCCAATCAAAGAAACTGGCATAGATCAAATGCAGAAACAGCAGCAACAATTAAGTCGATAATACATTAACCATGCAAATTCTGTCACAACCCTAAATACATTCCCCATTAAAAATAAAAATAAATGAAGATAACATTTGCCCAAAGTAACCTTGTAGCAAAGAAAGATACAATATTTCATAGAAAATGAATCACACTGCTTGGTTTCATGCAAAGTGCTGCGTCCTTATTGTTAATCCTTTTTGTCGCTTAGGATACTGAACCTTTTTTTTTTTTTTAAATATAGATTACTTTATGACCCAAGTTACTATTTGTTACTTATTTGGTACGCAATTTTCCAGAAAAAATTAAGCAACCCTGATTTAGAAAAAAGGAGAATTCATGAAACTAATCAAAGGAACAAAATAATATAACTTATGAAGCTGCAAGACACAAAACGAAGAAACAATGTAAGAAAAATAAATTCTTGCTGTCAGTAATTCCTGAAAAACAACCCAAATCCTCTTAGAATGTAAACATGCTTTGCAGCCAGTATGGGAATATATGCTTAGAAGTTTAATAAATTCAGGAACATTTTAGCATACAAAAAGTTAAGAATTAAAAGGAAAAATATAAATAAAAAGTACACATTCTCAATAATTTCTAACCAGTTTCAAATAAGGTATCCCATTTAGCATATTGAGAACAAAGCAAGGATCTTGATAACTATCACAAGCTCAATTTCAACTATTTATAGTAGCAGTCCAAAATAAACGGCGCGGGTACTTTGAGACTACTGTTTGCGAAGCCGAAACCTAACCCAGCCCTCCAGCCGGGCTAACGAAAAAGAAGCACCCAAATGCCAAGAAAAGAGAAGAAAATAAATAAAAAACAAAGAACCCAGATGCAGAGATCATGATGAAAAAGAATACAGCGCTTTAATTTATAATCCAACTTATAAACCACAAAATGGCATCAAACCCATAAGCAGAAATCTAAAGAAGAAATGGTGAGAAAGTACCTGATCCAAATTTCCCTGCTAAGCACTTCCGAAAACCAACTTCTGCAGCATCAGCAAAACACCCTACCAAAGAAAGACTTATAATAGAGCTGAAGCATGAAGTACCAAAACAATGAAGAAATGAAAGATGCCAAAAGTTTAACAACACCCACAAAGTTAAAGGAGTACTTGTTTGAATGTGGAAGCCAGAACAGCTCTTGAGCATACTTCCAAAAACCCACAAAAGCCCTTCATTAAAAAGGACACAAAGTGAGCACCAAAAAAATAATGCAAATCAATCCAGTTAAACTATACCCTACCCATCTTTAACAATTATATTGAATTAGTAAATATCCGTTTGGAAAAACGAGAGGATTAGAGATAAACCCAGAAGTGGAAGCTTCACTATATGACTGAATGAACTGCTGAGGTGTGAGAAGTGTGAACCAACTAAGAAAGTCTATGAAAATTAAACAACTTTATTTATTTATTTATTTATTTTTAATATTTGTCTTTTCTCCATTCATTTTTTGGGGAAAAATATCGCAGAAAAATAATAGTATGGTACAGGGAGAAAACATCGAGATTATCACCATGTCTGGAAATATGTATTTATTTAAATAATATTTTTATTTATTTTGTTAAGTACTAATTTTCCCTCCAAAAATCTTTTTTTTTTTTCTTTTTTCTGCCGAAAGAAAAAGGAGAAGAAAGGTGCTGAAAAGTCATGGAATCGACCGCGTAGGAAGGGACCATTCATATTCTCTCTCCTCCACTCCACAAAATAAATGTAAAAATAAAACTAAATGCTCAAAATGGGGTAAAAAAATTTATAAAGGATAGAAAACTTAAACCCCTAAATTATATAAAAATAATAGTTTTTAATTAGTTTTCAGAAAAGAAATTTAATAATTGTCATCTTTCTCAACAACAACAACAAAAAAAACAGGAATTTGTACCCCAAACTTATGATATCTGCACATGACCAATTATGGGTATCTGCAGTTGTTCAAAAAAAAATTATGGGTATCTGCAATTCTACATTATTGTTAAACTTGGCTAGTAACGGCCAGAGGCAGATCTGTGGGTGGGAAGAGGCACGTGACCCTCTCATATTTTAAAAAAAAAAATTTAGGTATAATATTTATAAAATTATAGAAAAGTCACGTGCATTCAAAAGAATTGTGCTCACCTAAATCAATAATTTACTATAATCTCAATAATTTGAATATATTTAAATCTGTATGAAACATCATATTTTAATGAAAAGCAAGAAATAATAAAAAAACAAATAGTATTATTCTGTACTATTTATATGCTCTCCCTCCCTCCTGAGATACCTTGTCTGATTTTGAGCCTAACTATATTTCTAGCTTGGTGTAATTTTGATTGCAAGTATCATTCCTTTCAACTATATTATAATGAATGAAACCTCGTAGGAAGAAAGTAATAAAAAAGTTAGATGCACATGTTATGCAACGTCTTAGTAATAGAACCAAAGAACAAACATTCTCAAAAACCAATGTTTGAAAGAGCCACAACGATATTTGAACAGAAACACAAAGGTGAGAAAGCAATGTTTGACTGTAAAGCAACGATACAAATCGTCCCGTCAAAAAGTTGTCACCTTTTTACCCGTTAGTTTAGATGCTTTGTCGGATACTACCCTATTGATCCTTTCTTCTTTACCTGTTGGCAAGAAAAAATCTCTTATAAACTAGCAAATAACCCTCTAGCATTCCTCAAAAGATCCCTACTTTCAAAAGGTTTCCAAATAGGTTTAGGCCCACAGACAATTCTAACCTTGAAGGAGATCAATTCCCCTTGGTTTATTCTAGCAGAGTTGAAGTTCTGATATTTAACGACCACTATCGGGCGTATATAGTAGGTTTATTTCAAGAAAGAAAAAAATATACAAGTAAAAGATCAACAATACCACAAGTGGATTAAGTCATTAAGTAAGATTACTTGTATCCTTAAGTACGTTCTTAACACCATCTTGATAAAGCAAACACATTCAAGATTCAGTCCAAGGTCAATCGTAATGCAAATGAAAACTTCAACTACATAACAAGATGTGAGTTCAGGAATATCTGACAGGGATAGCATGACACTATGATCTTAGCTAATTAGACTAGTTTCTTTCCATTTCCTCATGGAGTAGGAGACCTATCTCCATTTGATTCCCTGGGGTAGTGGTTTGGACTTCGGTCGACCCTTTGGTTGGGACTCTGGCTTCTGCTCCGGCTACGGCTTGGACCCCTAACAGGGCTCGGGCTGCGGCTCCTGGGTCCTCCATTTTGGAGTGGAGATCTTGAAAACGACCTCTCCTGACTGTGCCGTGAATATGACCTCTCTCGGCTATGTCTTCTGTCCTGGGGTGAAACAGATCTGCCCAAGAATAATCAACCAAGTTCAAAAGCAGAAAGACAAAGAAAAAGGGAATTACAAGATTTTCAGTACATGAAATTAGAATGAAAGTTCATTCCGCCGTGCCCCCAAAAATAAATGAAAAGCTGAGATAGACATAATTGCTACCTTGATAAATTGTACAACACTCCAGTCTCCAGCACAAAGGACAGATTAACAAGTATTTACCATGACGAAAATGGGCAGATTAACAAGTACAGCAACAAGAAAATGGATCAACAAAAGCATTTCCAAGACATTTCCTTAGTCCTTTATTCTAAGCCAAAGAGAAATAGTTCCAAATATACAAATTATTTTATGACTATAGCAAGGGAAGGAAGTAAACTCACAAGGAGATTCTGACATTTACAGTTTGAGCAGTTAATTTAGTATGAAACAGATTTCCATCAACCGAATCCCAAATGACTTCATTCAATTTTGCAACTGACCCATGAGTACCTACTTCCCTAACAGCAGGCTACTCTAATGATACAGCAAATGAAAAGTAAATTGCAACTTTGACTAGTTCCACTATATAGTAGGGAACTTTAAATTGACACCACTGAAGAATGGTCTTAATTTTAATACAAAAGGAAAATCAATTACCTGGAGTAAGTCCTTCGTTTGGGAGGTGGGGAGTAATAATCCCTTTCATGGGACCGAGCACTTGCATGACGTGGAGGGGGGGATCTGG
Organism: Elaeagnus macrophylla; assembly: GCA_029378325.1. Classification (NCBI taxonomy): domain Eukaryota; kingdom Viridiplantae; phylum Streptophyta; class Magnoliopsida; order Rosales; family Elaeagnaceae; genus Elaeagnus; species Elaeagnus macrophylla. The sequence goes on along the minus strand of CM055642.1, from coordinate 19,429,539 downwards.
AATATTGAGAACGAGAATATCGAGGAGGAGATCTTCTTCGATCATTATATCTGCGGCTACTGTACATAGCACAATAGAAAATCACTCACAATAAACCAGCAGCTTGTACATGTTAGAGCTCAATTTCTATGTGAATATTCAAAATCCAGGCGGTAACACAAGTAAAAACAAATGAAACCACTTATATCATTTTCCCAAGACTAGTAAGCATTAAACTCTGTTCATTACATGAACATATTTTCTAAACTTGAATGGGAAAAAGGGAAAATCTTATGAATATGGTCTTTTATTCAATAACTTCAAAGAATAGCTTTCTACAAGTATGAGATTGTGACAAACATACTACCCATAATCAAATTCTATAATAGAGTGAGGATAAAAAAGATTGAAGCACTCCCAGAATAAGCTTAAGATAATAATCTTCAGTGAATAATTTTTAAAATTTTATCACGACGGAGGTCTTGGAATCATAGTTTTATAAATTTATTGAAAATTCTTATAACAATTGGTTGTACTGCAGATCAGTAGAAGATAAAAAAATTCTACCCGGCCAAAAAACAGAGAAGAAATAAAACAATAAATACATGTGCTCAGCAAAACCATGTGAGAGGACCAAGAAATAAGGTAAAAGAGTTACCTCCCTCGATCCCTTGACCTCATCTCAGTTGGCTTCTTCCTATTTTCCTCTGCAAACACAACAGTTATCTGCCGCCCATGAAGAATTTGACCATCCATATGATACTTAGCTTCCGTGGCATCAGCGGGATCTACATATTGGATAAAACCAAAACCACGCGGATCCCTGCAACAAAAAGGTAAGAAAAGAAGAAAGGGAAACAAAACAGGTAAAATAAAACCAACTCAGAAGGAAAAAAGAAAAAAAGAAGAAAAAAAACATTTACAATATATTATTTCAGAAGCCAATAACACCACCATCAAGTTTGAACAGTAAATTCACCAAATTACTACCCAGTAATACCAATGGTCGTGAGAAAAAAGCAAGCACTTGCCTGCTGACCTTGAAAAGTGTCAGTTTTAAGATGACTTGAAATTCTTCAAGACTTGGAACATCTTCACATTGAATTCAAACCAACTTCCTTCAAATCTTCAATATCATTAACATCACCCAAGAAAAGAACTCTAACTACTTGACTGGTGTCTTCAAAACTTTAAATTCATTGTCGAACCTCAACAACTTCAATAAACGCACCAAAAAAGCCTCTAAGGATATAAGATTAATCATAAAAGTAAAAACCCATTATGGTAACAGAATTCTAGAATAAAAGAATAACAAGACCAATTTGGTCAAAGCCCAAGAAGCTTTTTTTTTTTCCATAACTATCTTCAAGTTTCGGAAGAGAAGTTAGTAGCATTGATATAAACACTGAATTTAAAAGGTACTAAGTTAACCTAAGAAATACTTTTTTCCTTGAGGAATAAATCCCCATGATGCTCACATCAACAAAGTAACCTAAAACACAAATAACAATACTGCGTGTAACCTTAATTAAAAGTTATTATAAAAATAAGTATCAACTACAAATTATAACTACTAGGGAGGGGGAGGGGGAGGGAGAGGGGGTAGGAGGTGGACTTCAAAAAAACTGTCTCAGTATAAGAAGGATTCGCCAAGACACAGAATAGAATAAAACTGCAAGAAGCAGATGTCAATTTCATTTTTAATATGATGGATCATCCAAGCAAATTAATCCCAAAATCTATAATCTTCAAGTCCTCAAGCTATAGATAAGCTCACCCAGTATAATAATCCTTCGGCAAGTAAATGTCCTTAAGTGCACCAAACTGTCCAAAGGGTCTGCGGAGATCATCTGGCCTGAATTAGAGCATATGATAAGTCAAAAAATGATAATAAAAATGTCTTAAAAAATGAAATTGAATGGAAGTTGTTCCCTCCAACAACGTTTCAAACTGCACAAATGAAAAGGTAGAAAAGTTGATGGAAAATAGTAGAAAACTTCAGACATACAAATGTCTGATCACAATAACAGAAAAGAACTGTGGTATGATAAAAGAATCATACTCAAATCATTAAATTCAATAATGTAAAAAAGTAAGATGAAAGATGATCACATGTTTAACATTCACATCCCATCTTCAGCACTGTGGATCCAGGACCAATGGTACATTTAGGCTACCCACTAAAGTACAAAATATTAAGTATAAGAAATACAGCGGCTAAAATGGTGCAAACCTAACTTCTCCAGTGAATTACTACAGAAGATTCAACTTACACCCAAATTTTGATAAAAATTAACATGCAAAGAAGTCATGATTACGGGAACATGGCCTTTATGTTCATCTATTGACAACAGTCAAAACAAAAATTCACAACAAACTTATTATACTCAGATAAAGGAATAATTCTTGAGGACATACCTACAATCATGACGAAGATTACGTACTAAAAGGCTAGTAGGAAGATCTCTACTGTGACCACCGCCGCCGCCGCCACCATATCGTCCCCTGGGACTTGGACTTCTTCCTCGTCTACTGTAACCTCTTGGAGGTGATGGAGTGTAACTCCTTCCCCTCATTTAGAGAAAGTGGGAACCTTCTGGTCAGTTATAAAACATTCATTAGAAAATTTAAGAAAAAAATGATGGATATTACAGATGTACATTTATCACAAAATATGGCAACAAAACCATATGCAACAATAATAATTGAGACGATTCAAGCCTTTTAGACCGTATCAGTGAGATAGCATGCCATTTCTTATAATTTGGGACAGGACAAGAAAGTTCAAAAAGGGAAATTGTAATTTGTTACATAAAGGGAAGAAGAGCAAGATGACATAGTATATCCTATTTTCCACCATAAAGTAACAAGGTTGTATTCAATTGAGATTTTTTTAACTTTTCTAAATTTTACAAGGTTATAAAAGTTTAAGAGTATTCATTTATGAATTTATAAAACTTAATATGTATTCAATTAAAACTTTTTAAGAGTATTAAAAGTTTTTAAAAGTAAAGGTGTATTATATTATTACTTTTTAAAAATTTATAAAAGTATTAATATGTTCAAAATGTTAAAGACTTTTATAAACTCTAATAATCAAAGACTTTTGAGGATTTCAAACATTTATTTTTTTTATATATAAATAAAGTCGACCAAAAATAACATATTCTTCCATGATATTCCTAAAAACTTTTGAGCATTTTAAATATTTTTCATGTATAAATAAAATCTACCATAAGTAACATCTTTTCCCATAGGATTTTTAATAACTTTTTTTTTAACTTTCTTTCTTAATCTCGTCCTATTCTCCAACATGCATCTAAACATCATCGTTCTTATCAATAGAAGTTAATGTGACAAAAGATAGGAATTCTCGACTTTAAGGCGAGGTGGGTTTGAGAAATTTAGGTTCTACAAAGGAAGGTAAAGTTGATTCTTTCAATACATACAATTACTTTCTCTTATTTATTGTTTCTTCCCTTTAAAAAAGTAGAAAGGCACACTTTTATTACAAAAATCAATAATTTACTTTACAAATGGTAACTACATTGTAAAATTTGACATTACGAATGTAGCTTTTTTTATTTTTCATTTTTAATTTAAAGTTTGGATTTTATATATATTTTTTTATAATTATTTCTATTATTAGTACTTTTGAATGTTACTTGCTAATGTTAATAAAATTGCAGGAATGATGGAAATATGAATATCTTTAAAAATTATAGAAAAAAATAAAATTGAAAGATGTAAAAAAAAAATTGATAATAAAAACATATAAAATTATGTAAAAGTTCATGAAAGTTTGTGAAAATTAAAGTTTAATAAACTCTTCAAATCGAGAAAAAGTCTATAAAATTTCATATGAAGGTTTAAAAAGTTTATATAAATCTAGAAGATTTTTAGGATTTAAAATCCATAAAAGACTATAAAAATATATATTGAACACAACCCTGTAAAAGTGTATTACGAGAATCCAAAGTTATAAAACTCATACAATACGGGGGCAAGGTATAATCTTGTTGATTACAATATTCCAGAAAAAAGCAGCAGAACTTTGTCGACTTATTGAGTGATTACAAAAAAAGCTCATTTAAAAAAATGTTATTTGTCTAGCCAATTTGGTTAAACCACTGTCCACCAATGAATATAATGGCTGAAAATTATGCTTAATGGCTTATGCCAATAGAAAGCATTTCTTTCACCAAATCATTTTCTTTACCTTTTCTATATGATAAGCACAAAAAATATCTCTACATAATCAAGCTTTTCCATAAAATAATTCGCATATAGAACAGCACTTACACAAAGTACAATTCCACACTTTACCAATACAAGAAAAATAACTCGAAATCTCAAGTAAGATGCAAGACAACACTCATTAAAACAACCAAATAGAGCCACTGACACTGGAGAAAAGTAATTACATGTTTTACACCACAAATATGTAAGCAAAACGTAGTTCAATAGGAATAATATATTAACAAAGTAACTTCTACTTCTTCGTTTAAAATGAAACATATACAACAAAAAACAATTATTCCCTTCTTACATAAATTCATTATTTTTCCCAAAACAAAAAAAAAATGTAACTTATGCCTTCATCTAACTTGAAGAAAAAGTAGCTATGGCTTTGTTTTTTAAACTTTATAGGACAAATTGAACTTTCAAAAAGAAAAAAAAAGTCGCACAGTTAACATAAATATAAATTACGAGCATTCAGTACAAGAAACATGGCCCTATCGAGCACTGAACGAGAATAAATAACCTATACATGGAGGCATCATAAAGAAAGATCTAACCCATTAAAGATACTGAATCGCGTCACGTTTTAGGAGATGAAGTATGCATAGATCTATAAATCCTGACAGCGTAATTCATGTATGTAAGGAAAAAAGCAAGCGCACCGAGAGAGAAAGATACCTTCGTGATAGAGAATCGGCGAAGTTTGGAGGAGCGAGAGAGATGCTAGGTTTAGGTTTTAGAGCTCCTGATATTGAGTACGGTGAGTTCCTTCGGGTATTTTGCCTTAAAGGGCCGAAAGGAGGTAGAAAACATCATGAGGCTCTTAGGCCCTTTTTTTTATTTTATTTAAAGCGGGCTTTAAAATCGTTTAATATTTTAACCGGCTATATAAAGGTTATCCTAGACAAAAATGCCTTCAATTTCTAATCTACTTAAAAAAAACATATTGAATATTTAATTTTATTAATTTTTATATTTTTTATTATCTTATTAACATATTAGTTTTTAATGTTATATTTAACTGTTAATTTTTTTAATAAAAATGATATAAATATTAATGAAACTATACATTTGGAAGGAAAAGTTTTGCTATCAGTCAAACGTTAGAGAAATATATTTATGCCTAAAAACTATAATATAGTCCAACTATGGTTCGTTGAAATTTTTTATATTTAATATGGTCAAAAATGTATATATATATATATATATATATATATATATATATATATATATATATATATATATATTTACCACTTATTAAGGTAATGCAATATGATGACACAGTTCTTGAAAAAGACGCATGCATTGTTGGTCTGGTTGCAAGCAAAAAATACTCTTACACAACTGCACCTTCTATTTTCGTTCATAAAATGTCATCTAAACATTGAAAATTTTGTCTAAATTACTAAGTTTTTAGTGATAATTAAAATGTCAATTTTAATCTAATCTTCTTTGACATGATCAAATTTATCGATTCGGACCATTTTCTACTATAATTTACCAAAATAAACTAAAAGCAATCAAATTGGTTATTATTTGTTTGAATTGCTAAGGTTCCTAGCAAGCTCAAACCTTTCATCCATGGCGTTTTAGCTACTAATATCAACTTCATACATAAAGGTATGAAGTGAATATTTTTAGAGTTGGGTTTCCCTTGAGATGATATATAAAAATAATATTAAATCTTATCCACTTAATTACTTTAGATTAATAATCGTCAGAAATTTGAAAATATCTTTTAAAAATTCAATCTTTGTATGAAAATTTTCAAATTCATGACAATCACTAAATAAAACTAATTATGTGGGTCAGACGTTTCTCCTCTTTCTAGGATTGATCTTTCTAGGTTTGTTCTAGGTATTAATACAGGTTTCATATTAATTTTTTGGGTTGTATTTTCTTGTTTAGATTCATCTTCACTTATTACTGTCATATCATCTTCTTCTTTATTTGTGCAAAGTTTTTCTTCATAATATTTTTCTAATTCTTTATCTGTTAATGTTAATAAACTGATTAATTTTTTTATATTTTTATTTTCAAGATTCATGAATTGTTCTTCTAAGTTTTTCCTATATTCTGCCAAATTCATTAGATTGTTATTATTTGTTTAAATTCTTTTCTTTTTTCATTTATGGGTATTAATGCATCAGATCTTCTAGGGGGTTCTTCTTTTAATCATTTTAATAGATCCAGTCTTAATCCATTTTCTTTTGGTAAGTTGTTAATATCCTTTTTTAATTCTATAATTTCTTTATACATTTCTAGCTGTATTCCTTTTAAATCTTGTATGCTTTCATCTGTAGTATCTATTTTTCCTACTATAAGGATTAAATCTTCCATTATAGATATTTGATTTTTATTTATATTTGTTAAACTATTATTTCCTTTTAATTGTATTTCTAATAGTTTTTCTTTTATCATTTTTATTTCATTGTGTAGACTAGGTCTTTTACTTCTTCAATTTCCTCTTTTAATTCTTCTATTTTCCTATTCCTTTAACTTACTTTTGCTTGGTATCTATAAATTTTATTCTTTGTATATTATTTCTTTTTGATGGTATTAGAGGTTTTTCTTTTATGTCTAAGTTCCATTCTTCAGGTACTTCATATTCTGATAACTTTTCTCGATTCTTTATTACTTGTCCTATATCTTTGAAGGTTTTATCTATTTCTATGAATTCATTTTGTCCGTATATCGAACTATTGTGATTGTTTGTTAATGAATATCCTATAAGGTAATGGATTGAAAATGGATGGTTTCCATCTTTCATTAAATTTCCTCGTTCAAAGTCATAGGCTAGACTTAATACTTTGTTTAGATTTTTATCATGGATATTAACAGCAAATCTAGGATATGCTGTAAATTTTAGTTTTTGGTAACTTAAATTTTCATTAATCATTCCTAATAAAGCATCTTTTCTGTTTGTTATTCTGTTATCTAGTAATGCTAACTTAATTGGTGTATCTATTCCTTCTCTAAAGTGTGCTTTTATTAAAATTTGTATTCCTCCTAAATGGATATATCCAATTTTTTCTCTATCTTTTTCAGGGATTTTTGATAATTTTTCTATAATAGTTTCTTTATCAATTAATGGTATATTAAACATTCCTTTTGCATTAGCTATGGTTACTCTCATTTCCTTATTACTTATGCCGTAATATATTATATATTTTCTTTGAAATAATTATTCTTATTTTAGAGAATGATTCTTCTCTGAATCCATCTTTTTCTTTTAGATTTAGTTTTGATTTTTGAATTTCTTCAAATTTTTTTTTACTGAATATCATTTCTTGTGAAAAATATCCAGAAATGTCTTGTGTTTACACATCCATTATTTCTTCATTTTCTATTATTTCTGACATTTTGAGTTATGTATGTTTTTGTATTATTTAATAAGCTTTTACAGATTTTTATTACTCTTGTAAGGTGTTACAAATTTTTTTGTTTTGTAAGGCCTTCCATATTTTTAATTTTATGTAAAGATTACAAAAATTTATGGGTATGAGTTTAATGTTTGGTAGTGGATGTTAATAGTGCTTCCCTTTGTTTTATTTAAAGCGGGCTTTAAAATCGTTTAATATTTTAACCGGCTATATAAAGGTTATCATAGACAAAAATGCCTTCAATTTCTAATCTACTTAAAAAAAACATATTGAATATTTAATTTTATTAATTTTTATATTTTTTATTATCTTATTAACATATTATTTTTAATGTTATATTTAACTGTTAATTTTTTTAATAAAAATGATATAAATATTAATGAAACTATACATTTGGAAGGAAAAGTTTTGCTATCAGTCAAACGTTAGAGAAATATATTTATGCCTAAAAACTATAATATAGTCCAACTATGGTTCGTTGAAATTTTTTATATTTAATATGGTCAAAAATGTATATATATATATATATATATATATTTTACCACTTATTAAGGTAATGCAATATGATGACACAGTTCTTGAAAAAGACGCATGCATTGTTGGTTTGGTTGCAAGCAAAAAATACTCTTACACAACTGCACCTTCTATTTTCGTTCATAAAATGTCATCTAAACATTGAAAATTTTGTCTAAATTACTAAGTTTTTAGTGATAATTAAAATGTCAATTTTAGTCTAATCTTCTCTGACACGATCAAATTTGTCAATTCGGACCATTTTCTACTATAATTTACCAAAATAAACTAAACGCAATCAAATTGGTTATTATTTGTTTGAATTGTTAAGGTTCCTAGCAAGCTCAAACCTTTCATGCATGGCGTTTTAGCTACTAATATCAACTTCATACATAAAGGTACGAAAGTGAATATTTTAAAGTTGGGTTTCCCTTGAGATGATATATAAAAATAATATTGAATCTTATCCACTTAATTACTTTAGATTAATGATCATCATAAATTTGAAAATATCTTTTAAAAATTCAATCTTTGTATGAAAATTTTCAAATTCATGACAATCACTAAATAAAACTAATTACATTTTTCAAATCTAATGTCATTTTTATATGTCAAAAGAATCCAATTCAATTCCTTACGTTACTTATGCAATGAGGATTCAAGGTTAGAAGAAACTTATTGTTTCTTGGTTGAGAATTTGAAAATTACGTAATGAAAAGGTCTCCAAATATAAGACAAATCAGTGAAAGAAGTCATTTTGTTAATCAACATTCAATTGAGCTAAGTTGTATTATTTTGTAATATGGTTGATGCTTTAAAGTGACTTCATTAATTGTAAAGTTATATATTTTGATGCTTTGTTTCATGACTTTTAAGTTTTTGACCTTTCAAGAACTTAGGGCTTTGTCTTATTGCTATCGTAACTATATTTTCTTTCTATGAAGTAGATTCAGTTCAAAAACAAAATAACTGCTAATATTTTTTTTACAAAAGTGCACTATGAACCTACTTTTAAACTTTGTCCCATGTCATTAAGCTTATTTTGGATCAAAACCTTAAATATTGGCTCCATTTCATAATATATTTTTCCAATTATTTTCAAAGTTACCCCTTTCGTGAATTTGAACACATATTCAAAAACACTTAATTATAAATAACCTATTCGAATTTATTTATGTGCTCTCAGTTTTAAACATATATTTGTGCTTTCAATCTTAAATACTCTATTTTGGACACGTATATGTTTAATTGCTCCTCAACTTCCAACATTTTAAATATTACATATTCATATGTTATTTCCTTGTAAGTAGATATGAAAACGGTCCGATTTAAGTCAAATTCGATCCGAATCATTCTAACCCATGTTTCAAATTGAACTGAACTGTTTCAAATAAAAAAAAAACTCAATTCAGCTCGAGTAATATCCACATGTCAAAAAACTCGAACCATTGACCCTTTTTTTGCCATTTTTAAATGAAAATAAAATAGTATAATTTATATATAATTGGAGTTTTTTAGCACATAATATTTTGTGATTCAAACTTATAACTTTAAACTAGGGAGATAGGGGTAGATTACATAGTGCCTCAAACCAACCCAATTTACCGCAAATTATTTAAAATAAAATAGATAATGCATCATCCCGTTCCCGATCCAATCTGACTCGAATGGATTTGGTACCCATGGTATCCGAATCCTTGGTCAAAATTGTCATACCTACTTATAAAGGAGGGTAATTGTATAATTTATTTAATCTAAAAATAATAACTTATTTTTTATGATAATTTAGTTTTATTATTATTAAAAAGTGACATGCAATGATAAATAATTATTTTTTTTGTTTTTATTTAAAAAATTAATTTTTTAGTTACAATTTATTCAAGATTAAATAATTTTTTTCTAATGCAGATGAAAAAATAAATAAATTTACTTTTTTATTTTGAAATTATTTTTTAATAAATATAAAATTTAAGTTTTATTTTTATAATAAATAAGTACTCTGTACTCATAAACAACTTATTTTGAACTCGTTATAAGGGTAGACTATAAGCCAAGTCTACCTAGGCAGTTGCCTAGGCTTAGCCAAGTTTAGCTAATGCAGGCCACAATTCAAAGATTTATTTACTTTTATAAATAACTATATTATTTACATGTTTAACGTTTAAATTCAAATATTTTATAATTTACATATTCAAATAAATAATTTTTATATTTTTACTTTTAAATTTGTACATATTTTAACATGTATCAAATATAATGTATAGCAAGATATAATTTTGTTGAAAAATAAATAATTTTTTTATTTTATAATTATTTTATTACATAATATATTATAATTAATATAATTGAAAATGTAATAGTAAATTTGTGAGCTATATTTTATCATTCGTCTAAGTAGAGAAATGCCAACAAAGGTGAAAGGAATTGAGGCTGACTTTGTATTGTGGAGAGAATTTAAAGAGACTAACAAGCAGAGTTATTTACTTTTGATAGTCAAGTAAAAAACATTAAACTTAGTAGCCAAGTAAAAAAATTAAACCTATTAAACTGAAGTGTGAATTCAAATATAGTCAATTTCTTGTTATCCAAGTAGCATGCCGGTCTGTCTCGAAAAAAAAAAAAGTAGAGCTGACTTTAAGTTTGTTATTTTTTATATTTAAAAAATAATAAAAAAAACAACAAAATTTATACCTCTTAAAATTTATAATAATAAAATTAATATTTTTTATATTTAAATTTACATTTTTATAATTAAAAAATAATTAATATTTATTTTTTAACATTTATTCAATTAAAATTGAACGATATTAATTTAAATTTGTTCAATATTAAATATTAAATATTTTATGTTAAAATTAAACGTTTAATATTATTAAAAATATTAATTTTATTATTATAAAATATATAAATTTTTTTTTTTAAATTCCCAAGATAATAACGTACCTTTATCTTATAAACAAAGGTACCAGTACTTAGTACTTAGTATTACAATCAAAAGAGTACCAAGTCGTCGGTGCCGACAAAATCTTGACTTGAGCTGCCAAAGTGCGTTGCCTTATTTTGTTGGGAAACAGAGAGATGTGATCAACAACTGTTATTTTACTTCAATAAAAAATTCAAATGTTATTTTATTTTCACAATTAACTTAAAAATATTATAAAATTAATTTATATTTATTTTAAATATAATATAAAAAATAAATAAAATAATTTATACATATTTTTAATTAATAAAAATAAAAAGTCAAAAAATAAGTAAATTCTCGTACACCCCATAATATACATTCATATACCATACCAACTTTAATAGGGTAGTCAGAGTCTCTTAAATATGTAAGTATAATTTTTTTTAAAACTTTGTGCATGTATGCGTGTCTATATATATATATATATATATATATTTATTTATTTATTTATTTATTTATATAAAAATAACTTTTTAGAAGAGAGATAAAATAATATTTATTTTTTTCATTTATTTGAATCATTATTTTTATTTAAAAATATTAATAATAAGTTAATGCTTAAAATTATTGTCAATAAATGTTATATTATGTACTTTTTTATTACTTTAAAATTATAATTTTTTATATATAAATTAATTATATTATCAATTTAACTGGTAAACCTTATGCAGGTATTTTAATCACATAAAATTTCAACATATTTTTACACACTATTTGTACTATTCGTATAGTGCAACGTGTAAGAATTATATAAAAAGTGAATTATTCCTCCGATTATTTTGAAATATATCACACAAGCAGGAATGTCCTTCTAAAAGAGTATATTCATCGATAATAACTTTAGGAATAAGTTGATATATTTATTCTTGGCAAATAATATGTATTAAAAATTGTTACATATTGTGATAAAGTTGACCATATATATTAGAAAAAAATGACATATTTTTTTACTTTAATAAAAAATAGCGTTTAATCTTTTATTTTATAAAATATATTTATTAATTATTTTATTTATTAAAAAAAAGCAAAAAAAAAAAAAGAATTTTTATATTTTTATTAATATTTTATTATTCAAATGTTTCAAATTAAAACATTAAAGAGACAAATTTATCATTTTGTCCATGTTAAAAAAATAAAAATAAATAAAAACTAAATGCTACAATACCCAATATCCTTACATCCCTAATACTCATTAATTAATTCGTTCCTTAGACTTAAACAAAACTTCTAAAATCTCACTAATTCACTATTTGTAAATTACCTCCACCCATTTCTAATAGTGAAATAAATAGCCGAAGAAAAAGAGAAAAAACAAAGATTTATTTAATATTTGTGAGGATGATTGGATATTTAAAAGATGATACTCTCAAAGAGGATATTGAAAAAAAAAATTAATATATTGCAACATGATAATTAAACAATAAATAAATTACTTGTTTAATTATTTGAATAAAGGAGAAAATTAATGTCATTTAATAGATAATTTTTCTGTTAAATCCGATAAAATAAATAATTTAATCACATTTGAACCATCACCATCATCAATTTCTCTTAAAAACACAAAAACAATAAGGAATTCATATTTATTCGTCCCAAACCAACAACTTAAAATAATTTGTAGAAAAACATTACATACCATTAAGCAACCAAAAAAATTACATCCCAAAATTTTTTAGAGTCGACGAAGTTGACATTTCAGTCTCAATTCTACAAAAACAATAAAGGGTCATTTCCATGTTTTATTACATTGTTGCAAAAAAAAAAAAAAAAAAAACTAAACAGAGATGGAGAGAAAAAGATGACAAATGTGGAGTTTTCGTGTGAGCTGGAGATAAATATGAAAATAGAGATTAACAAATTTTTACAAAGAAAAAGGAATGCGAACGAAAATGATGGTGAATATTAGGATGTTAAAAAAAGAAATTTTAATATGCTTTTAGAGCTTTCAAATAGGTAAGAATTTTCATTTAAATAAAATGGCTACTTTATCATCTTTTGCTTGATCACATGTACATTTTAATAATAAAATAATGTTAAAAAAATACCAAATTTCTTTCTTTAACACTCTTTTTATAAATAAAAAGACTAAATAATAATTTTTTAAACTATAAAATTAAATAACATATTTTATATAAATAAAAAGATTAATATGTCTCTTTATCCTATATATTATGGATGAGTTGTATAGACACCTCTTAATTATCTAGAAGTAATGAAACTATACCTTCTGAAATAGCTCATCTTAGGAGTAAAATATACAGTAACTTAAGTGAATGTTGAAATGTATCTTCAAATCGAATTGATATTTTGAATTTGGTCAAATTAAAATTGAATAGTTGGGGATAATTATCATAAATGTAATGAGCTCTTTCTTATGCAATCCAGCTACATATGTTTATCGCGATTATGGAATCTGCCGCCAACTATCTCCTTCAAAAAAAAAAAAAAATCTCGTATGTATAACAAAAATTATACTTAATTCATTTATTTATTTTTTATAAATTATTAAAATATGATCACAACAAAAAAGTCAATTTTTTTATTTTAACTTTTTTACATTTAATAATAATTTTAAATATTATTTTAATTTATAATTAATTTAAAAATACGCACACAAATATATACATATTGAAACTTTATATATTTGCTTTTACTATATGATGCACCTATTTTCATATAGTTATCTATTAATCTTAAAATTATATAAAATAAGAAAAATAATACTCCTTAAAACTTCTAATAATAAAATTAGCACCATTTATGTTCAAATTTATATTTTTATAATTAAAAAATGACTAATATGTCATTTTTCTTTGAATACCCATTCAATTGAAATTGAACGACAATAATTTAGATCCGTTTAATATTAAACGTTCAATATTTTATGTTCAAATTGAACGTTTAATATTATTAAGGTGCTAGTTTTGTTATTAAAAGTTTTAGGAGTGTTATTTTTTATAATTTCACTAAAAATTATGTAAAAGAAATGAAAATTGATGGAACAATTGTAAATATGAGTAATAAATTAAAACTTTGGGAATAAAATTAAGTATGTTATAATTTGAATGTCAAATCTTAAATATGATATATCTTATGATTAAATTCATTTTAAATAAAGATTTTTTTATATTTGTTAAATATATATTAATTGTGATTAGTTGTATATTAGGTGTATATAACTAATTAGCTTAATTACAGGGATCTTAGTTAAATAGTTTCCTAAGATAGAATCCTAGCTTTGTGTATATATATGTGTATTATTTTTTAATAGAATTAAGAGAAACAATTATATTTAATCTTGAATAACATGGTATCAGAGCATTAGGGTTACAAAGTTGGGATTTTTTCTTTTTTCGTCCAAATTAGGGTTTGGTTTTGGGTAAACACAAATTAGAGTTTAGTGCATTTTTGGGTTCCAACTTAGGACACTCTTTTAGAGTGAACATTTACTCTCACCGCCGGCACAGAGAGGAAGCCCAGCTGCCGATCTGCAAAACCCAAAATTTCAGTGACCAGACGAGCCGCGAGTGGTCCCCACGCGCCACCGCGAGTTTCTGCAGTCTTCCACGCGTCGACGCGTCTTTGCCTGAAATCTTCTCCAGTTGTCCTCGTGTTGCTCGCCGGCGTTCCCCTGTGTCGTCTGTGGTGGTTCGGCATTCATTGGTTCAAGTTTGGGTTCTTCTAATTTGGGTTTTGGCCAATTTTGTGTTCTTGTTTGCTGCCTTTTTTGTTCGCTGCGTTGTTGGATTTTGTTTGTTCGCTTGTTCGCTATCTTGTTGTTTGTAGGAGTTATGACTGAAAAGAAATATAGTATTGTGACAGATATGGTGCCTGTAATGTCTAAAATCATGGACCACAAGCTCAATGGCTCGAATTATTTGGATTGGAGCAAGACCATTCGACTTTATTTGAGAAGTATTGATAAAGATACTCATTTGACTGACGATCCTCCTAAAGATGATTCAAAGCAGACATGGCTTAAAGAAGATGCTCGTTTATTTCTGCAGATTCAAAATTCTATTGCAAGCGAGATAATTGGCTTGATCAATCATTGTGAATTCGTTAAGGAATTAATGGATTATTTTGATTTCTTATATTCTGGTAAAGGAAACTTTTCTCGCATGTATGAGGTATGCAAGGCATTTTACCATGCAGACAAGCAAGATCAGTCTCTCACGAGTTATTTTATGAAATTTAAGAAGACTTATGAGGAGCTCAATAATTTAATGCCTTTTAGTCCTAATGTGAAGGTTCAGCAATGCCAACGGGAGCAAATGGTTGTCATGAGTTTTCTTGCTGGTCTTCCCTCTGACTTTGAGATTGCTAAGTCACAGGTTCTTTCTAGTTCTGAGATCTCCTCTTTACAAGAAGTATTTAGTCGAGTACTTCGTACAGAAGGCACTCCACATGCTCAATTAAATGGTGCTTTGGTCAGTCGAAATAATAATTATGAGCTTGGAAGGTCAACTTATGTGAGTTGAAACAAAGGAGACGGCTCGCAAGGGTTTGAAACTCGACTACAGGATCTAGGAAGAATTGTGTGTTACTATTGTCGCAAACCAGGACATACGAAACGTGACTGTAGAAAGCTTCAATACAAGAATCAGAAAGGTCATTCGGCCTATATTGCATCCACTTATGATACCTCTAAAAAATCGATTCTTATCTCTGCAGATGAATTTATCAAATTCTCATAGTATCAAGAATCACTAAAGTCTTCATCACTTTCTGTCACTACTATTGCTGATTCAGGTAAACCAAATGCGTGTCTTCTTTCCTCATCTTCCAAATGAGTTATTGAATCTGGTGCCACAGATCATATGACAGGTAATTCTAGTCTCTTTTCTACCCTTCAGTCACACACTTCCACCTCTACTGTTACCTTAGTCGATGGGTCACCATCTCGTGTTCTTGAGTTTGGCACAATCACTCTTATTCCTTTGCTTCCTTTGTCGTCTGTCTTACATTTACCTTCGTGGAAACGAGCTATAGGATGTAAATGGGTGTTCACAGTTAAGGTTAATCCGGATGAGTCAGTTGCTAAGGGATATGCTCAAATCTATGGAGTGGACTATTCTAATACTTTCTCTCCTGTTATTAAATGACCTCTGTTCGGTTGTTTATTTCTATGGCAGCTACTCATAATTGGCCTTTGCATCAACTAGATATCAAGAATATTTTTCTTCATGGCGATCTTCAAGAGGAGGTGTATATGGAGCAACCTCCTAGTTTTGTTGCTCAGGGTGAGTTTGGGCAAGTTTGTCGTCTCTGCAAATTTCTGTATGGTTTGAAACAGAGTCCTCGTGCTTGGTTTGAAAAATTTAGTCAAGCTATAGAAACGTTTGGTATGATGAAAAGCAAGTCTGACCATTCTGTGTTCTATAAACAACCAGAAGCTGGTATCATTCTTTTAGTTGTGTATGTGGATGACATTGTTATTACTGGAAGTGATACTACGAAAATTTCATCTCTTAAGTCTTTCTTGCATACTCAATTTCACACGAAGGATTTGGGAATGCGAAAGTATTTCTTGGGTGTTGAAGTCACAAGGAGTAAAAAATGTATCTTTCTATCTCAGAGAAAATATGTTCTTGACTTATTAACTGAGACAGGAAAATTGGGAGCAAAGCCTTGTAGTGCTCCAATGAATCTGAACATCCACCTTATAGTAGATGGGGATCTATTTAAAGATGTTGAGAGATATCGAAGGTTGGTTGGAAAGCTGAATTACCTTACCGTGACTCGTCCAGACATTGCATATTCGGTCAATGTTATTAGTCAATTTATGTCATCCCAACAGTTCACCATTGGGCAGCATTAGAGCAAATTTTGTGTTACTTAAAAGGAGCACCTGGACGTGGTATCTTGTATGCAAATCATGGGCGTACTCATATTGAATATTTTTTAGATGCAGATTGGACAGGTTCCAAAGTGGATAGAAGATCTACATCAGGCTATTGTATTTTTGTTGGAGGAAATTTGGTCTCATGGAAGAGTAAGAAACAGAATGTTGTGTCACGATCGAGTGCAGAGTCAGAATATAGGGCTATGACACAGTCTGCGTGT
Source organism: Elaeagnus macrophylla (assembly GCA_029378325.1). Lineage (NCBI taxonomy): Eukaryota > Viridiplantae > Streptophyta > Magnoliopsida > Rosales > Elaeagnaceae > Elaeagnus > Elaeagnus macrophylla. The sequence continues at coordinate 19,412,391 of CM055642.1, read as the reverse complement.
GAGATAATGTAGATATACCAGCTCTTGAATGAAGTAGGTCTTAAAACTTCAGTACCAGCAAAATTGTGGTGTGATAACCAAGCTGCTTTTCATCTTGTGTTGCATGAGCGAACTAAACACATTGAAATTGATTGTCATTTCGTCCGTGAGAAAATTCAGCAAGGTTTGATTTCTACAGGATATGTGAAGACTCGAGAACAACTAAGAGATATCTTCACGAAAGCTTTAAATGAGGTTCGGGTTGATTATCTCTGTAACAAGTTGGGCATGATTAATATCTATGCTCTAACTTGAGGGAGAATGTTAGATATATATTAATTGTGATTAACTATATATTAAGTGTATATAACTAATTAGCTTAATTATAGGGATCCTAATTACATAGTTTCCTAAGATAGAATCCTAGCTTTGTGTATATATGTGTGTATTATTTTTCAATGAAATTAAGAAAAATAATTCTATTCAATCTTGAATAACAATATTGTATTATAAATTTATATTTAATTAAAGATAATTAATCACTATTATATCTTAAATTCAAAATTTATATTGTGTAAAACATATAAATAGTGTCTTTAGTAGTGTATTAAAAATAAAATAATCAATGAGAATTATTTATTCTATTTATTTTCTTTCTAGTTTTTTTCTTTTATTTTATTTAGTTTTATAACATGTTATGAGCATGATTTACAAGTTCTTAAATTTTTTTTATTTTTTATGATTAAATTTAGATCTTATTTTTATTTATAATTAAAAATTAAAACAATAAAAAAGAGAAAAACTTTGCAAATATTTTTAAAATACACATATATAATGTAAGATAGTAAGATGTTATATTATAGCTAATAATGTTAAATATTATTTGAATAATAAAGAAATGAGAGAAAAAGAATTGGAATAGAGAATAACTCCTCAAAGACAATAGAACGCCCCAGCAATTTTTTTAATAAAAAAATACATAAAATGTAAATAAAATTAATAATAATAATTTTATAGTTAAGGAAAATATTTAAGGACAAAATGATACAAAAAGAAAAATTAGACACAGGACAAATACGTATTAATGTATATAGTTATAAGATAGCTAATAATGTAAAATATTATTTAAATAATAAAGAGTTGACATAGAAAAACTCCTTAAAGATAATAAAACCGAACAATTTTTTTAGATACAAAAATACATAAAAAGTAAATAATAAGATAATGTATCATTATTATTATATAAATAAAATTGAAAATAATGAAAATTTGTAATTAAAACAAAAATTGTTAAAAAATGAAAAATCGACAAATATATATATATCATGAGGAAACATAATAACTAACATTTTAAATGAATATTGGCTTAACATGAAAATTTTGTGTAAAAAATTTAAAAAAATTTGGACAGAGTTTTCCATAATTATTGAACTATCTTTCCTGCAATAAATAACCATAATTCTAAAATATAAAATATCACAATCCAGCAAATCTCATTTAACTTTTACATAACTAAGAAGTGGCTCATGGCCCAGTATAACTATACACTATTAGATACATACTATATACCACATAAGATTTTTGTTCACTAGTCCAAGACTTCTGCCCAAAATACACTATAAAAACTGAAAATGAGATAAAAACAACCTAAATTGCACAACAATATATGGATCTTAAGCTTTTGGACTCACGTGATATAGCCTCAAAACTTGTTACTTGGGGGAGGAAAATAATATAAAGGGTGAACTTGAGAGCTCACTGAGTGGATAAGCTTTATAAATTAATGTAATATTCATGTCAACTTCATATGAAATGTTTATGAATTATCATGACATATATATATATATATATATATACACACACGACATATTCTGTACATAATTTTTATGATAATTAATGTACTTATACATGCATAACCTGAGTTTCATAAAATAACTGTAATTTGATACATATGAAAACTATGAATGACATACTCATGACATAATGAAATAATATTATGATAAAAATATATGTTCATGATCTTTAGAATATAATAATGCTATGATCAGTATATGAATAAAGTGTATAACCATGAAAAATATATTTTATTGTTAAGAGAACTTAGAGATCTGATCGCACACGGAAGAGACATTTAGCACTTGCACTAGCTCTCAATTACACATGTGTGATATTAATCGCACACAGAAGAGACATTTAGCACTACTGTCAGCTCTCAACTACTCGTGTGGGGAACTTGCTTCATACAGCCATAAAATGGCTCAGTTGGCTTTGCTGATATATGAGTTAAGTACACATTGACTTAACTGAACTTGTAATATCATACTTAGTTGGTAAATATCATAGTAAGCTGAACTTGACCAAATCTGTTAATCATGTTGTCTTACAAAGTCACGACATATTTGAATGCTAATTATAGGCAATTATCATGAATACATAAGGAGAAGTACTCTGGCAACTGTAAAATATTTGTGAAATTTGCAAGCTTGTACAAAAATTAGTATAATTAATAAAATTGATTTAATCATAACTTGTTTGCAATTTATCTTTCATTTACTTGACTGATTCTATTAATAAAAATGAAATATATTCTCATGTTGTAAAAGTTCTTGAAGTGTATTAAAATTTACATGTGTTTTTCTAACACTAGTTAACATGAATGCACTTTTCATAAATATGCAACTTGTATAAATTGAATTTCCTTGAACATGAATGTTTTTCAAAACAATGCTATCCATGCTTTAGAAATAATTAAATATTCACTCACAATAAAATATCTTTGATGGTCCTCTACGTGTCTTGTAGATTTTGCGTGCCCAACTCTTCCTAAATAACCACACTTGTGTCAGAATAAGAATAATTTTATAGATTGCTTATTTAATTCAAATTGAAATGTATTTTAACATTTATAAAATAGGAGATGTTGATAATTATTTGACTTTGATCATTGCATTCTAAATAGTTTTAGGGTACTCCTAAACCTACTATTGTATAATCATATATAATTTTTGGTAGAAATGTCTAAATTTATTTTTGTAAAAACATACGAAAAATTGACATTTTAAATTTTAAAATCAGTTATTACACACTCAATTATCATATATATAACCCATTTCAAATCCATAGAAACCAATTACTTTCAAATAATTTTTCTCACCAAAATTGCAGCAGGATGTACCTTTAGTTAAGTTGCTATAAATTTATTTAGAAAACTTGAAATAACACACCGTAAAATCTATATTAAACTAAACATCTTAAGCTTTAAAATAAGACATAAAACGTCCAATTTCAATCAATAAAACTATTTTAATTAACAAAAATTCTATTGGTTTTTCAAACAGTTTTTTTAGCACCTCTTTTACTTGACATATATTGGTTAAACAAACATAACTTTGTCTATAAATATCAAAACTACAAACCATAAAAGGTTTCAAATACTAGACATGTCAAACTTTAAAACAAGATATAATTTGTTCAAATCCAAATTGTATAACCATTTCAAATATCAAAAATACCGAAAGCTCTTGCAGTTCATGTTTCATAAAACAACCTTCATTTAATTGGATATAACTTCGTGTAGAAAACTCCAAATTACGAACTGTAAATTTTTAATAAACTAGACATCCAGAGCTTTTTAAAAAATATAATTTACAAACCATAATTCATTGTAGAAGTTTCTCAATTTTTATTTCAATTTTTGGAGAAACTGTGTTATAAGAAATTTACAACATCACAATTAATTTATTCTTTGATTATTTTTGAAAAATTCATGCATAGATGATGTATTTGTGTTAATATAATAATTTTTAGACCATAAACATAATTTAATCAAAAGAAATGAAAATTAAAGAAAATTTAAATACATATCCAAAATATCTTGAATAATAGTTTGGATTTTTTTGTTGAAAATAGTGAAAATTTTTATTTCAAAAAATAAATTATTGTTCTCTAGGAGAAAGAAGAAGAGAAGAAAACATAAGAGACTTTATTTATTTATTTATTTTAGTTCTCACGGGGCTGGGGAGGATAAGGAAATCCCACATGAGGACATGTGTGTCCTCATAAGTAGCATCAACATTTTTTCATTTTTTTTTAAAACATGTGTCACAAGAGGAGATAAAAGAGAAGACTGCTGGTGATAATTCATTTTTAGATAAAAAGACTAAAATGTAATTGTCTCATAACAAGAAAAATTTTACGAATTAGGGGCATTTTGATAATTTTACTCAAAATTTTTAAATTTTAATTTAAATACTTTTTAATTATGAAAACATCTAAATTTTGAGGGTAAGATCATAAAAATAAATGAAGTATTATATATATATATATATATTATCTTTAGCTGCCTTGAGTATTTTTATTTTTATGTTTTCTAAGTTTTATTATTAAAGGTACTATATAATCCAAAACATATTCAATTTTAAAACAGACCTAATACATCACCAATAGTAAATAAACATTTATATACGAAATGTTTGAATATTTCTGTGCCATTAAAATTTCACCAGAATTTTTTTTTTTAAATAACAACTTAGAATTATGCTAGGATAAGTAAAAACTCAATTACGTTTCTTATCCAAATATGAACGCATAAAGCATATTTTAAGCTTCACAAAACTGATTAACGTCAGGTAGCGGGGATTTTCTTTTAAGGGTGCGTTTATTATAATTTTTATAGTTATTTATTAAACATAAATACAATAAATAAATATTATATTCCATTTTTTTTTCATTTTGATTCATGTTTATTATTACTTCGATTAATTTTTATTATAAATTATATAATAGTTAATTTTAGTGTACTAATATTTTAATATATTCATACTTTTACTGATATAATACTTATCCTTATATTAAATATATAACGGCATTTATTGTAATTAATTCAAAAACTTGGACAAAGATTTCCAAAATTTATTAGTATTTTTATTTATATATATATATATATATATAATAACCAATTAACTCATTGGTTTAACAATTTTCTATACTAGTAAGATGTAAATTTTTTGATATTGATTATATTAACTACAACATTATGTTATGACATGGCGTGGAAAATATTCAAGCTATGCCATTTTATTTATTTATAAACCGACATATATTGACAAATTAATAACAATTGTATAAATTTATGATAATAACAATTGGCACATTGCAATCTATTAAAGTTGAATTAGACATATTAATTATATATTGTCATCTAAATTTTGTAAGAATAAAGTTTCGTATTCTTATGGCATGCATCATAATAAGTTTTTGAGAACCATTCCAATTAACTCAACCCAACTCATAAATTTAGTTTTAAAATTTTATTAATTTAATTTTTTATTTTAAAAAATCAATTAAAATTGAATTGATTTACTTTTCATTTTAAAGAACCAATAATTAAGAACCGAACCAATCTAATTTATTTATTATTATTATTTTATACAACTTTTTTATAAATAATTTTCATTAATTTATTAGTATGTGCCTATTTTTGCCTTTAAAGTTTAGATATTTAAGAAAAATTTATATAAGAATTTATAGATCAAGCACTCTTTTTTATTTTTTATTTATTTATATAAAACACTAATTTTGTATTATTTAATTATTATAATAACATTATCTTTCATTTTTTTACTGTTAGAATTTGCAATGCACGAGTAACATTATGAAGTACTTGAATATAAAAATTAATAAATTTTGCTAGATAAATCATTATTATTTTTATTGCATATTTTGTTTTGTTTTAAAATTTTTCTTACACTTTATGTTTGATATGAATAATAATATTAGATAAATGATTAAAATCTGAATTTTTAAATTTATGTATTATAATAAAATTAATGTTAAAAATATTAAAAATTATAATACAATAATTTAAATAATAATAATAATAAAAAATTAACAAACAAAACAAATTAACAAAAAATAGAAATTTTTTTTAGCCTAACTTAATCCAACTCAAAAAAAAAAAATAGTCTGTACTGAATTGATTTCTAAATTTATTAGTTTAATTTAGTTATTAGTTTTAAAGAATTAATTTAGTTTTGATTTTGTACAAACTTATTTAGGTACAAAGTAATTTTGAAATTTACAAAATTGGCATGCAATTTTATAAATAATAATAAATAAATTTAATTAGTATGTGGTTAGCCTTGTATGTGTCCCTCTTACTATGTAGCACCTCGTGGAACAATTAAAAGTCGACAAGTGGTCAAAGATAAGATAAGACCCCCTTAATTAGTCTCCCAGCTCTAAATAGCTGTGCGGTGCAAAGTACTGACTCTGATGAGTACTGTCCCTGTAATAATGCATGGAGATCTGGGATGACAGTTGTAAGTGATAATGTTTTGTCTCTCTTATATTACAAAAAATTCACATACATATAATAATTAATTAGCCTTAAATGAGTGAACTTTTTTTTATTAAAAAATAGAGAGATATTGAAAATATATTAATTATAATATGATATATGATTGAATAATTTTAAAATAAAAATAATAAATTATTTTAAAAAAAAAATAACTATATATTATAATTAATATAAATATAAATTTAAGCATAAATTTAGCATCTCTCAAGATATAAACAAAACTGAAATGTTTGACATCCTAAGAGTACAGAGCAACTTTACTTAGGACAGGTTTCTGTGGAAACACGATGCTGAAGATGAGTGCATATAATTTTTGTATTTTTAATTAGACAAATAGACAAGTAAAGAGAAACAAGCATAAGCACTCTTTTTAATTTAATATTTTACAGGTCATACATATATTATACATATTCCCCTCATTTGACATTTTATAAAAAATAAAAGAATAATATCTACAAATGATGGCTTTTACATCAACTCACTAGTCGCCACATGTAATAGCATTAAGAGACTTATTAAGAAATTAAAATTGTCATATGCCAAAACTCATCGCCTCATTGACAGAAAGTTGTATATAATTATTGTATATGATTATATCATAAAATAAATAAATTTTTATTATTAAATTTTATAAAATAAAAATTAATATTATATAAAAAAAAAATTGTTATTAATAAGGACATAAGTAAAAAATCAAAATTATAAATAAAAAGCTGTTACTTGTTTATAAATAATAAAGGAACGTGAACTCAAGCATGAAATGACAAGTGGGATACATTGTGCAAATATTTATTTAAAAATTAATATATATAAAAGTGTGTTAAAGACTAAGTTGAGAAGCTGTTGGTATTTTAGCAATTAATGATTCGGATTACTCTCCACCTCCCCCTACATTTTGGAAAAAACTTCCTAGTGCTGCAGTAAGGATTAATTTTGACACTGCTCTTTTGAATTCCTGTCTTACAGCTGCTGTTGTTATTAGAGACTCTTCTGGACAGGTTCAAGGTGAGGCTTGTGCTCTTCTATTCTCGTTACATTTGGCATTAGAAAGGAATTTCAAAGCAGCCTATGTGGAAGGGGACAATAAGAGTGTTATTCAGGCTCTAATGCATGATGATTTCAAGATCCTTGAGCTGCTCAGAACTATATCACTCAAGCTTAGCTCTTACTGAGAAAATTCAACATGATATCTGCTTCTTGGATTCAAAGATATTTAAATACTGCTGCTTATTCCTTAGCATAATGGGCTTCGCACAGCTTTGTTGAGGGTTTCATTCCCACCTCAACATTTTTAAGCTATTATTTGTAATGATTTATATTTGAATGAAGGGCACAAATAGTCTCATAAATTAAAAAAAAGAGCAATTTATTATTATAATTTTCAATTGAAATAATTTGTCTTGTATGTTTGTAAAATAAGAACTTTAGTGTCATATATTTGATTTAAAAGGTACAATTTAATACTTCATTTTTGAAATTTTTGAGACTAAAGTACACTGCATACAAAAATATGAGATTAAACTGCTCAAATTAAAAACTATAAAATTAAATTATAATTTTATTTAAAATTATAAGTCTGTTAATACTATTTACCCATCGTAATTCTCTAAATATAGTTCATATTTTAAGAGGAAAGAAAAGTAGTAATATAAAAAGGTATCGAGATAGAGGATTCTGGCGCACCAACCTCCCTAATTTTGCCCTTGCCCTTGCCCATGGTTCTTCACGATAGGTGCAATGTTTACTTAGAGTTTTGACCTTTAATAGTACATTATATATAATTAAATTTATCTCAAAATAATATTTTAATTATACATATATTATATATATACATAATACATAATATATATTATCTTTTATTTATATATAGAACATACATAAATTAAATATATAAATATATATATAATTAATATATTATTATAAAATAATTTAATTATATATATACACACACACACTATCACGCCCCAAATTTTGAGTACATAAATTTTAAGAAATAAAATTTTTAAAAAATTATTAATTTTAGAAATATTAATTATGAAATATCAATTTAAAATGAAACTAATCAATTAAATATAATTTAGGTATCCTTGAAATAATTTAATATTTATAAAAACACAATAAGACCTTCAAAAAACTTATAATTCAAATAATTACAGTTATTTAATTTTATATCAAATTAGATTGATCTCAACCTGTCTATTCAATATACAAAATAACTAATAAAAGTAATAAGGATAAAGGAAAAACCTTTTAATTGAACTTCTTAGAAGTACTACCTCACGTTCAAGTCACAACAATTACAAATAACCAGTATCTAATCTGAAAAGATAAAGGAAAAACGAGATGAGCTACAATTAACTCAGTAGGATTTATACTCCATACATAGTCCTCAATAAAATCAATGATGCAGACTACATTTAAAATATTTCATACATGTTTAGTAATAAATTATCAGTATCTCAGTAGTAGAGAGATTTTATTTTTTAAATTCATGCATACCTGTACTTTCTCACTTCTAAAACTGGGTAGAGTGTATATTTCAAGTACCCATGTATGCTCATACAATTATAATAAAATATACAATGTCCAATATAAAATACACATGTATACTATGTCAAATCCATATGTATTGGTCAACACCAAAATACATGGGCGCGTGCGCGATCAACTTTCGAGATGCACGTGGGTCCACCTCCAACTCCATGTATGGTCATACTTCGAAATACATATGGCACATGTATTGGTCAATTCCAACGTACATGGGTCCTCGCCATATGGGCGGTCCAACTCCGAGATCCATAGACGAAAACAAATACCAAAACCAAAGACAAACAACTCCGAAACACAATGGAGAGTCCAATTTCGAGGCTCATGTGCTGTTTAATATCAAGACCCATGTATAGACAACTCTGAGATACATGTGAAATAAAATGCGTACCTGTAGTTCATAGAAAAATAGTCTGCTGCATCCAGTAGCATCGGGGTACCATATCTCCGCAAGTCATCTATACATGTAATACTCCCCACAAAAATAATTTAATGATGCATGCACAAAAACTTAAATGCCATGTAAAATATTTTAATACCCGTATTTCATAATCTCATATATACATATAAAATGTTTTTAAACGGGTATCTTAATTATAACATCATTATCAACACTTTTATAAAAATATTTATAAATATGACATCAATTTCAGTCATTCGAATATTTATGGTAATGCATGATATTTTCATAAAAATAATGCATGAAGAAAAAATGGAGTAATGACCACTACCTCAAAACGCTCCAAAGGCACACTTATCTAAAACGGTACACTTCTTAATTGAGATAACGTCTCGAATCCTCATTGATAGAATCGTCACTCTAAAAAAAGTATTAACAATGCGATAATTCAATAAAACCTCATTTAGATAAATGTAACCAAAGGTTCTTGCTTGATGGATTATTAACCTTAGACATACTATGGATTGAAAGGTCAAAACAAGAACAATACAAAGAGTACAACCTTTTAACTTCTTTAGAAGTTACAATGGAGTAGAGATACTAAGAAAACTCTAGTAATATAAACATGAGAAAAATAAGTATTTAATATGAGGCATCTAAGATACAATATGTAAATCTTAAAAATTTTACTGACACATAGAATTTACAAGGAATACAGAGAAGATACCAAAATTCAAGGCCACTAATTAACTAGTCATCTTTGTAAATCATTTTGTAAACAGGTCTGTATGGCCTATTAGAGCCAAGTTATTCTTTAATTATCACTTGTTAAGGAAAAATACACTTACAAGTTTAATTAAGTAGATCAAACTACAAAAAATTAAGTAAAAAGTACATCAAAACGTGCAACTAAAGTAAATACCATGGTTGCATAGAAAAACTTAAAGACACAAGATATCTTTTACTGACACATCATAATTGGATATATCAGGGAAATGAGATTTAAATTTTTCCATAAAATCAATCACACAAAACGCCAAGAACACTGACTTTAATAAACCTTGATATAGTTATTATTGCCCACTGGGACAATTATATAATTACCAGTAAAAACTAAGATTCAAACAACTCAAGCAAAAAACAGTTTATCCAATACTCAGCATAAAAAAAGATCATTATAGTCCACTCATCTAGTGGTAAACTAAGAAGCATTAACCACAAAGTTACCTAAAATTTGAAGTTCTAGAGAGTGGTAGAAAAAGCTGTTGGACGGCAAAGGACGACATGGAGTAAGGACGCGACTCTAATGGACTCACGTAGGAGGAAAACGAATTTGACAACAGAGGAACGATGGTCAGCTGTTGGTGTGCCACGAACAGCAGCTGGGCTGTTTAACGCTAGTTTTTTCTTGGGGTTTGGGCGTTGAACTCATTGTTGGTGGAAATAACACCATAGCGAGGAGGACGACGACAACGTAGCATGGCGTCGGTGAGCTCGCGTTGGAGGAAACGGGAGCTGACGACTGCGAGGGGAACGAATGGAGGTAGCATAGCTTCCAAGCTGAGTTGTTTTTCGAGCGAGGTGCTTTCCGTTGGGGAAAGAGTGACCGGTGAGGGTGACAGCGTCGATGAGGGCAGCGCCTCCCTTTATCTCTATCTCTTGCGTGCCGTCGAGGAGTCTCAAGCAACCAGAATTCGCGTGGAAGAAAGGAGAAATTTGGGAATATAGGATTTAGGTGGTAAATGACTGAATTGCCCCTGTCCTTGATTTGGAAACTTTTAAGAACGACATTTCGTTAATTTAACACAAATTTCCTAAAATTTCTAAAAATGTGTATAAAAATTAAAGAAATTATTTAAACTATTATAAATTATTTACAAATCAAATTTGTAACTTCAAAATATTAATTTTTGCTTGTTAAATAAAAGCATAATTAAATATTTTAATATTTTAAAATAGAACTAAATTTAATAAATAAATTTTTAATTATATTTTTTAAAATATTAATTCAGATCAAAATCTCACAGTTATGGAGCTTCAATAATATATACCTACCTCAATAATTTAAACCTATTTCTACCTATGATGAATTATTTAATGATTGTTGTCAATTAATCGAGGTTAATTGTAAGTCATAAACAAGAGAGAATATAAAGAGTTAAAATAAGTACTTTTTATTTTTATTTTTTATCCTTCTATTTGTAATTATAAATTATTATTTCTCTAGATAAATACAATCAATATTCATCAAAAATCAAAATATAATCTTCTCCTAACAATGCTTTTTATCCTAGGATTATCAACGCTACTTCTTGTAACAATGTTATCTTTTTTCACAGTTATTATGTTTGAAAAATGTCATAAATACTTCTAATATTAATATTGTTATATTAGACGTTATATTTAAAGAAAAAAATAAAAAATGCCCATGAATTTTTATCTTTCTTTATGGACACCAACTTTTTTCAAAATATCACATATACTCTTAATACTAACATCATTATATTAGTAAGAATAAAATTATAATTGGGTCTCCAAAGCTGAAAAGTTAACATTCGTATCCCTTAGTCGGTTTATATGAAGCTCGCCCCCCACGCAAATTTCACCCTTTCATGTGCACATATATATCACTTGTCACTCCTTTGAAAACACGTACTTGTTATTTGCTTTAGTTGTATGCTTTATAGAAATTTCTTCGCATTTGCTAAAAATTAATGACTAACATATTTTTATGTTATTAACATTTGGGCAAGTAATAAAAATACTTGTAGCATTTAATTTATTATAAAAATATTTTTAATGTTTAATTTTGGTAATATTTATATCTTTTTAAATATTTTTGCTAAAAAATTAATAATTAAATATGATTAAAAAATTAATTCTATTAGCAAAAATAATAAAAATATAAATATTGAGACCTTTTTCAACAAATTAAATGTTTGGAAAATTTTTGCTTTTGATTCTAAACATCAGACATAAAATATATTAAAGTTAAAATTAATTAAAAGAGAAAAGATAAAGAAACCGCTGTTTTATAATTTAAATTAGAATCAAAATTCAAACATGATCCCATGGATAAGTATTAACGAGCCAGCTCTTTCTACTACTCAACCTTATCAAGAATGGCATAAACATTTGCATTACCGTACGAATTGAACTAAAAATAAATAAAAATATTTTTTTTATTATAATTTAATATATATATTAATTTATATATCATAATTTATTTAATATTTTTAATAATAACCACTCAATTAACTTTTATATATTATATCTTTAAATTTATATTTAATTAATAATTAATGCAATTTAATATATATAATATTATTTTGTATCCTCGTCAATAATCTTATCAATAATGCTGTGAGAATATACCAAGTCAGAGTTGGATTCATTTACCAAAAGCGAAGCTAGCGTACACATAAATATTTGATTATATAAAATTTTATTAAAAATATAACAACAAATAATACCTTTTAAAAATTATAACAATAAAAATAATATTTTTATATTAAAATTTAATATTTTACAATAATAAAATTAAACAACAATAATTTAAATTAATTTAATATTAAATATTTAATATTATACGTTTAAATTAAATATTTAATATTATTAGGATACTAATTTTATTATTATAATTTTTAAAAGTATTATTTTTAATAATTTTTTATTTTTTATTTAAATTAAGTGGTAATTAAATTATTCGTTAAAAATAAAATTTTAAAATAAATAAAATAAAATATTAATCGTCATAACACTTACTACTTGTAAATATTCGTGTAACGTCAATTCAAACGCGTTAAAGTAGGTGGTGAGTGGACAGAGTACAAACATTCATTTTAAAAATTAACTATTAAGTAATCAAATGTGTATTATAATACAAAATGATAACTAATTATCAACCAACATTTGATTTGAATTAACATAAAATAAATTTAATGGTATATTCAATGTTTAAGTTTATATGTTGTGAACATGATAGGTCAACGTAAAGAGTGTAAAGTGTTTACAAAATAGAAAATACTATCTAAATTATTTTTATTTTATTAATAATAAATAATTTTATTAATATTAGAGGGGTCAGTAAATTTCTTATTTATCTTTGTAAAGGTCAAAATTAGATATGTAAGAAATCATTATTTGATAGCATTGCTGTTTTGCTGTACTCTACTTTCCGACGCACCCACCGTCCACCCCCCAGCCCCCACAAACACACATAAATGCATTTATATACATTAAATTATAATATATTTTTAATAATATATTGATTATTTATTAAATTTAAAATTAAAAATATAAAATAAAAAATAATTGTAAAATTTATTAATAATAAAAGGTTAATCAAATTATTTCTTATAAATTATTGTATATATTGATAAAAATCATATATATATATATATATAATATATATATATATATATATATATATATATATATATATATAATTTTTTTTCAACTAACATCATATATTTGATCACCTAAAAATATTTAATTTAAACTCTACTTTCTGGCCCCTTTTTTATTTATTTATTTAAATATATGGCCATGCGTGTATACGTTGCATGCATGCACTTTATTTGTTAAAGATTCATGAGCTAGCAACAACTATTCATATATACTCACACTTATACAGTTTCTAATTTTGTTCAGATGATTCACAATTATGATAACAAATTAAAAAAAATTAATTTAAAATTTAAAAAATAAGAAATATTTTTAATTTTTGATTTGATACTAATATATTTTTTAAATAATAATACACATTTTAGAATGAGATCTGGTGCTTGTATTTTACAACTTGCAAATAATAATAAAATTATTTACAAATTATATTTTTAAACAAATTTCAATAATTTACAAAATATAATATTTAATCTAAAAGACAAAAAAAATAAGTCTCTTATCAAAATCAAAATTTTAAACTTAAATAAAAACTTTAACTGGAGCCGCAATAAATAATATATATAGTATTATATTGTACAAGTCATGGTTATTCATCGAAATCATTTGATGAACATAATAGTTTATAACTCATATTTAGAATAATTCTAGTTTAATTTCAACACTAAAAAAATAGACTTATATTATACTTAGGTTTATTGCCAGAGGACTTATTGGGTTTGAAAGCAAGTACATTTATATGAAGCAATATTGATATATGAGTAACAACCTTTTATATCATATTCATAAATAAAAGTTAATAAAACAATTATTTCAAATAAAAGGAGTCATATAGTATGATTAATAAATAAAAAATATAATAAGTGGTTATAAATTGATATCACCTACTCATTGATCCATTTCAACATATGTCTTTTGAAAAAAATATTTTAAATATCAAATATATAAAAAATAATTGTCAATAAAAATTAAAATAATAAAACAAAACTCAATAAATGATAGATAACAAATAAATAAAGGAAAAATAAAGAAAATAGGAAAGAGCTTTTTCCCACACTTATAATAAGGTCAAAATATTCTCAACTATATTTTAGGTCATGTCTATTGCCTTTTTTGTTTCTCTTTAAAAATAATAATAATAATAATTATATATTTTATAATTATCAAAAAAATATTAAATAAAATTATTGTCAAATAAATATTATGGAACAAATTTTCTTTATATATAGAGTAATAGGTTTGCTAAAAAAATATATAAATTATCAAACAAAATATATTATATAAATATAAAGTATAGAAATAAAAAAATATATTATTTATCTTAAAATAAATATGAAATTATCAAACAAATTAAAAGTATGAAATAAATATACTTACATCAATTAACTACTAAAATAAATATAAATTATCCCATAAAATATATCAAATGAATAAAATAAAAAATAGTAAATTGTCAAACAAAATTTAACAAATAAATACAAAATCATAAACTTTCAAACAAAATATATTAAATAAATAGAAAGTATAAAAAAATTATTTATCTTAAAATAAATATGAAATTATCAAATAAATTAAAATCATAAAATAAATATTCTTACACCAATTATTTATTAAAAAGAAATATAAATTACCCAATAAAATATATCAAATGAATAAAAATATAAATATAAAATATAAATTTTCAAATAAAAGCTATCAAATAAATACAAAATTACAAGCTCCTTTATGTATATACATACTAACAAATACTACTACTACATAAGCACATAAAATGTACCCTTTCTATTCTTTCCAAACAACAAATAGGATAAAATGTGTTTAAAAATTAAGTTGAATTATCTGTTGATCTTGAATTATTGATCTTTGATCAAGATTAATAATATGTATGCCATTATTACGAAGAGGAGATAATGTAGAGAGTTAAAAGTGCTAATAAATTTTTATTTTTTTATCATTAAATTATGATTATTTCTAATTCAATACATTAGCATTGATTTACTATGAATGTATAATTTTCGAAGTTTGAATTACTTACCAATTAAGTTGCAAGAATTTTATGTCATATAATTAATATTCACATTATAAACAAATAAGAAAAAGAAAATTGTTCAATCCTACGTAACTTTCTCATTACAAGAAGTTATTTCTTTTAAACTTGCGTTGGGTTTACCACCGAAGTGACAAATATTGAAGACAGTTTTTTTGTTGTTGTTGATAGAGTATAGACGGCAGGTTTAGAAATTGAGAAGTTACTTTTTAATACAGTTTTTCTATTATTTAGATTGTTAATACTAAAGTATCATGCCGATAATTGGAAAATTTATATTGATTATGGACCATTGATTAGAAAAAGTGCTAATATATTGGCCTAAATTAATGCAAATTTATAATTACGAATTTAGAGGGTAAAAATCATACAAATGGCCGATCGTCGGAGCAATCAATCAAGGTCAGCAAAAAAAGAAAAAAAGTGAGAGAAAGAGAATGATGACAAAGAAGTCAGAGGGAAATGGAAACAAAGGATACTTAGAAAAGTGAGTAAATCTGATGTGATTAAAAATATTATTAAAATTGCAAGTCGTAGGTCAAATAAAGAATGAAGATGGTAGTTGGGGTTGGTTCAATTAATTAAAATAAATACTTTTTTTTTTTTACTTGAATAATGTATATATTATGTATTTTGAGTGGGGTATGATATGAGGCAGTTCGTCATTAATTGTCTCCAATGAAAATACATGCAAAATATTCGAATACACTTGATTTGAACTTTATGACAGATAATACTTTTGTGTATATGAAAAGTAGTGACATTACGAGGCATAAAGGACACGAGCTTTAGAGTTTTTGAAAGAAACTTTTGTTGTTATTAACTCATCAAACCCTTTATTGAGTTTTAGGGTTTTAAAGTCAAACTAGTGGGCCATGTACGAAGAATTAATGCATGGAAGTTTCAAAGGACTTTCAACAATTTATAAAACAAATGACAAAATTAACTAATACTTAATTTCTCAAGTACTTGTATATATCCATACGAGCGTCTTCCAATACATCATCATTCTCAATTCTCTCAAATGCCAATGAGAAATTATATTTAAGAGTAATGTGAATAATATTTAAATTTATATTTAAATTAATTATATTATGATATATATTAATATTTTTTTAAAAAAAATTAATCATTTTTAAAATAATTTTTTTACGTGTTAAAATATAAATAATTTTAAGTACAAAAATGAATTTAAATTAATATAATCTTAATCTTTCTCTTATTTTTAATTTTAGAATGTGTTTGTCAATAAAGAAAGAAAATAGTGAAAAGAGAGCTATTTTCATTCCTTTATTTACTTTCTAAAGATATAATTAAAAGGAAATAAAAATTTCATAAATTTAAGAGTAATTTTAGTTAATTATTTTTATACTACCCCTGATATTTATTCCTTTTCCTAAATCACAATATTCAATTATAAATTATCTCTTATTTTATTCCTTACAATATTTTAGAAAACACAAATAAATCTAATGAATTTTACATTCTTTTTTATCTCCAACCATATTCATATTTATTTATTTTTAATTAATTTTATTATGAATTAATAAACATACTTTTATTTATAAATATAATGAGTGATACTTTATAATACTACTCAAATTGATAAAGGGCAAGGATAATTCCACAATATAAATATAATTTTTGAAATTTTAAAAATTAATTATTATAAAGTGTTATTATTATTAAATACAATTATCTCTAATATTATTGTGGTTACAATAAAATTTAAATTTTGCAACACAAAATACATAGTTGAAAAATTAATTAACATAATATTTTTAAAATTTATAACAATAAAAATAATATTTTAATAATGTTATATAAATTTAATTAAACAAAGTATAATATTAAACACATTTATATTATCATAATTTAACTTAAATAATATTTAATATAAAATACTAAATTAAAATTTTTTAAATAATAAAAATATATGAATCAATCATAAATTTTTTGTTTTAATAAGTAAAAGATTAAATATTTTGTTTTAATAAGTAAAAGATTAAAGGTTGGATATTTCATTGGTTACGTCATTATCTAGATAAAACCTTATTTTTTTTATTATTAATTTAAAGAAAAGCTTGTGGGCTAAGGTAACTACTTTAATTTGCCCAATTACTTGGAGGCTGGGGCTACAAGACTTTTCCTAATGACATAAGCAGTGGCGATGATCATCAAAGATAATATGTCAATATGGTATCTCAATATTGGATACCAATCCAAATTACAGAGGAGTAATTCTATCACATGACATTCAATCAAATTTCATATGCATCTCTCTATTTTTTCTTTTCTTCTGTGACTTCTTCTTCTTCTGTTTTTTTTTTTCTTCTTCTTCTTCTTCTTTTTCTTCTCTATCACATTTAACATAAAATTTTTAAAATTAAAATTTCGTACATATTTAATTATAATTTTTATTTTTGTAGTATTTATTTCAAGTATTTTTTGGTGTGATATATATTAATATTTTTTTTCGATTTAATTAAACATATATATATTTTTATGTATAATTAATATATGTATTTTTTTTTTGTAAAATTTAATCATTTTTATTTAATAAAAAATATAAACAGTAATTAAAAAAGATACATATCTATATATATATATAAAAAATAAATATTGCATATAGAAAAAAATATGTGATAATATATATGTTATTTCATAAAAAGAATGTATATAATAAATATTAAAAAATAATATATGTACTATATACTAAAAAAAATATATGTGTTATTTATTATATATATATTTATTAAAAAAAATTAGACGGAGGGTGGAAGAGTAGGAGTTTGCTTTCCAAATAAGTTGAATAAAAAAATTATATAAAAATCGGAGGAAATTATAATTGACTTCGTTAGAAAAAAAATAAAAAATATTAATTGACTTGATCGATGACGATGACTTCCCTTTTATAACGAGTAGACATGAAAACTTCTCGGAAATTTTTGCAAGTCTTCATTTTTCTTTTACTTGAGAGGCAAGTGTATCCTACAAGAAAAATACATCCTTATCATCATCCCCTTGAGTTTGAATTGAAAATTTCCATTTTTAATCTTTTAGAAATATGTTAATAGTTTAATGTACTTTAAACTTTTTCAATAAAAAAAAAAAAAGTACTTCAAACTTTCTATTATTATGCAAATATTACGCAAGTTAATTAATACTAAATTGAATGTAATTTGTCATTTTATTAAGTTTTAATTCTAAATTAATTATTGAGGATTATTAAATCACAAATCTCAATTAGTATGACATTTTATATATAATTTTGTAAGACAGAGTGTACTTTAATATTGTGTTACTACATTTGATATATTTTCCTACTCTTTTAACAAAAAAAAAAAAAATTAAAAAAAAATTTCCTTCCTCATTTGTATTTTTTATTTTTTTTAAGATAACTCCAACTCGTCATCTATAATTAAGACTTGAAACATAGGCTGTACTTTTACTTATTCAAATTCTTGAAAGTCATTAAATTTGAAATTTTAAATGTTCGATTTTAAGTGTAAAACGTAGGCATTGTTATTTTAATTCTTGTATAATGAAAAACTATTAACTATGTATCACAAAATCTACGTATTTATAAATATAAATGAAAATGAAAATATATATGGGTTTCAATTAAAAAAATAAAAAATAAAAAAGATACGAGCGTAGAAATGAAAAGAGAACAAAAATTAAAGATATGTTTGGTTGACAGTAATCGTAATCGTAATTGTAATGAAATTGATTCAGAGTATTACTGTGTTTGGTTTGACTGTAATTCTCATTACACTTTTGAAGCTCTATATTTTTTCCACCATTTGTATAATTATTTATGATATTTTTACTCATTCTATCCCTTTTATTAATAAAAAAAAGTTTATTTTTTAATTCTACTTCATTTGTAATTTTATAATCTTCAATTTAATATAATTATTTATTTTAATTATACTATTTAAATAAATATCATAATAATAATACTATTTTTTATTACATTTAATACATTCAACCGATCAAACTTCACCAAAGATTTAAGCTCAATAGTCAATGGCTCAATGCCATGGTTGATCAAAACTCTGCGTCTACATAATAAAACCTCAACCAATTGTCTGCTCCACGTGGTTGACCATACTCTCTCGCTCTCTCACAGAAACTCCCACTTTCTTGTCTTATATATATATTATGATTACATCAACCAGAGGCATTACTCATAAGTTCCAAGTCTTAAGTTTCTAATTTTAGCTCTGCAAAAGCACAAACACTGTATAGAAAGAGAAACCAACTCCTTTTTAAGTCTCTTATTCCAAACCCAAACCTTCCAAACGAATTTGAATCCTAATCTACCCATCAAAATTGGAATCTTTTGTCTTTCCACTAAAACATACCAATCCAATCTCATCATCTATATTTTAAGGTAATGTCCCTTTATATTCCATGAAGTTTCTAGCTTTCTTCTTTCATGTTGTTTGGTCTTTAGTTTCAGAGCTAGAAATGTATAGGTTTTTGTCTGGACATCGTTTGTTGTTTCTTGTATTTACATTTCAGCCATTTTAATGAAATGGGGATTCTGGATTCCATGATTCATTGCATTTAAAGGTGACTTTTTTTTTGGGTTTGTTGAGTAATGTTTTTGGGAATCCATGCTTGTTTTTTATGCTTGCATTTCCAGTATTTGATCTAAGAAAGCTAGGGAATTTACAAGGAAATGGCTTTCAAAAGAGATGTGCTTTTCTGGGTTGGCCCTGTTTGAAATGATTTTCCACTAAAATCTAAATCTTGCCTATGTATTTTTCTAGATCCATTGCCTCTTTTGGGGAGATCAAAGTGAAACCTCTGAGAGTTTGGTTGGTTAGACAACAGTTAGTGGGATGCAAGCGCACCTCACTAAGCAGAAATTAAAACTATTTTGATATGAGTAAATGAGTAGCTGTTATTCAATGTTGCTGTAGGTTTTCTAAATCTGGGTAATTAATTATTTTGATATGAATTGATTGATTTTGATAAGGTTCTGCATTAGTGTCTCCTTTGGTGCTTATGTATGTGATATATAAGGATGTCTCATTCAATATATTGACTCTCTTCATTTGTTTTTGACAGTAATCTAGATTTGGCCGGGTCGTTGAATGGGGGCTTCCTGTTCTTGCCCATTTGCTCAATACAATGATGTTGAAAACGGTTTAGAATCTATTATTGTAAAATCAATCAGCTTAGGTGGGGAAGAAGTAAAAACTCCAGTTCGTTGCGTGAGTTTCAACCGTTGTGATCAAGAACCTAGAGGGTTAAAATCTTTAGGTTCTGGAAAGATGATGGTAGAAACATCAGTTAGCTTTAAAGGTGGAGAATTTGAAGAAATGGTCTTGATCAAGGCTCATTCACTTGACAGAGATGAAAACATGGTTGTTCTACCAAAATGCTCAAATAGGAAAGAGGTGGATACTGTTTTAGAAAAATTAGATAGTTCTGTGGATAACATACAAACTTCAAAAGTATCGGATCCCATCATTCCGAAACACATGGCTGCACTAAAACTGCAAAAGGTGTACAAAAGCTTCCGTACCAGAAGAAAGCTAGCAGATTGTGCAGTTCTTGTTGAGCAAAGCTGGTATGCATTTCATTGTTACATGACATTCCTGTATTATCTGCCTGGCAATTTTGATGTGTCTTTATCTTTTCTTAATTCAATTTATCAAATTTGAAAACTTCAGGTGGAAGCTCCTAGATTTTGCTGAACTGAAGAGGAGTTCTATATCATTCTTCGAAATTGAGAAACATGAAACTGCCATTTCACGTTGGTCTAGGGCGAGAACAAGAGCTGCCAAGGTAGATTTTACACACTGTTGTTTTTGTCTTTCCTTGATATTATTAGTATTTGTTTTAAAGATTAAATTATCTTATTGTCATTGCAGGTTGGAAAAGGTTTATCAAAGAATTGTAAAGCTCGAAAACTTGCTTTGCAGCACTGGCTTGAGGCGGTAAGTTGATCATATTGAGTATAGCTTGGTTTTGTATAGTCTTGTTTTGTATTTCCAGATCCATTGGTAATAAAAATCTTTGTTGTTCCTTCAAACAGATTGATCCAAGGCACAGATATGGGCATAATCTACACTTGTATTATGTTAAGTGGCTTCATTGTCAGAGCAAAGAACCTTTCTTCTACTGGTTAGACATAGGTGAAGGGAGGGAAGTAAATCTAGTTGATAAATGCCCTAGGTCAAGACTTCAACAGCAATGTATCAAGTATCTTGGTCCGGTAAGTTTTTATATTTGTTGGGCATATTTTACCTCATTTGCTTTCTTTTTCAAAACCCTCGTTGCTGATAAATTAAAATGATAAACGTAGATGGAGAGAATGGCCTATGAAGTTGTTGTGGAGAATGGGATTTTCTTCTACAAGCAATCTGGGGAAATTCTCGATACGACTAGAGAAGGTAAAGCTACCAAGTGGATTTTTGTCCTTAGCACATCTGAAGTCTTGTATGTTGGAAAGAAAAAGAAGGGCACATTTCAGCATTCTAGCTTCTTGGCTGGAGGAGCCACAACTGCTGCTGGGAGAATAGTCGTAGAGAATGGTATTTTAAAGGTATAACCATTGTCAAAAAAGTTAGTAGAATCTGTTTTCTTTTTACTTCAATAATTTTCATGATTTTTGTTGGATATATTTAGATGTGGAGATTTAGTTTCTAACAATGATGCTTTTGTAACATATGAACAGGCAGTTTGGCCTCACAGTGGTCATTATCGACCTACAGAAGAAAATTTCAAAGACTTTGTTTCATTCCTCCAAGAAAACAATGTCAATCTCAGTAATGTTGAGGTAACATAAAGCGGCCTTTTGTCCTAAATACTGATTTACCGTGTCATTTACATTAGATTTGAAATTTGAATGAAAAAAGAAAGAAAAAACTGACTTTGTTACGGTTTCTGTTGCATTCAGTTGAGTCCAGTTGATGAGGATGCTATTTCCATTAGCAAGCAAAGAAGCAGTCTTCGAAGCCATTCATCCGAAGAGGACTTGACAAAGGACCTTGATGGCCTAGGATCTGAAGACACCAATCCTCAAGAGAAGACCGATTCAATGCAAGTAGATAAAACTAATGCATTTGAAGCACACAAGCCAATGAGGTTTCAAAGCCTTGGTAAAAACTTGAGCAATATAGAAATTCCAATAAGGGAAAATGTGTTAAGTAAATTAGAGAATAAAGATGAAGCTTGTAGGTCAAGTTTGAAGACTTATGAGGTGGAATCTCCAGTGGATGGTTACGAAACGGCAGAAGAGGAAATTTGTTCAGAGCAAGAATACATGGTTCCAAAGAAGAATTTGTTTGATGAAGAAAAAGATACTGAAGAGAGTGAAGTAGCAGAAGGAAAAACCATTTCTGAAGAATCAATTCTTAAACGAATCAATTCACATAAAGGAATGGAATCATTCCAATTGGGAAAACAATTGTCCTGCAAGTGGACAACAGGAGCTGGACCTCGAATTGGTTGTGTTAGGGACTACCCTTCAGAGCTCCAGTTCTTTGCTTTAGAGCAAGTGAGTTTGTCGCCGCATAATGTATCACAGACTAAATCGTACTTCTCTCCAAGGAGAGTTGGCAGTGGAATGAGTCCAAAGGTATTAACACCAACAGGTTGTGGTGGAATTAGAAATTCATGCACACTTGAAAAAGGGAGCTTATTATAGAACACGGTCCTCCCCAATAGTGTGACAGGAACACCAGTAACAGCAATATAGCTAAGTTTGTCACAACTTGTAAACAATAATAGATAGCTTCCTTAATTGGTTTATTCTTTTGTTTTTTTGTTTATAGGAGGATTTAGGAATTCTTTATTAATTCATTTTAACCAAAAAGTCGTGTATAAAATGTATTTGTTCATTCATATTCTTATACCTGAGATGATTGGTATAAGATTTTGGAGGGGCCATTTTGCCTAATTAATACAAGGGCTTTTGTCTTAAATGTACCCTTTAAAGGGTCATTTTACACTTTTGTACTCATAGGTGGTATTTTGTTAAAAATAGTCTCTTAGCTTATTTCTTTATTTTTCTATTAGTTTTCCTAGAATAAGGTTCATAAAATCTTTATATTCTTTTATAAAGTTTTCTTTTATTCTTATGTTTTCTAAGAATTTTAATTTTTCTTTTAGTATCTTTGTTTGTTCTTGTGATAGGATTATTTTGTTCATTTTTATTTCCATACAAGCTAAAAATATTCCTATAAAATCTTTATTAAATTCTTTATTATTTTCTGTTTTTAGGATTAGATTAATTAATTCTTTTAAATTATTAATTTGTATTTCTGAAAGCATGTTTCTTATCTTAATTGGTTCTGATACCAACTTGGGGCTGAATTTAATAAGTTTCAGTTACTTAATTATCTTCCTATTTGTTCTCTGAATAAATAGAATCCGAAGATTAGATTATCAAATTCTTCTTTGTTTACTTGTACAAAATAATGTTTAAAATAATCTTTTAATATTCTTCCTACTGGATGATCTATTAAATGTAATATGCTGGAAACATAATCAGTGTAGTCACTTAGTAAGGTGTCAAACCTTGTAAAATTTTCTAAACATGTTTCATAATCTTCATTATCCATATATTCATCTAATAATTCTAAATATTTTCTTTCAAAGTGTTCTATATTAATCATTGTTTTTTGGTTGGATTTCAGAATTATTTTTTCCTAATTCTTGTTCTATCCAACGGCTTAGTTCTATAATTTCCTGGTTTTCTTCTATATCCATTTGTACTAGTTCTAGGCTTGCTTCTAGATTTAAGTGTTCTTTATCCTTTCTTTTTACTAGATTATTTCTTTGTTCTTGTTTAGTGAAATAATCAATTAATCCTTGTAAATTTTCCATTATTTTTGATCTTCCTGTACTTTTTTCAAAGTTTTCTTTTATAGATGTTTTAAAACAAATAAGGGATTGTTTTAGAT
Organism: Elaeagnus macrophylla; assembly: GCA_029378325.1. Taxonomy (NCBI): domain Eukaryota; kingdom Viridiplantae; phylum Streptophyta; class Magnoliopsida; order Rosales; family Elaeagnaceae; genus Elaeagnus; species Elaeagnus macrophylla. Next base: position 19,387,729 of record CM055642.1, on the reverse strand, counting down.
ATATTACATCTTTTAATTTTTCTTGATTTTCAGAATATTTCCTCATTTTACTTCTATAGAGAATAGTTTCAGATTTTCTTTTCATGTTTATCAGTTCATCATTCATGTTTATATGTAGTATAAACAAATTTAAACGATATTAATGAAACTTCAAGGAATACTAGTCTGTACCTGTAGATTCACCTGTTTTGTAAATATGGGTCCACCGCATTCTTCCGCTTCCTTGCTATCTTCTTGTTTCAAAAGCTAAGCCTCACTCCTAGATCCAAGCTCTTAGTCCTCCTGACCCTGCTGATCCTATGAGATCCGTACTTAATTTTAATGAAAAATGAGAAAGATAGTTTGGAATTGAAATGGACTTTTAATTTATTCACAGGTAATATTACAAACTAGAGAACTAGTAACCTTGAAGAGGTTCTTAGTTCTTCCTGATTCTAGAATTCATGGCTTAAAGCCTGAAAGATAATAGATGGTTGTGTTGTTTTCTCGTGTGTATTGATTGTGTATTTTCCTGATGCTTGTTACAGCTAAAGAGTTCCCTTTTATAGAATAAGGGTTCTCTGTTTACAATGGAGGGAATATACTATTCTTACTTTTTCTATTTGGCGTTAAGACGCCTTACATTATTGCTGTCTTGTATTATTACTTTCAGTTGTTGAGGAGGGTCCTACATGGTTGGTTCAGTGGGTTCTGCCGACATTGAGCTGCTGGACGAGCTTGTTTGTAGTGGAATTTTTCCTCTTATGCAATAATTGCACTTTTGATCAGCTGATTGCTGTGTTGAGTAGTAACAAAATACTTTCTTTGTTTCCTCGCTTACTTCAATGTTACCACAGTTGAAGTTTGCTTCATAGAAAATTACTTTTTCACTGTCTTCATTATTGATAACCGAATTACTTTGAGAAGTAATAATGGTTTTACTTGTATGATAATTTACTTTTGTTTCTGAAGAATTATTAATTCTTCTTATTTCATAATAGATCTGGCTTAACATTTGTCCTCTTTCGAGGTCCAATTCACCAGTATTGAATTCCTTTTCTGGTAGGCCCTTTGGGCGAGTTACTTCTCTTTTGCTGCTTGAAACACCAAGCTTAATAAAATGATATGGACTTACTGGTTCTTCTTGGTTCCAATCCATTAAAGAACTGAAACATCTTAAATAAATAGGCTTTTCTGCAGCCCTGGTTTTTCTCTTAAAATTTCTAATAGCTTTTTTAAAATTATCAGGAAAATATATTAATTCTCTTAATTCATTTCCTGGATATATGTTTTCAATAAGTCCTGCATAAAATGTTTTATAAGTAAATATTGGATCAGCTCCTTCTAAAATATTGAATTTACTACCTGAGGGGAAGTCCTTTTCTGTGGTGTAAAACTTCATATCTTCAATATGTTCCTGAGTTGTTTTTCTAGCTAGATTATATAATCTTAACCATTCCTGTTTAGTCAGGTTTCTGTACCTTTCTTTTTCTTCTTCGAATGAATTATTAATTGATTCTATGAAAATTACTGGTCTATGGATAGTTCTAAGGTTCCTCATTCTACTGGTTCCTATTGCTGGTTGTTGAACTATTTGGGAATAATTTTTTGCTATTTCTGATGGGGTTACGAGTTTAGGAACTCTGAAATTTTTATAACTTCCTTCTGCTTCTATCCTGTTTGTGAAGGATCTGTGGATGACTCCACTAATTCCATTTACTGCTTTACTTGCTTCTGGCCAACTGGTATATATTCCTGGATTAGGTCCATTATAAACTACATAAATCTTTTTTGATTCTTCCTTTTCGGCTTCATCAGCCCAATTCATTTTTTGTTTCTTCTTTTCTGAATCTTTTATTAGTTCTGGGTTATTGCTGGCAGTTTCTTCAATTTCTGCTCTTCTCATCTTTGTTCCTATTGAAGGTTCAGCTTCCTCTTCTTCAGATTTTTCCATGTGAAGTTCTGGATTTGTTATGGTTTCCCTATTCTGTAGTTTCTTCTTAAGTTTTAATACTTCCAATTGTTCCTTGATGCATTTAATTTGTGTTTCATGGATTGAAATTTCCTTTTCCTTGATCAGAATCTCCATGTCGAGAGAATCCATTCCTGTCATGAAAAACATAGTTAGAGGTGCTAATTCTCTAGTTAAAGCATCAGCTAAACAATTTTTCTTTCCTGGTAAATGTTCTACATCGAATTTGTAGTAGTTAAACCATTGTTGCCATCTTATTAGTCTTCCTTGCTTATAGTCACCTGCAATGTTAGTTCTTAAAAAATGTCCAAAATTTTTACTGTCAGTTCTAATAATAAATTTTGAACTTATTACATATATTGCAAATTTCTTAATAGCCTTTTTAACAGCTAAATATTCTTTTTCATTACTATGGTAATTTAATTCAGGGCCTTGAAAAGCCTGAAGTAAATCTGCAAAGATATTCATCTTTGTCATCAACTTTTGCTTTTAATACTGCTCCCCAATATTCATGTGAAGCATCTGTTTCTATTATTATTTTATCATCTAGTCCTGGATGATATAGAGTTGGTAAATCTTTTACCTGTGCTTTTACTTTATCCATGTATTTAGTATTTTCCTCAGTCCATTGCCAAACATAATCTTTCTTAAGCTTTGCCTGTAATGGCTTTCTCATTTCTGCTAATTTCTTTATATATGCTTCAGCATATGTTAAACATCCTAAAAATCTTTGTAATTGATTTTTATCTTTAATTATACTGGAAAAGTTTTGTATGTGATTTAATATGGGGTTGTAGATGATGTTTTCCATCTTCTATTTCTAACCCTAAATATTTTATTTTTTGTTGAGCAATTACTGCTTTCTTCTCTGATAACACTATTCCTAATTTTCTACATTCTTGTAAGATATTAATAATGTCTAAATAATGTTTTGGTAATTCGTTACTGAATATTAGAATATCATCTATGTAAACACAACAAAAATTGTGATACTTTTTAAAGATATTATCCATGTGTCTCTGGAAAATACCTGGTGCTTGTTTGAGTCCAAATGGAACAACTGTCCATTGGAATTGTCCTTGAGGGCAGCTAAATGCCGTTAATTTTTGTGATTCATTATCAAGTCTTATTTGCCAAAATCTACTTTTGCAATCAAAACTTGAAAAGTATTTCTTTCCTTTAATTAATGATAGTAATTCTTCTTTCTTTGGTATGAAATATCCATCATCAATTGTTTCTTTATTTAAAGCTTTAAAATTTATTACCATTCTCTTTTTTCCTCTTCTTTTCTCAGCTTCTTTTTCTACTAAGAATGCTGGACTGGATTGTGGTGAATTACTGGGAATAATTACTTTTAATTCCAAAAGTTCCTGAATTTGTTTTTCAAATTCCTTTCTGTCTTCTGGAGTATAAATCATTGGTTTTACTCTTATGAATTTTAAAGGATCTTTTAATTCTATTCTTGCTATTTCATTAGATCTGTTGATATTTGGATCTAAAGGGTTTTCTGAGCATACTGTTTTTAATAATTTTCTTATTCCTGTTAAGGCTTTATCTTCTTGTATTTCGTTTAGAAAGGGGTTTTGGTTAACCTCTATGTCTAAAGAAATGTTTTCTAGGTATGGTTTTTGTTTTTCTATATCCTCACCACGTTTTCGCTTTTTATGTAGAGACATAAAAGTTGGTGATGAAACTTTTAATGCTTTCCTTATTTTTGATACATAAATTGTTTCTCCATCTAAGGTTGTTATACTTATTTTATCTAAGTATTGTGTGAATGGTTGATATAGGTTCAGAAAGTTATTTCCTAATAGAATATCAACTCATGTTTCTTGTTAGTATCAAAGATTTTTCTTTAATATCTAAGTTCCATTCATCAGGTACTTCATATTCTAATAATTTTTCTGGATTTTTTATTACTTGTCCTATATCTTTAAAAGTTTTTTCTATTTCTATGAATTCATTTTGTCCATATATTGAACTATTGTGACTGTTTGTTAATGAATATCCTACTAGATAGTGGATTGAAAATGGATGGTTTCCATCTTTCATTAGATTTCCTCGTTTAAAGTCATAGGCTAGACTTAGTACTTGGTTTAGGTTTTTATCATGAATACTAACAGCAAATCTAGGGTATGCTGTAAATTTTAATTTTTGATATCCTAGGTTTCCATTAATCATTCCTAGCAAGACATCTTTTCTGTTTGTTATTCTGTTATCTAATAATGCTAATTTAATTGGTGTATCTATTCCTTCTCTGAAGTGTGCTTTTATTAGAATTTGTATTCCTCCTAAGTGAATATATCCAATTTTTTCTCTATCTTTTTCAGGAATTTTTGATAATTTTTCTATAATAGTTTCTTTTTTAATTAATGGTATGTTAAATCTTCCTTTTGCGTCTGCTATGGTTATGCTCATTTCTTTATTGCTTATGCCATAATATATTATATCTTTTCTTGGAAATGATTTTCTTATTTTTGAGAATGATTCTTCTCTAAATCCATCTTTTTCTTTTAAGTTTAGTTTTGATTTTTGAATTTCTTCAAATTTCTTTTTACTGAATATCATTTCTTGTGAAAAACATTCTGAGATGTCCTGTGTTTCTACATCCATTGTTTCCTGTATTACTTCTTGATTTTCTATTATTTCTGACATTTTTGGTTATGTATGATTTATAGGCTTTTTCAGAATTTTATTTCTTTTGTATGATATTAATAATTTTTGTAAAGTTTTCCTTGTTTTATTATTTTATGTAAGGGGCTTATTTTTGCAAGAATTCCACTATAGGGTATAATTTTGCAGTTTGCCGCATGAAAGGGCATTTTTAAGGTGTTTACCCTTAATACAAACACAATATTCATTATTTTTCCGTCATGTATCCTTTATTGCTCTTACATTTATTTATTTAAAAATAATAAAAATAACATCCCTTATATTCGAATCATATATTTTTATAATTAAAAAATAACTTTTACATCATTTTTTTTAACTTCAGACCAAGAGAAAACCATTTAAATTAAATTAAGATAATTTAGACTTGTTCAATTTTACATATTCAATGTTATTAAAATGCTAATTTTATTATTATAAGTATTAGGTATGTTATTTTTGATACTTTTCCTTCTTCTTTCTTCTTCTCTTTTTTGAAAAACTCCTATCTTTGTAATTATTTTATTATTTAGGCTTACTTATACCATTATTCTCTAATTTTAAACAAAATTCACATATAAATATACGATTTAGTTATCAAGTTTTTAAAACATTGCACATAAATTCTTAAGATTGTAAATTATATGATTTATTTTAAATTTTTTAAAAATTTATACATGTTTTCTAAAATTTTAATTCGAAAATATTTATTTTAGTACTAAATTAAGATCTATGTGTAAATTTTTAAATGTTTGGAAATGAAAATATATGATATGAAATAAAAATGAGTATTTTTATATAAAATAATTATAATTGATTTGATAATTTTGTATCGAATATAATTATATAATTTTAAATGTATTTATCTAAGTGAGATAATGACTTGTGATAAATTAAAAAAAAAAAAAAATTGGATGGATCTAGCTGTCAACGAATGATCATAAATCATTATTGGCCTTTTCTTATGGTGACAACTACGCATGTTTACTTTCATTGGAAATCAACGGTCAAATTCTCATAACTTCTACTTCTAATCCATAGTGCAATTTAATTTTTGTTTATTTATTGATTCATGAGTTAAAAAAAGTTCTGACACAAGTTCACCCAAACAATTCCTAAAGTAATCCTTTAGAATCATGCCTTCCTTTATAGCTTCTCTTGCCTAAAGTAATCATTTCCACATAAATGAATCTGAAATTTTAGCAAGAGCATTAAGAAAAGAATGTTGTTATAGCTATTTACCATTGAAAACTTGAACCCAAAGCTTGCTTCAAAATTGCCCAAGTTGAGATTTAAGTCAACAAATATTATTTCAGGAGATTAAACATAAATGCCTATGTTTGTTTATGTTTTCGATCCACCAAAACTTCCTTAAAACATTATCTGCAATATGGCAAATTTCAATTAGAATTCTGAAAGTATTTATAGAGTCAACGAGAATATTCAACAAAACTGACTTGATCAAAGTTGATCGTCCCATTGGGAATAGTAATTTGGCCTTCCAGCCATCAAATCTTGAATTTAGTTTAGTTAACGAAATTTGGAATTGTGCTTTCTTTTTCCTTCTGATCGGTAGCAAGTGACCTAGATAAATAATAGGCTTTTTCTTTTTGCTGTAATTTGCAATGTCTTACTTAATTGTGATTTCAATTGGACTGAAATATTATTAAAGAAGAAGATGGTTGAATTTTGAAGGTTAATTGTTTATCTTGCAACTTTTGCCCTATGTAGAATATTTGCTCCTTCAGCTTTTAAAATCATTCTAGAGAAATAAGTAAGGTGATAGAGGATCACGTTGAGAAGCAATTTTTTCAAAAGGTGATCAATTAGTAGAATGGAGTAACTAATCGTTGAAATACATTGCCAAATAAGTGTCAAAAATTTCCCAAAAAAACCCCTTACACTATATCATAAAATACCATTTATCTCTACCATAAGCTTTTTGCATATTAAATTTAATATCCACTAATTTTCCTCGACCTGAATGCTTTTTGGAAATAGTAGAAACTATTTTTGAGCAATCGACATATTTTCAGCTATTTTTGTTAATTTCAATTTGGCAAATTGGATTCCAATCTGGGGAGGAGATTGAGCTTCAGCTTCTAACGTGATTTAAATATTCAAATTCGATTTCCTTAACAATGGCGATGACAGGACCCTTATTGCTCTATTTTGTTTTATTAAACCAAAAATATTAATTTGTCCCCAAATAAAAGTCGTGTGAATGTGCCAAAAATATATCAAAATTTCATTTTTTTTATGAAAAATTGAATTTAAATGTCCTTAGACATACCACTAAAAATAAGTGTATATTTTAAAAGGTGGGATTCATGGAGACAAAACATGTTAAACACTCATTCTCTACGTTTTACCCATTCATGTTTGATAAGAAAAAAAAAATAGTGCTTGACGAAAAAAAAGAGTTTGTATATTTGTTTAATTATTAAGGACTTGTTTATAACCATTTTGATTCTTAATTTTTAATTTTTTTAAGTAATTTTTTAATCAGATATGTTTGAAAACGATTTCTGATTTTAATTTTTACATTTTTAATGAATTACTACCAAAATATGGATTCATTCATAAATCTTAAAAAAAAAAAACTTTTTAATCAGATTTATGATTTTTTTTTTATTTTAACTAAACATTTTTTTTATAGATAGAGAGTAAATCAAGTCTTATAACTTTTGTATGATTAAGTATTAAAAAAATGATTAAAAACTTGAAATTTATAAAAAATAATCAAAAAATATGTTTGATAAAAAATTATACTTAATAATCTTCAAGAAAAAAATCAAAATCACATCCAAGTTGTTTTTTAAGGCTTTTTATTTTTTGATTTTTTTCAAAGAACTTTAAAAATAAAGAATTTTTTTAAAAATCATTTCTTCTAATATTTATACATACAAAATTTATAAAACTTGATTTACTTTCTATTAAAAATATTTCGCTAAAATGAAAAAAATTAGAAATTAGAAACTTGATTAAAAAATATAATTTTTAAAGATTTATGATTCACCCATATTTTTGTAGTGATTCTTTAAAATGTAAAAAATCAAAATTAAAATTTTTTTATCACATATATAAAATTTTAAAAAAATTAAATTAAAAATCAAAATAATTGGGAATCTCTTGTGAGTTGTTTTCTCTTTATTAATAAAAAAAAGGGCCTTTAGAGCCCTTTTTATAAAAAAAAAAAAAAAAAAAAAAAAAAGCTCTAAATAAGCCTCTTACAATTCCTCCTGGCCTTTTATCGAGTAAAAAAAAAAAACATTAACGGCCAAAATGGTGAGTTGATAGCGTCAAAATCCAACTAGAGGCAGACTAAGGGACAAAGGCCATTCCTGTTATTTATTTAACAACAAAAAAACCTTGCTCGAATATAGGCTGTCCTACAATCGACTTTGTGAAACATAGCACCCAAATATTATAGGCAACCACCGAAGTTTTAACTATGGGGCAAAATTCGGTGCTTAGATATTGGGAGCGCTAGAAACCGCATCCTCATGCATATCAGCCAAATTGCGATGTGAACTTTACTGACCGTGATGGGTGACAAAGGCCATTCCTTTGCACCACTCATTTCTCTATATCAAATGTTTATCTAAATATTATCCACTCATTAACATAGACAAGCTAAACATTATACTTTGAATAAGATCCTCAATTTTATTTATTTTTTACCTTGATGCCCGTCCAAACTTCCTCTCTTTTGTTTGAGCTCTGAACGTCAAAGTGTCGGCCATGCCCATGGAAGCTCTAAGAGTATCGCCTGTTCATTCACTCCAACTTCCAACTAGCTTAAGCAAAACCCAATCCAAAAAGGTCAGTTTTTGGAGTATAAACAACTCAATTTCAAGTTCATCTTTCTCACAGGAGCAAAGAAACCCATCAAAATTTAAGCTTTTCCCAAGTTTTTCATCCTCTGTATCAACGGAGACAGCAGACCCACCTCAGCCAGGTCTAGAAACTCAAACCCAAGAAATTAAATTTGATTGGTACTCTCAATGGTACCCTGTTATGCCAGTATGTGATTTGGACAAGAGGGAACCACATGCAAAGAAAGTGTTGGGTCTTGACGTGGTGGTGTGGTGGGATAGAAATGAGAATGCCTGGAAGGTGTTTGATGATAAGTGTCCTCATAGATTAGCTCCCTTATCTGAAGGAAGAATTGATCAATGGGGAAGATTACAGTGTGTGTACCACGGTTGGTGTTTTAATGGCTCTGGTAACTGCAAGTTCATCCCACAAGCACCACCTGATGGCCCTCCTGTAATAACTCTTTCAAACTTTATATTAGCAATTCCTGGTTCAGAACTCCCCTACTCTTTATGATGTACTTTGTACTTATCTGCATATCATGTAATCTGCTAAGCTTGGATATGATTCTTGTCACAAATTCCACCATAGGTCCATTTGGAACTGCTTTGAATTGAAAATGCTTTCAAATAGAACAAAACACTTTTAATGTTTTTTTTCATTGAAGTTAATTTTGAGAAGAAGTGATACTTGCTTTTTCTAAGTAGTAGTATAGGATGTATGTTCACTTTCTCAAATAATTACTAAAATATCACTCAAAATCACTTTTTAACAATTTTTATGTTAAGCACGTAAATGGTTATGTTCAAAACCACTTTTAACGAAACTAATTCATTTCGAACCAATTCCTTTGAAACATGCACATCCAAATGGGTCCTCACTTTTTGTTAGGCATGAATGACTACCTTCTTTTAGGTTCAGATGGAACGGATAGGAGTTAAAGGGAAACCACACCAAATTTTGGTACTTTTGAAGTTCTTATTGACTTTGTCTATGTCTAGAATGGTTGGTATAGAATACGTCTTTGAATTGGTCTAGTTTGTTAACTTTTAAAGAAGTATTGTGTTCTCATGGAAGAACTTGGTTTGATATTATGGGAATGATCACCCTGGTGTTTTGTCTCTTAAATAAACTATACTTAAAAGAAGAAATTCGATTTATTTTTGGTGTTGAAGTTGTCTATATTCTTCTTGCTAAAAGTAAGTTTTGAACTGTATATATGCAAAATATAATGTTACATTATGAAGGTCATTGAACTTTCAAACAAATCATGCAGGTTCATACATTCGAGAAAGCATGTGTAGCTGTTTATCCAAGTACTGTGCAGAATAACACTGTGTGGTTTTGGCCGAATTCTGATCCTAAATATAAAGACATTCTTTTGGAGAAAAAACCTCCCTACATTCCAGGAATCGATGACCCGTCGTATACAAAGCAAATGGCAAATAGAGATCTTCCACATGGGTATGCACAATATAAAAAGCTCTCACTACCTGTACAAATCTATTCACTAATTTTCTTTTTCTACTTTGCATTTCCAGGTATGAGGTCTTGATTGAAAATCTTATGGACCCTGCACATGTTCCCTATGCTCATCATGGAATAATGCAAACTCGAGCACCCAAAAGTAATGAGAAATTTGGACACCTTGTATTCGATGTCATTAGCTCCCTTGCATGCACATTGAATCATATGACTTACCACTTGACTTGATTGTGCAGAAGTTAGATATAAATGGTTTCGCAGCAAAGCAGGAATGGGGCTTTAGCGATTTTATTGCACCATGCGTGTATTATGCTTATCTTCCTTTACAAGTTGACCAGGGTAACGGGGCTGCATCATCACCTGGAACCAAGAAGGTATTTTGTTGAGTAGAGATCAATAGCAGCTGGCTTCTCTCACTTGTTTATTTCTGTTGTGTTTTCTAATCTTATTCATCTGTTTTTGGTCAACATTCAGTCGTTCGCCCAGAAAAGAATAGCTTTTGTTTTTATTTGTGTTCCAGTTAGTCCAGGTAACAGCAGACTGATATGGACCTTCCCAAGGAACTTTGGGGTTTGGATAGACAAAATTGTTCCAAGATGGATGTTTCACATTAGAGAAAACTTGATTCTGGATTCAGATTTATATCTTCTTCATGTTGAGGTGATTTCTAATTCTCCGGTATCGAATTTAGGAATTATACATGCTCCATGTGAGCAATTGTTTTGGTGTCCTGCGTGCTCTCTCTACTACAGTACTGCATGCATTCCAAAGAAAACTACTGGGTAACGGGTAACTTATACTAGCAATTATTTCCAATCTTTAAAGCTTTCCTACATTGTAGGCTTAAACATTCTCAAAGTAGTATTAGTGTAAATGTATCGGTACAAATGATTCATATTTATATTTTATTCCAGCAAAAGGTACCTAGTTGTCTTGTTTTCTAACAGAAAAAGTGACACCATTACATTACATCGAATTACATTCAAGCCTAGGGTATTGTCATCCTTTTTTTCTGTTTACAGGAGCGCAAGATAATGGATATTGGCCCTCGCCAATGGCAGAAAGCTTGTTTTGTGCCAACAAAGTCAGATGCCCACGTGGTTGGGTTCCGGAGATGGTTAAACAAGTACTCTGGTGGTGAAGTTGATTGGAAGGGAAAATTCAGTGGGTCTCTTCCCCCTACTCCTCCAAAAGAACAGCTGATGGATAGGTACTAACCTGCTATACATTTTGAAGTGACAAAAATTTTGAGAATGTTTACTGCATAGGGGTTCGAATCCTCCCTCCCACTCCTAAGTATCAAATGACCTTAAAAGAGCAGATAACAAGTAAATATTGGTTGAGTTTGTGTGTTCATCCATAGATAGCACTTTGATGAAAATGTTTACAGGTACTGGTCACATGTGGTGAACTGCAGCAGTTGCAAAGCTGCGTATAAAGGTCTCAAAGTGTTCGAAGCTGTGCTACAGGTGATATCAATTTCATTGATTGGAATTGTTGCTGCAACCAAACAGCACTCTGTGGTTTTGACAAGTACAATGGCTACAACGGCGATCATATGTTTTGCAGCTTCTAGATTTTTGGCTAGCTTTGTTTACAAGAACTTCCACTTCCACGATTACAATCATGCTTTTCGTTAGGACTTAAATTGCATATTCTTGCTGCTCTTCATACTTAACCTATACAATAATAATAATAATAATAATACATTAAAAAATTAATCATGTATATTTCCTCTTCTCTCTGTTTCCTTATTTTTCTTTCTTCCTCTTCCATCGCCTTAGCTTCTCTGAGATTTTCAGAGAATAAGAGAAGGTTGCAGGGACCTTTTCTATATATCTTTATTTATAAAGAGGGAACTGGGAATCTTAAGTGGGGGGAGAAATATAATTTGTGTTTGTCAGGGTTGAAAAATTAGATAGTCCAGTTGGTAACGTAATTGGGCTACATACGAGTGATTTGCCTAAATAACTTCAATTTTGAACAAAAGTTAAATTTTCCAAAACTAGCAATAATAAGCTTAAAATTGTGCGTTTTAGTTATATCAAAATTAGATAAATTATAGAAATTTTCTTTTACTCTAATTCATACCTGTTATACTGTGCAGTGTTTACATAGTATGCACATTAGTTTACATATTATGTAAATCAGTTTACATACACATTATGTAAACCATTACTTGTTGTATGTAAACTAATTTACATAGTATGTAAACTAATGTACATACTATGTAAACCAATTTACATACTACGTAAACTCATGTACATATTATGTACAAATTAAAAAAAACTTTCTTGCATCACATAATACATATTGTAGATAACATGAACAAGAACGCATCACATAATACATATTGTAGATAACATGAACAAGAACGCACCAAGAACAGCACATGGGAAATTGAAAGCAGTTATTACACTAACAATTCCCAGCGGATTCCAAGTCTGTGTATGAAGAATGCATGGTATGGTTAATTAAGAATATCCAAATTTAATTATTTAAAACAAAATATCAACTTTGAATAATCACTCTAAAGTTTTTCACAATCCATGGCATGATTTAATATTTACCTCAAACATCATATGATTGGGACCTGCAAACATGAAAGTCAAAAAAGACAAATCATTTTAATACCTTTGATAAAAACTTTATGAAGAGAAATAATTATACAAATGTTGGAAAGTAATTTTGATAACTGCAAATCTGATAATAAATAAAAAAAAGGAAAGTCCATTAACAATTAAGCTCTAATCAGTAACTGAACTTCATTTACATACAGTTTATATAGTATGTAAACTGATTTACATACTATGTAAACTAATTTACATACAAAAAAATAGATATATATGTACGATCAGTTTAAAAAGATTCAAATCTTTCTTTTTCGGCATTACATTTATCACCTCCATTTGCTAAACTGGACTGTAACAATGTACATGATTTACCGAGAGAACATTTAGAATACAGAATCCCAGAATTCAATTAAGCAAAAAATCTGAAATACTGAAAGCAAAACTAATCAACCACCGTGCTTTAGATTCTACATATAAAAAAAAAAAAAAAAAAAAAAAAAAGAGGACATAGCTAAAAGGGAAAAAATAAAAATAAAAAAGCAAAAGAAACCCATTAAAGTTCGTCAAGAATCTAAACCAAAAGTCAAAAAGTGCTAGTAAAAGGGAGGATTAGAAAATGAAAAGTTGGGGATGAATCCAGACCTTCATTTCTAATGCTTTTCTTTGGATAGATTAGCAGAACAAAACCAGAAAGAAGAGAGAGAGCTAGAAATGGTAAACTGGGGGATAATAGCAAATGGAGGTGTTAAAAAGAGAGAAGGGAAGATGAAAGAAAGAGAGCTTGAGTATACGAAGGCTTTTGAAGAGTGGTTTACATACTATGTAAACCAATTTACATACAACAAGTAATGGTTTACATAGTATGTAAATTAATGTACATAGTATGTAAATCAGTTTACATACTATGTAAATCAGTTTACATACTATGTAAACTAGTTTATATATCAGTATGTAAATAGTTTACATACCTATTTACATAATATGTATATGTATACTCTGTTTTGCCTAGAAAAACAAAGTATCTCAAAGTTATCACTATATGTTCTACATATGCAAAATCTAAATTAATTCAATATAAATCTCCAAGCACCACTCATATGAATACTAGATCCTTGGTTTCAAAATATTTGAGAGAGAAAGATGTACAAAAAATTCTTTTTTGAATTATTATTAGAGGCTTTCACACATGTTCTTAATTTATTTAATGTGGTGTGGTTTTTGTTGTTCTATTAAAACATTTATTTCCTTTGCAGACTAAATTTCTTATGATTTTTCTAAGAACTATCATAATCATGAAGAAGAAAGAAAAAAACTACTTTTGCCAATGCTGAAGATTACATAATCTTTGTAAAACTCTCCAATTTCTTGTATTAAATTAAAAAATTTCCTGTTTTGTAAAATTGCCCAGAAGCTGATGTTGAGCAGTTTAAATAAGTCAATGGAAGCTCGAAAAGGTTACTTGGAAGAATCAGTTTCTTTGTTTTGAGGTTCACTGTGTGTATTCAAGTCATCCAACATCGGCTCGGAATGTGAACAATAAACACGCAAAAATAGTTATAATATTGGTAGGGATAAATTTGTAAATATATATATATATAAAAACGCTACCGTCTCGCGAAAAAAGAAAAAAGTGTAATTCCTCCGGTAAACGCACCATACAAGGACAATAAATCGGCTACATACACCAGGTCATGAATTTCAAAAAAAAAATGTTGGAAAATTGGGCCTATATGTTTATTTACAATTAATTTTGTAATTTTCTACATGTGAGTTTAACCACCATTTTTTTTTATGGGGTTTGGATGAAGGATGAAACAAGTATATTTGTTTGGGCAAAAATAACATATTAGAAATGCCCTCTTGTTTCAAAAATTTGTTTAGCATTATTGCTGTAATTAAATTCAATTGTGTTAATTTTTAAAACAAGATGATTGAATATATAATTGTTAAAAACAAGGTTAAACTATATAACATTTGTTTTTTAAATTTTAATTAAATTTATACTCGATTTTGAAAATTTTAAATTTTATAATTTAGTCCCAAATTTTTAAAATTTTACACATATGTGCCTAAACTTTTAAATCCTAAAACTTTGTCCCCAAATTTTTTAAAATTATAATTCAAAAACTTGATTTTAGTACCCGATATAGGACCTATTTGTGAATTTTTAAAAATTTGAAGATTAAATTGTATAATTTAAAAATTTAGGCACCTATGTGTAAAATTTTAAAAACTTAAAGACTAAATTGTATAATTTAAAATTCTTAGAATCTAAATATGAATTTAGTTAAAGTTTGGTGACCAATAAAATAGTCATATCTCAAAACAAAAAAGACATATCTATTTTATGAGAATAATTTATGTTCAGAGAAAAATGAAGAAAACCTACTAGGATGTACCAATCTTTCAATACTACAGTATTATTGAAAGAAAAAAATATTATTCAAACTTTTTGGTAACTTATTATATTTTTGTTTCCTCTTTAGAAAACTTCGTATTTAGTAAAAAAATTCTTAGAACACTAAAAAATATAAGAAAATAATTCTTTATTCGTTATGATGCTACATTAAATCATAAAATTTCTGAAATAAATAAAAATGAGAGGAAAAAAAGAAGTAAAAAGACTCTTGAAAAAAAGACCAAATACATTTAAATTTCATGTGTTAGAATATAAAATGAAAATTACTTCAAAACACTCCTACTTTCACAAGTTACAACAATAAAAAGACAAACAAATAACATATTAAATGAATTTAATTGATTAGTGTTTAATTTGAATATATTTAATTTACCAGCGTTAAATAAAAATCCTTATTTTTATAATTATAAAAAAATTTCCAATATAAAATGGTATGAATGTTCACGACATAGATGTTTGCTTTTGTCATTTGTTGAATTCAGAAATACTAGTGCCCTCCTGAAGTCTATCTTATATGAAGTTGGTGGCTGCGAGATTTTATCAATTGGCACTTTAATACTAACAGAATATAAATCGGTCAAAAAGTGATAATTGACCATTATGTATCGTGACAAGTACCATATAAGCCCTTTCAAATTTTATGAAGGTAGTTTGGTGAGGATGTTTATGACTTAAATACCAATTAGTTTTATTTGATTAGTATTGCAGAGATTCAACGTCTTCTATCCTGCACTTCTTTCATGGTATGCCACATTTGAAATCTTTTGTTGGCTTGAGCCATGCATTGGACTATAAATTTACACGAACAACTTTTAGTTAACAAATTATGCAGTTAATCTGTGACATTAATCCTGATATATCCGGTGTCTATTATACGTAAGAAACAATGATATTAGTGTCTCTCTTCTTTGAGCATTTCATACATCATGATATTCTTCTCGTCATTACAAGGGTATACATAACTAACATTTAGTGCGGTAGCTATGGTGGTAGGTATAGGGGACATCAGTATTATTAACATTATGCAGAGTTCTTCTATTGATTTCTGGTCGTTTGTCTATCTTGTTTCTAAATCAATGTTGGCATGTTCTTTGAGTTAAATATATTGTGAATAAAATATATTTTTTATTAATTCTTACATCACAATAGGGGTATATATAGAAAATAAATTACAAGAGTATTGAGTAAACTATAATCCTGTACAACCTAGAGTTCTATTATAGATAGATACATATATTATACACTAAATTACATGACTCACGCTAATACTCCCCCTCAAGTTGGAGTATACATATCGACCATGCCCAATTTGATTAGTGAGTCATAAAACACCTTATTGGAAACTCCTTTGGTGAGCACATCTGCAAGTTGCTTTCCAGTGGGAACAAAAGAAAAGCTGATTAGTTTAGCATCTAGCTTTTCTTTTATAAAGTGACAATCAACCTCTACATGCTTAGTGCATCATGTTGTACTGGATTTTATGATATATCAATGGCTGCCCGATTATCGTAATACAACTTTACAGTAGTTTTGGGTTCAAAACCCAAATCAGATAGCAAACTTCTTATCCACAGCAATTTACATACCTCATGAGTCATGCCTCTATACTCAGCCTCAACACTGGATAGCGCCACAACTTTCTTCTTCTTACTTTTCCATGTAACCAAATTACCTACCACGAAAGTAAAATAACCTGATGTCGACCTTCTATCTGTAATATTTCTTGCCCAATTTGCATCTGTGAAGTCGCAAACTTCAAGAGGGTTGTTGTGTTTAGAGAACATTACTCATCTCCCTAGAGCTGACTTCAAGTATCTTAAAATTCTCACAACTACATCCATGTGACTCTGAGTCGGGTTATGCATGAACTGACTTACTACACTTATCGCATATGTAACATCTGGTCTAGTATGCACTAAATAAATTAAGCGCCCAACCAACCTCTGATAGCGAGATCGATTAGTTGGTACTTGATCTGGATACTCTGCTAAACAATGGTTTTGCTCAATAGGAGTGTCAATAGGTTTGTAATCCAACATACTTGTCTCAGTTAGCAGATCAAGAACGTACTTTCTTTGACACAGAAATTTTTTTTCTCTCCTCTTAGCTACCTCAATTCCTAAGAAGTATTTTAGTTCACCCAAATCCTTCATCTCGAATTCAGAGGCTAGTTGTCTTTGTGATCTATCCATCTCAACAATATCATTGCCAGTAACTACCATATCATTAACATAAATAATTAAAGCAGTTACCTTCCCTTGTTGATGTTTGAAAAATAGCATATGGTCTGAATTACTATGTTTATAACTAACCTTCTACATAAACTAAAAAAACCTTCCAAACTAAGCACAAGGGGACTACTTGAGACCATATAAAGACTTCCTCAATTTGCATATAAAATTACTAGGAGAATCAGCTACATACCCAGGTAGAAGACTCATGTACACCTTCTCGACTAACTCTCCAAGAAGAAACACATTCTTAACATCAAACTGTCGAAGTGGCCAATCTAAGTTAGCAGCAAGCGACAGCAGAACCCAGATAGTATTCATTTTAGCAACAGGAGCAAAAGTCTCATCATAGTCTACACCATACGTCTGAGTGAACCTTTTTGCTACAAGGCGGGCTTTATATCGATTTACAGATTCATCAGCATTATGTTTCACAATAAACACCCGGCGACAACCAACTACCTTCTTGTCCTGTGGTAGAGGCACAAGTTGCCAAGTATCATTCTTCTGTAACGCCTCTATCTCTTCATCCATTGCCTTCCTCCACTTTGGATCTCCCAACGCATCCTGCAATTTGTTAGGTACTGATACATCATATATTTAATTTACAAATGATTTATATGACTTAGACAATCTTTTAGTGGACATGTAGTTGGCTACTGAATACTTTAATTTTGCATGAATATTTGGTTCATACCTTTTAGCTGGTTGACCCCGAGTAGACCTATTTGGTAACACATAATGTCCAACATTAGACTCAATGCTATTAGTATCAGTGGGTGTACATACCTCAGATAAATGACTTTCAGTACTAGGGAGTTGTTAATCAAGGGTAGGAGAGGGAACAGCTGTGCCTTCGTTTTGATTTTCAGTGATCGGAATTGGTGCTTGGATACTTGAAGCATCTGTTTCTTTTACTACTAAATTCAACGGGATAAGAACCTCAACTGGACCCATCGAAATATCTCCTGATTACGTTACTTCCACAGTTCCTTCCAATTCCTCCCCCTCACCATGATACAGTTCTTCAAAATATGAATTCTTTCCCTTAAGAGCAGTATCAGATAAGGAAAAATATGTCATATCTTCAAAGAAAGTGACATTTATAGTGACATAATACTTTATGGTAGGTAGATGGTAGCACTTGTATCTTTTTTGATATCCTCCATAACCAACAAATACACACTTAATTGTCCGAGCATCTAATTTAGACCTCTAATTTTTAGGAACATGGACAAAAGAAACACAACCAAATACACGAGCAGAAAGATTATAAAATGATGACATGAATACATGAGATTCGAGAACCTCAAACGAAATTTGTTCGTGAAGGACACTAAATGGGAGACGATTGATGAGATGGGCGGAAGCTTGTTCAACATTGTCCCAAAGATATTTTGGCATATTAGCACTAAATAGAAGCGCACGAGCCATATCAAGTAAGTGACGATTTTTTCTTTCGGCCACCCCATTTTATTCTGGTGTTTGTAGGCAAGTAGTTTGGTGAACAATCCCATGTGTTTGGAAATTTTTTTGAAAAATACGATTAACATATTCTCCCCCATTGTCAGAACGTAGGACTCTAATGATGCTATTGTATTGTATTTGAACATGAGTACGAAAATTTTGAAAAACTTGAAAAACTTCATCTTTGTTTTTAAGAAGAGCAACCTATGACAATCTTGTACAATCATTAATAAACGACACAAAATACCTCATACCCGATATAGTAGGCTCTCTAGACGGTCCCCAAACATCAGAATGAATTAATTAAAAAAGAATAGTACTTCTATTAGAAATACTTAGAGACTAAGTAGTATGATGACTCTTGACCAACACACATATCTCACAACGTAAAACAGATTCACTCACATCAATAAACAGAGTAGGCATAGATTTTTTCATAAGACTAAAAGACCAATGCCATAACCAAATTTTACTTAGCTGGTCAAAACTTGAAATCAAAGCAGTACGGGACTGTGCTCCTGGTTTCTCTCCTACATAGTTATGATCCAGACGAAACAATCTATTCCTCATATACCCCCGATCAAGTATTTTCTTTGTAAGAAGATCCTAAAAAAATCACACATATAGAATAAAAAATTACAGAACATTTAAATTCAGTATTCAACTGTGGGACAGATATTAAGTGATGAGATAAATCTGGTACATATAAAACATTTTGGAGCTATAAGGTTGGGGTAATACGAACTAGCCCCATTCCTAATATAGGAAAAACTTCACCATTAACATTCGTAACATAAGACATTGGTGGGGAAGACAAGTCAGTAAAATAAGATTTATTATAAGTCATATGATCAGATGTACCAGAATCAATAATCCAAGTATTAGACCTAACAGAGTGAGAAATGTTTGAAACCATACCAATCTTACAACGACCAGCTATAGAAGCTGTAGGGTTATCTCCATATGTCGTATAATGATCTTGTCCAGCTACTCCATAAAAATCTGGTTGATGACCTTGCTTGAATAGCTAGGCTAAATATTTCATTGGTTTTTGAATCTTAATTTTGAATCTTCTATTGAAAAAGACAATAATAATATGCAGCAGAATAAAAGTTTTTTTATTTGGGTTTTGCTTACTAGACAATTAACTTGACTACTGAATGTGTCTATTGACTGTTGACTGGAGTGCTGACTGTGTCTATTGACTGGATTGATGACTGTGTGTTGACTAATGGAATGGGCTGATGATGTGTTTGGGCTTGCTGAGACCAAACAAAAGTAAAAAAAAAAATTGGGTGTGGGCTTAGGGTTTCCTATGGGCTGAGCTGATGGGCTTAGGGTTATGGCAGCTTTGGGTTATGGCAGAACTGAACAAAAGCTGGAAAGAGATGGAGGCGGATTGATAGATGCTGGCGAGGTGAGAGATGATCGATAGATCTGGAGTAGGAGTTGCTCTAGAGACAGGCGCGGTGCAAGGGAGAGACAGGCGTGGTGCGACAGGCCGCGCTGAGAAGGCAGAAGGCAGATAGGGAGATAGGCAAACAAACAGAACGCGGCGCGGGAGAGACAGGCAGATGGACAGAGCGCGACAGACAGAGTGCGACGAAGACTGAGCAGGGCACGGGAGAGACTGGCGGTAGACGCGGTAGACAGTGCTGGAGAAGGTGGAGCTGATAGGTGGTTGGACTGACAGGAGATGAGGAAAAAAGACAAAATTCTCTTTTCGAACCTTCGCTCTGATACCAAGTCAAATATACTGTGAATGAAATATATTTCTTATTAATTCTTACCTCATAATAGAAGTATATATAGAAAATAAATTACAAGAGTCTTAAGTAAACTATAATCCTGTACAACCTAAAGTTCTATTATGGATAGACACATATATTGTACACTAAATTACATGAATTACGCTAACACTTTGGCCAAATTGAGCAGGTCAAGTTAGATCAGACACCTTCAATTAGCATGTTGCTATGATGTTTCAAATCGGAGCTTGACCTTTCACTGTGCTAATTCTCTCTAAAGCCAGAGAATAGGCGTGAGCTTATTGGGAATAAGCTGACTAATAAGGTTTGCAGGCCATTCTTGATAGTGGTTGACATCTTGAATCACTTAACCTGTGCAAATGTTTCAATGTTGATCTTGATGACAATTTGGGAAAAAGGTGTACAAAATAGATTGAAAAGTTGTGGCTTCCTTCGTAGACTTTGAATTTATTGCTAAAATTTCTACTCATGGATTGTATGGATCAAATTCAGATGATGAAGGCCCCTTGCTTGGTTGGTCTGACTTTGATGAGGATGATGAAATCTCGAATGCAAGTGACTATTTTGAAAGGAGTGCTGAGTCAATCGTAAGGTTGTCGACAATGAGGGACGGGGCTGATGACCTCCTCTTTGCCCTCATGTACCATGAAGGACAATAACCTCCAAAAAAATTATTGCGGGATTATTTGGGATCATACCATGAGAAACGAGAATTTTATAAAAAATAGGGACCTCTAAAGAAGAAAGAAAAATAATTTGAATAAAGCACTTGTAGTTTGTTTTCTTAAGATATTGACTTTAGAGTTTTGATTTTTTTCCTTTGATTACGTGAGATATTAAATGAAAATATATTTGAATTATCTTTAGGGTTTACATAAAAAAAGATATTAATTTTTAAATTTTGTTCTTTTGTTTTTGTTTTTGTTTTATTTTAATGTGTTTTAAAATATTTAAAATAAAAACTAAGATAAAATTAACACAAAACATGCAATAATTTTGAGGTTTGTAAGTTTGAATTGAAGTTAAAATTGTTGAATTTGATTATTAGATATTATAAATAATATTTTTTTTAAATATATATATATATATATATATATATAATTAAAATAAAATTTAATTTAATATATATATATATTTTTTGGAGAATAAGGTAGAAATTAACAATACTGTTATTATATCAGATTTTTCAAATTAAATGGAGAACTTTTGCCACTGTATTAGATGATGAAATATTTGTAAAAATTTGTCTCATTCGATAAAATTAACAACCTTAATAGATAAGTGTGAAGTCATTTTTACAATGTCAAAAGATATGGCTTAATTGATAGAATATTATTACAATTCAATGGTTGCTCACTTACCATAGAAAATGAGAGAAGAAAACATATGTAAGCGCATATGTCATCTCTTTAAATAGTAAAAAAAGACGTATGTTAGCACATATGTCATCTCTCCAAATAGTAATATTTTACTCTCTATAAATAGATAGATCATTTGCTAATTTCCATCATTCCATTCTAAAATCTCATATATTCTAAGCATTTAAAGCTTCCTTACTTAGAAAGAGTTTTTTCCTTATTGTGAGAGAGAGATCAATTGTATTATCCTATTATAAGAGATAGAGATATATTATTCTCTCCTTGTATTTAGATAAAAATTGTAAACATTTCGATATAGTGAATTCTTTTCGATCTTTGCCCATAGAATAGTCCGTAATTATTTTGGGTGAATCACGTAAATATTTGTGGTTATTTTATTTTTATTTTAATTATGTATTAGATTCGACTCATAAATTTACTAATAAACCATTTTTCCAATTAGAATATATGGGTCTTTTAGTGAACTTATCGAGGAGATTGATGTGTACAATAAAGTACCCAATAGTAGTGGATATGGATCAAATTTTGACTTATATCCCTCAGACGAGGATGATGAGTTCTTGTATGATAGTGATGATTATTTTGACAATTTCGAGGAGGATTTGGATTTGGATTTGGATTTGGATTTAGATGAGAGTGATTCTAGTGACACTTCACAGAAAGATGTTTAGTTCAATTATGACTTTTAATAAATATTAGACCTTTTGAAGTAACTTGACTCAATGCTCTTGATGGCGTATTGAGGTCTGGTGTTTGTATTTTGTTCTTAATTTTAGCTATTTTGTAAAAAATGTCATTTTTAAAAGCTTATTAGTTTAGGGAAGATAACGAAATGTTTGAGTCCTTCTAGTGTCTTTCTTGCCATCCTCATCATTGCTAGTTTCAACTTTTTATACTGTATAATGTTTTACTTGGTGTATAAATTGAATTCGTTTATTAAAATAATCGTTTTATCATTATATGTAAAGATTTTGAATTTTTTTTAATATTATTTTTATTATTTAGTTTTTATATGATCAGTTATTTATTTAATTTTATTTTTAATTTTTAAAAAATTTTATAAAACATATATATATCGTATGAAAGGAGTTTACAAATAAAATTCTCTATATATAAAAAAAATTATATCATATAATTAAAATTTTGTTTGAATTATTAATAGAAAGTATGGCTTATTAGTATTGCGGTTGTTTGAATTGAAAATTGTTGAAATATTTTTTCCAAGAGAAATGCTAGGATCATTCACAAAAAGGAGTTGTTGGGTCTTTATGGAAAAGCTCAGCTTAATTTGCATAAATCAACAATGTTTTTCGGTGTAAATAATCCACAATATTGTCCATTTTTTCATTAGTATTTTTCAATGCAACAAAATACTAATTACTGATGTACTTGTATGAGTAAGCGCCATTTGTAGAGTGACTCATGTGCTTAGCACATGTTAGACACAAAAGAATAAAATGACAACTCTGTCCTCAAAACTGGGGAAGACATAGTCCTTATGCCTCCTCCTCATGCTCTTGCTCCTTCAGTTTCTAACCCACCAATCATCACTGAGGAGGTGGTTGCCAAATCTGAAGCCGTCGTCACCAATTCTTCTTCGATTCCCGAATTGGGTTGTGAAGATTTGGAGAAGATAAATTGTTCTGACCCTAGAGCTTTGATTGCAATCGAGAAGTTTAATTTGAAGGTATTTAAGTCCATTTTGTTCTTAGATTACCAGATTCCTGTTAATGGATCGAAACCTGATGAGTGTGATGCATTATGGAGGTTTAGAAATAAAAAGGAGAAATCTTGGAGGAAATATAGAGACTTTAGGAGGTTTAAACTTGGGTTTGGTCAGAATTGTACTTACAAAGTATCGCACGCTAGTGGTTGGCATTCGGGTATTAATGCCCGTCGCTCTAGATCTAGAATTGGTAATCCCACGAGGGGTGGTGGCCGCACTGCCAAACTTGCTCCGCCAGCGAGGGATGGGAATGTGGAGATAAATGATACTATCCCTACTTTGGGATCTGAGATGAACTTCAGTAAAGGAAAGTACTTGTACTATTCTCGTGGGGGTGATTATTGTATGGGAATGAACCATTATGTATGGAGTTTCTTGTGTGGTTTAGGGGAGGCTATGTATTTGAATAGGACTTTTGTGATGGATTTGAGCATGTGCTTGTCTGCATCTTATAATCCGATTAACAAAGATGAGGAGGGACAGGATTTCCGTTATTATTTTCACTTTGAGCATCTCAAGGAGGTTGCCTCAGTCGTGGAGGAGGGTGAACTTTTGAGAGATTGGAAGAAGTGGGATAAGAACCATAAGAGAAAATTGCCTGTTAGGAAGGTTGTGAGCCACAAAACGAGTCCTATGCAGCTCAAGAAAGATCGGAGCACTATTATATGGAGACAGTTTGATGCTCCGGAGCCGGAGAATTATTGGTACAGGGTCTGTGAAGGAAAAGCTGCAAAGTATATTCAGAGACCATGGCATGCTTTGTGGAAATCATATCCTGTTTGTTAAGAGGCTTTTTATTTTTTTATTTTTTTCAAAGAACTTTAGTTCTCTAAAAATTAAAGAAAAAAATGTTTTTTTTTTTTAATATTTATACATACAAAATTTAATTTATTTTTTATTAAAAATATTTTATCAAAATAAAAAAAATTAAAAATTAAAAATTCAATTAACAAATATTATTTTTAAAAATTTATGATGTAAAAAATTAAAATAATTTTTTTTATCAAATATAACAAATTAAAAAAAATTTAAATTAAGAATCAAATTATTATGAAGCTCTAAATAAGCCTCTTACAATTCCTCCTTCGGCCTTTTATCGAGTAAAAAAAAAAAAAAAACATTAACGGTTAGTTGATAGCGTCAAAATCCAACTAGAGGCAGACTAAGGGACAAAGGCCATTCCTGTTATTTATTTAACAACAAAAAAACCTTGCTCGAATGCAGGCTGTCCTACAATCGACTTTGTGAAACATAACACCCAAATATTATAGGCAACCACCAAAGTTTTAACTATGGGGCAAAATTCGGTGCTTAGATATTGGGAGTGCTAGAAACCGCATCCTCATGCATATCAGCCAAATTGCGATGTAAACTTTGCTGACCGTGATGGGTGACAAAGGCCATTCCTTTGCACCACTCATTTCTCTATATCAAATGTTTATCTAAATATTATCCACTCATTAACATAGACAAGCTAAACGTTGTACTTTGAATAAGATCCTCAATTTTATTTATTTTTTACCTTGACGCCCGTCCAAACTTCCTCTCTTTTGTTTGAGCTCTGAACGTCAAAGTGTCGGCCATGCCCATGGAAGCTCTAAGAGTATCGCCTGTTCATTCACTCCAACTTCCAGCTAGCTTAAGCAAAACCCAATCCAAAAAGGTCAGTTTTTGGAGTATAAACAACTCAATTTCAAGTTCATCTTTCTCACAGGAGCAAAGAAACCCATCAAAATTTAAGCTTTTCCCAAGTTTTTCATCCTCTGTATCAACGGAGACAGCAGACCCACCTCAGCCAGGTCTAGAAACTCAAACCCAAGAAATTAAATTTGATTGGTACTCTCAATGGTACCCTGTTATGCCAGTATGTGATTTGGACAAGAGGGAACCACATGCAAAGAAAGTGTTGGGTCTTGATGTGGTGGTGTGGTGGGATAGAAATGAGAATGCCTGGAAGGTGTTTGATGATAAGTGTCCTCATAGATTAGCTCCCTTATCTGAAGGAAGAATTGATCAACGGGGAAGATTACAGTGTGTGTACCACGGTTGGTGTTTTAATGGCTCTGGTAACTGCAAGTTCATCCCACAAGCACCACCTGATGGCCCTCCTGTAATAACTCTTTCAAACTTTATATTAGCAATTCCTGGTTTAGAACTCCCCTACTCTTTATGATGTACTTTTTACTTATCTGCATATCATGTAATCTGCCAAGCTTGGATATGATTCTTGTCACAAATTCCACCATAGGTCCATTTGGAACTGCTTTGAATTGAAAATGCTTTCAAATAGAACAAAACACTTTTAATGTTTTTTTTCATTGAAGTTAATTTTGAGAAGAAGTGATACTTGCTTTTTCTAAGTAGTAGTATAGGATGTATGTTCACTTTCTAAAATAATTACTAAAATATCACTCAAAATCACTTTTTAACGATTTTTATGTTAAGCACGTAAATGGTTATGTTCAAGACCACTTTTAACGAAACTAATTCATTTCGAACCAATTCCTTTGAAACATGCACATCCAAATGGGTCCTCACTTTTTGTTAGGCATGAATGACTACCTTCTTTTAGGTTCGGTTGGAACGGATAGGAGTTAAAGGGAAACCACACCAAATTTTGGTACTTTTGAAGTTCTTATTGGCTTTGTCTATGTCTAGAATGGTTGGTATAGAATACATCTTTGAATTGGTCTAGTTTGTTAACTTTTAAAGAAGTATTGTGTTCTCATGGAAGAAGTTGGTTTGATATTATGGGAATGATCACCCTGGTGTTTTGTCTCTTAAATAAACTATACTTAAAAGAAGAAATTCGATTTATTTTTGGTGTTGAAGTTGTCTATATTCTTCTTGCTAAAAGTAAGTTTTGAACTGTATATATGCAAAGTATAATGTTACATTATAAAGGTCATTGAACTTTCAAACAAATCTTGCAGGTTCACACATTCGAGAAAGCATGTGTAGCTGTTTATCCAAGTACTGTGCAGAATAACATTGTGTGGTTTTGGCCGAATTCTGATCCTAAATATAAAGACATTCTTTCGGAGAAAAAACCTCCCTATGTTCCAGAAATCGATGACCCGTCGTATACAAAGCAAATGGGAAATAGAGATATTCCATATGGGTATGCTCAATATGAAAAGCTCTCACTACCTGTACAAATCTATTCACTAATTTTCTTTTTCTACTTTGCATTTCCAGGTATGAGGTCTTGATTGAAAATCTTATGGACCCTGCACATGTTCCCTATGCTCATCATGGAATAATGCGAACTCGAGCACCCGAAAGTAATGAGAAATTTGGACACCTTGTATCCGATGTCATTAGCTCCCTTGCATGCACATTGAATCGTATAACTTATTATGCATCTCTCTTATAGGGAAGGCTGATAGAGAAGGGGGGAAACCACTTGACTTGATTGTGCAGAAGTTAGATATAAATGGTTTCGCAGCAAAGCAGGACTGGGGCCTTAGCGATTTTATTGCACCATGCGTGTTTTATGCTTATCTTCCTTTACAAGTTGACCAGGGTAACGGGGCTGCATCATCACCTGGAACCAAGAAGGTATTTTGTTGAGTAGAGATCAGTAGCAGCTGGCTTCTCTCACTTGTTTATTTCTGTTGTGTTTTCTAATCTTATTCATCTGTTTTTGGTCAACATGCAGTCATCAGCACAGAAAAGAATGGCTTTAGTTTTTATTTGTGTTCCAGTTAGTCCAGGTAACAGCAGACTGATATGGACCTTCCCAAGGAACTTTGGGGTTTGGATAGACAAAATTGTTCCAAGATGGATGTTTCACATTGGACAAAACTTGATTCTGGATTCAGATTTATATCTTCTTCATGTTGAGGTGATTTGTAATTCTCCGGTATCGAATTTAGGAATTATACATGCTCCATGTGAGCAATTGTTTCGGTATCCTGCATGCTCTCTCTACTAGAGTACTGCATGCATTCCAAAGAAAACTACTGGGTAATGGGTAACTTATACTAGCAATTATTTCCAATCTTTAAAGCTTTCCTACACTGTAGGCTTAAACATTCTCAAAGTAGTATTAGTGTAAATGTATTGGTACAAATGATTCATATTTATATTTTATTCCAGCAAAAGGTATCCTAGTTGTCTTGTTTTCTAACAGAAAAAGTGACACCATTACATTACATCGAATTACATTCAAGCCTAGGGTATTGTCATCCTTTTTTCTCTCAACAGGAGCGCAAGATAATGGATATTGGCCCTCGCCAATGGCAGAAAGCTTGTTTTGTGCCAACAAAGTCAGATGCCCTCGTGGTTGGGTTCCGGAGATGGTTAAACAAGTACTCTGGTGGTGAAGTTGATTGGAAGGGAAAATTCAGTGGGTCTCTTCCCCCTACTCCTCCAAAAGAACAGCTGATGGATAGGTACTAACCTGCTATACATTTTGAAGTGACAAAAATTTTGAGAATGTTAACTGCATAGGGGTTCGAATCCTCCCTCCCACTCCTAAGTATCAAATGACCTTAAAAGAACAGATAACAAGTAAATATTGGTTGAGTTTGTGTGTTCATCCATAGATAGCACTTACTTTGGTGAAAATGTTTGCAGGTACTGGTCACATGTGGTGAACTGCAGTAGTTGCAAAGCTGCATATAAAGGTCTCAAAGTGTTCGAAGCTGTGCTACAGGTGATATCAATTTCATTGATTGGAATTGTTGCTGCAACCAAACAGCACTCTGTGGTTTTGACAAGTACAATGGTTACAACGGCGATCATATGTTTTGCAGCTTCTAGATTTTTGGCTAGCTTTGTTTACAAGAACTTCCACTTCCACGATTACAATCATGCTTTTCGTTAGGACTTAAATTGCATATTCTTGCTGCTCTTCATACTTAACCTATACAATAATAATAATAATACATTAAAAAATTAATCATGTATTTTTCCTCTTCTCTCTGTTTCCTTATTTTCCTTCCTTCCTCTTCCATCGCCTTAGCTTCTCTGAGATTTTCAGAGAATAAGAGAAGGTTGCAGGGACCTTTTCTATATATCTTTATTTATAAAGAGGGGACTGAGAATCTCAAGTTGGGGGAGAAATATAATTTTACGTATAGCTCATAATTTGTGTTTGTCACTGTTGGAAAATTAGATAAAACCAACTTTTGAAGGGTACAAAAGTCGTAATTATGTACAAATAACAATAGCTTTTGGTGCTAGTCACTGTTGGTAGTCTCAATATCGGCGTTGATACATGTAAATGGAGAAAAGTAGGCGTTATCCTCTCTTCTTTCCTAAGAGCTATTTTATTTGTTACCAAAAAAAAATGTTGGAAAATTGGGCCTATGTGTTTATTTACAATTAATTTTGTAATTTTCTACCTGTGAGTTTAACCACCATTTTTTTATGGGACTTGGATGAAGGTTGAAACAAGTATATTAGTTTGGGCAAAAATAACATATTAGAAATGCCCTCTTGTTTCAAAAATTTGTTTAGCATTATTGCTGTAATTAAATTCAATTATGTTAATTTTTAAAACAAGATGATTGAATATAAATTTGTTAAAAACAAGGTTAAACTATATAATGTTTGTTTCCTAAATTTTAATTAAATTTATACTAGATTCTTAAATTTTTAAATTCTACAATTTAGTCTCAATTTTTTTAAAATTTCATACGTAGGTGCCTAAACTTTTCAATCCTAAAACTTCGTCTCCAAATTTTTTAAAATTGTAATTCAAAATCTTGATTACTCGATATAGGACTTATTTGTAAATTTTTAAAAATTTGAGAATTAAATTATATAATTTAAAATTTTAGGCACCTATGTGTGAAATTTTAAAAACTTGAAAACTAAATTATATAATTTAAAAATTTTGGAATCTAAATATGAATTTAGTTAAAATTTGGTGACTAATAAAATAGTCAAGTCTAAAAACAAAATAGACGTGTAGAATAATTTATGTTGAGAGAAAAATGAAGAAAACCTGCTAGGAATAGGATGTACCAATTTTTCAATATTATGGAAAGAAAAAAATATTATTCAAACTTTTTGGTAACTTATTTATATTTTTGTTTCCTCTTTAAAAAACTTCGTATTTAGTAAAAGAATTCTTAGAACACTAAAAAATATGAGAAAATAATTCTTTATTCGTTATGATGCTACATTAAATCATAAAATTTTTGAAATAAATAAAAATGAGAGGAAAAAAAGAAGTAAAAAGACTCTTAAAAAAAAGACCAAGTACGTTTAAATTTCATGTCTTAGAATATAAAATGAAAATTACTTCAAAACACTCCTAATTTCACAAGTTACAACAATAAAAAGACAAACAAATAACATATTAAATGAATTCAATTGATTTGTTTAATTTGAATATATTTAATTTACCAATCCTTATTTTTATAATTATAAAAAAATTTCCAATATAAAATAGTATGAATGTTCACGAAAAAGATGTTTGCTTTTGTCATTTGTTGAATTCGAAAATATTAGTGCCCTCCTGAATTCTATCTTATATGAAGTTGGTGGCTGCGAGATTTTATCAATTGACACTTTAATACTAACAGAATATAAATTGGTCAAAAATTGATATGTTCTTGTTGAATCATTAATTAACCATTATGTAGCGTGACAAGTACCATATAAGCCCTTTTAAATTTAAAGGTGAATAGAAGCTCTAAATTTTATGAAGGTAGTTTGGTGAGGATGTTTATGACTTAAATACCAATTAGTTTTATTTGATTAGTATTGCAGAGATTCAACGTCTTCTACCCTGCACTTCTTTCATGGTATGTCACATTTGAAATCTTTTGTTGGCTTGAGCCATGCACTGGACTATAAATTTACACAAACAACAACTTTTGACTGACAAATTATGCAGTTAATCTGTGACATTAATCCTGATATATTCAGTGTCTAATATATATCAGACACGATGATATTAATGTCTCTCTTCATTGAGCATTTCATACATTGTGATATTTTTCTTGTTATTACAAGTTATTACTTGGTATACATAACTAACATTTAGTGCTGTAGCTAAGGTGGTAGGTATAGGGGACATCAGTATTGTTAACATTATGTAGAGTTCTTCTGTCGATTTCTGGTTGTTTGTCTATCTAGTTCCTAAATCAATGTTGGCATGTTCTTTGGCCAAATTGAGCAAGTCAAGTCAGATCAGACGCCTTCGATTGGCATGTTGCTATGATGTTTCAAATCAAGGATTGCTCCCAAACTTCCAATGTTAGAGGAGCTTGACCTTTCACCGTGCCAATTCTCTCCACAGCCAGTAGAAGTTATTGGTTGCTGTTGCACCCTTTTAAGATCATTCAAATTGAATGTCCAAGGGTAACGGTGGCCACGGGATAGATCTGATAAAGAGGCAATTGCTATTGTAGAGAATATGCGTGAGCTTATTGGGAATAAGCTAATTAATAAGGTTTCCAGGCCATTCTTGATAGTTGTCGACATCTTGAATCACTTGACCTGTGCAAATGTTTCAATGCTGATCTTGATGGCGATTTAGGAAAAAGGTGTACAAAACAAATTGAAAAGTTGCGGCTTCCATCGTGGACTTTGAATTTATTGCTGAAATTTCTACTCATGGATTGTATGGATCAAATTTGGATGACCTGTTTGGTTGGTCCGACTTTGATGAAGATGATAAAATCTCGAATGCAAGTGACTATTTTGAAAGGAGTGCTGAGTTAATCGTAAGGTTGTGTGAGGCAGGGTCGACGAACTCCTCTTTGCCCCCCTTCCCTTGATAGAGATCTATCCCACGTACCATGAGGGACAAGAACCTCCAAAGAATTATTGCAGGATTATTTGGGATCATACATGAGAAATAAGAACCTATGTAAAAAAGTAGGGACCTCTAAAGAAAAAAGAAAAATAATCTGAATAAAACACTTATAATTTGTCATCTTAAAACATTGATTTTAAAGTTTTGATTTTTTTTCTTTTAATTACGTGAGGTATTAAAAAAAAAAAAACTTGAGTTATCTTTAGGGTTTACGTAAAAAAAGATATTAATTTTTAAATTTTGTTCTTTTGTTTATGTTTTTATTTTATTTTAATGTGTTTTAAAAATATTTAAAATAAAAATTAAGTAAAATTAACACAAAACATGCAATAATTTTGCAGTTTGTATGTTTGTATTGAAGTTAAAATTGTTAAGTTTGATTATTAGATATTATAAATAATATTTTTAAAAAAATAAATATATATATATAATTAATGTATATATATTTTGGAGAACAAGGTAAAAATTAACAATACTGTTATCATATCATATTTGTCAAATTAAATGGAGAACCTTTGCCACCATATCAGATGAAGAAATATCTGCAAAAATTTGTCTCATTAGATAAAATTAACAACCCTTTTTCTGATTAGAATATATGGGTCTTCTAGTGAACTTATCGAGGAGATTGGTGTGTACAATAAAGTATCCGATGGTAGTGGATATGGATTAAATTTTGACTTGTATCCCATGGACGAGGATGATGAGTTCTTGTATGATAGTAATGATTATTCTGACAATTTTGAGGAGG
The DNA here is from genome assembly GCA_029378325.1 of Elaeagnus macrophylla. Classification (NCBI taxonomy): domain Eukaryota; kingdom Viridiplantae; phylum Streptophyta; class Magnoliopsida; order Rosales; family Elaeagnaceae; genus Elaeagnus; species Elaeagnus macrophylla. The sequence continues at coordinate 19,355,733 of CM055642.1, read as the reverse complement.
ATTTGGATTTGGATGAATCTTCGGATGAGAGTAATTCTAGTGACACTTCACAGAAAGATTTTTAGTTCAATTATGGCTTTTAATAAATATTAGACCTTTCTAAGTAACTTGACTTAATGCTCTTGATGGCGTATTGAGGGCTAGTGTTTGTATTTTGTTCTTCATTTTAGCTATTTTGTAAAAAATGCCCTTTTTAAAAGCTTATTAGTTTAGGGAAGGTAACGAGATGTTTGAGTCCTTCTAGTGTCTTTCTTGCCATCCTGCATTGATAGTTTCAACTTTTTATACTGTTATGTCATTGTATATGTAAAGAACTGAATTTTTTTTAATATTATTTTTATTATTATTAATTATTTCTCTAGTTTTATTTTTAATTTTTAAAAAATTTCATAAAAATATATACATCGCATGAAAGGTGTTTATAAATAAAATTTTATATATATAAAAGAGTTATATTATATGATTAAAATTTTTATTTGAATCATTGATAGAAAGTATGGCTTATTAGTATGGTGGTTGGTTGAATTGAAAATTGTTTGTAATATTTTTTCCAAGAGAAATGCTAGGATCATTCACAAAAGGAGTTGTTGGGTCTTTATGTGAAACGCATCGGGGCTTAATTTGCATAAACATACAATGTTTTTCAGTGTAAATAATCCACAATCTTGTCCTTTTTTTTATTAGTATTTTTCAATGCAACAAAATACTAATTACTGATGTACTTGTATGAGTGACTCACGTGCTTAGCACATGTTAGACACAAAAGAATAAAATTATTAAAATTAGTTTTATGAATTACTTTTAGGTATAATTTTAATTAAATAATTTGAGTTTGTGTAATAGAGATAAAATATAAGTTATTTGCGTTTATTTTTTAGAATTTAGTATTTTCACATTATTCCTACACTAATTAAAATAAATAACATAATAATTAAATTGATTACTATTTATGTATATTATTAGGGGTGTTTAAAAAATTCGATCATCCGATCAATCCGACCAATCCAATCCGATCCGTTAATTTTTGAACGGTTTCGATCCGATGATCGAATCGGATCGGATTGAAATTTTTTCAATCCGTTAGGTTCGGATCGGATGGCGGATTGTACTATTTATCATCCAATCCCATCCGATCCGACCAAAAAAATTAAATATATTTTAAATTTATACACATGTCATATTTTTAAGGTTTATTTTAGCTTAAATATGTTTATGTTACATAAAAAATTTAGTTTTTTATTCAAAAATATTAAAATAGAGTTAATTAATTTTATTGATCGGATTGATCGGATTCAATTCGAATAGATTGCGGATCGGATAGGATCGGATTAGAAACATGATTGGATTGGATTGGATGCAGATTATGATATTTCAATCCGATCGGATGGTTGGATCGGATCGAATCGAATGAGCATAAAATCAGCAGTTTCGATCCGATGAACACCCCTATATATTATATTGAACGCAGATAAATTGTAGTTGTATAGAATAATTAAGCTTCCAAACTATCAATTCATTTTATAGTATGTTTTTAAAACAAAAGTATAAAACGAACGATACTAAAAGAGTTGCAAATTTACTTAAAAGTCCTTAGGTACAACTATTATATCATAGAAACCCTCAAGTATTAGAATTGTATCACAAATGTATACTGAGGTTTTGATGTATTCTCACAAACACTCTTAAAAAACTAACAGTGTTTTTTGTTAAGTCTATCTATTTTCTATTTTAATCAAAATTTAGAAGCATTTATCTTATAAAAAATTAATTTTTAATAACTAACTAAATAAAATAATTATCATGTTTTTATTATTGGAAAGAGAAATGAGACATAAAGAAAAAAAACTTAGAAATTAAGAAAAATGTTATACAAGCAATTAAAATTAAGGAAAAAGCAATACAATCATTTAACTCCCAAGTTGCCAAAATTATTCAACTTAATCTAAAAATCATTATAATAAGACAACAAAAAATCAATAAATAACCAAAAAAAAAACTAAAAACCTCAAAAGTTAGAATAAAAAAATAAAAATGAAATAAAAAATAGGTGACTTAATTTCCCACTTTCCAAAAATATTAGGAAAGATTGAGAACTTAACAAAAATCTCTTCTATTATATATATAAAAAAATCTTTTATTCTTCTTCGAATTTATATGGAATTTTGAATCAGGTTGATTCCATTGTAATTTGATAAGAGAAAGATTAAAAAAAAAAAACACTAATCATTGATTTCAATAATCATATTATCTTCGAGGCTTAAACTCAAAATAAAAAAGAAAAAATAATTTAAAACATATGATACAATCAAATTAAATTAAAAAAAAAACTCAAAAAATAATGTAAAGTATTCATACAAATATATTAAAATATAAATATGCCCAATAATTCTTAAACCAAGTGAAATGCTTAATAAATTAACATTAGAGATATAAGGCTTGAAAAAAAAGAAGAAGATAATTTTATGGATATAATCAACTACCTAATAAAAAGAGAGAACATTCATTATAACAAAGCTTACAATAATAATAATAAAAAAGAATTGGAAATTTATCAAAAATAACACCCTTAAAATTTATAGTAATAAAATTAGCATTTTTAATAATATTGAACGGTCAATTTGAACGTAAAATATTGAACGGGTCTAAATTATCGTCGTTTAATTCTAATTGAATGAATGTTCAAAGAAAAATAACATATTAATTATTTTTTTTAATTGTGAAAATATAAATTTGAACATAAGGGGTGCTAGTTTTGTTATTACAAATTTTAAGGGCCGCTAGTTTTGTTGTTTTCCTAAAATAATATCATCCTTTGTGTTATTTAATATTTTTAATTTTATTTAATTTATGCTTCTAGAATAAATAGTAAGAAAAAAAAATATATAAAACACATAATTTTATAAAATTATAACATTTTATTAAAATTGATGACAAGACTTAAAATGTCGTAAAATTCTTTTTATTATATAAAAATATATAATTTAATCCTATAGTTTATGATCAAATATTTTTAATTTTGTTATTTATAAAAATTAAAAATTTTAATATAAAAAAGTACATTTAGTATTGGAGCTAAAGTGCATTAAATAGTTATAAAAATATTTATTAATAATTATGAGATTAAATATAATTATTTTTTATAATAACATAATTATTAATTCAATAATTTTGGAATTTTTGTGTCGATTTAAAACAAAAACAATGGGATCATTTAGGCCCCTCATTTTTGTTTTAATACTATATTTAATAGTTTTTTTTTTTACAAAATTAAACTTAAATATTAATATAACTAGACATTAAAAATACTTTTTAAAACAAATTAATAACATTTTTGCTGCTGGTAGGATATATAAAACATATATAAACCAATTATCAAAAGAATATATTAAAAAAATAACGGTAGAGTAAACACAAAGTAAGCCAGATGTGCATATGCGTGGGCTCCGAAGACCGAACACGAACAAAAAGACAGCAATCAGAGAGTAAAGTCCAGTAAATTCTCAACTTCAGATTTGCCCAAACCGAACCCCATCAGATCCACGCCTCACTAAAAGATTCCACACCAGCAATCAGAGAGTATATTTTCCTCGTCGTCCTGTTCATTCGATTTTCCCTCACTTTCCTTGCTCATTTCTGAATCATATTTTCCCCATCAATTACGTCGGTGGATCTGATTGGTAATTTCAGGAATTGGGTTTTTGTAGAAAACCCATGAAAGAATCAAATCCTAGTACCGAGCCCATTGGGCAGAATCTAATCAAGCTCATAAGCAATTTTTGCTTCTCAGTGTTTGTCTTCTCTGTTCTCATAATCACAGTCATTGCCATCACCTATCAACCCCCAGATCCATGGTTAGAATCAGCTCCAGCTCTCACCAAGCTCTTCACTGAATCCGAAAACGCCACCTTCCAAAATGACAACTCTGTCCTCAAAACTGGGGAAGACATAGTCCTTATGGCTCCTCCTCATGCTCTTGCTCCTTCAATTTCTAACCCACCAATCATCACTGAGGAGGTGGTTGCCAAATCTGAAGCCGTCATCACCAATTCTTCTTCGATTCCCGAATTGGGTTGTGAAGATTTGGAGAAGATAAATTGTTCTGACCCCAGAGCTTTGATTGCAATCGAGAAGTTTAATTTGAAGGTATTTAAGTCCATTGTGTTCTTAGATTACCAGATTCCTGTTAATGGATCGAAACCTGATGAGTGTGATGCATTATGGAGGTTTAGAAATAAAAAGGAGAAATCTTGGAGGAAATATAGAGACTTTAGGAGGTTTAAACTTGGGTTTGGTGAGAATTGTACTTACAAAGTATCGCACGCGAGTGGTTGGCATTCGGGTATTAATGCCCGTCGCTCTAGATCTAGAATTGGTAATCCCACGAGGAGTGGTGGCCGCACTGCCAAACTTGCTCCGCCAGCGAGGGATGGGGATGTGGAGATAAATGATACTATCCCTACTTTGGGATCTGAGATGAACTTCAGGAAAGGAAAGTACTTGTACTATTCTCGTGGGGGTGATTATTGTAAGGGAATGAACCATTATGTATGGAGTTTCTTGTGTGGTTTAGGGGAGGCTATGTATTTGAATAGGACTTTTGTGATGGATTTGAGCATGTGCTTGTCTGCATCTTATAATCCGAGCAACAAAGATGAGGAGGGAAAGGATTTCCGTTATTATTTTGACTTTGAGCATCTCAAGGAGGTTGCCTCAGTCGTGGAGGAGGGTGAACTTTTGAGAGATTGGAAGAAGTGGGATAAGAACCATAAGAGAAAATTGCCTGTTAGGAAGGTTGTGAGCCACAAAACGAGTCCTATACAGCTCAAGAAAGATCGGAGCACTATTATATGGAGACAGTTTGATGCTCCGGAGCCGGAGAATTATTGGTACAGGGTCTGTGAAGGAAAAGCTGCAAAGTATATTCAGAGACCATGGCATGCTTTGTGGAAATCAAAAAGGTTGATGAACATTGTCACGGAGATCAGCGGGAGAATGGACTGGGATTTTGATGCCGTTCATGTAGTTCGTGGGGAGAAAGCAAAGAATAAGGAGCTTTGGCCTAATCTTGATTATGATACCTCCCCTGACATGCTCCTTGAGAAGCTTAAAGGGATGATTCAGCCCTGGAGGAATCTGTATGTAGCCACGAATGAGCCCTTTTATAATTACTTTGATAAGTTGAGGTCTCAATACAAGGTTCATTTGCTTGATGATTATAAGGAATTGTGGGGAAGTACAAGTGAGTGGTACAATGAGACAAGGCTTCTGAACAATGGACGGCCTGTTGAGTTTGATGGATACATGAGAGTTGCTGTGGATACTGAAGTCCTTTACAGGGCAAAGACCCGTGTCGAGACATTCTATAATTTGACCAAAGATTGCAAAGATGGAATCAATACATGCTGATCAGGTTTGCAATACTCGTTCTGTTGTTTTGTTCCTGCAATTTCAATTCAGTGTCTGAGTGATACTGGTGAGTTCATTTCATTCACCATGTTGTATTTGCTTAAATATTTTCTTCCATTGATGATTGGCAATTATGATCAGAAGCATCTTTCGTTTGTATTATAGAAACAATTCATTTTGAGTTTTTTTATACGTAGTTTTTGTCTATCATGGGATTCCAATTGTTCGGGAATTCATCATAGGAAGTGTCATTATTCATGTACAACAGTGATGAATGTGTTGAGAAAGAAAACAGAGGGAACAAAGGATAACCACAACCAGTTTAGTTCTTACTAATAGAACTGTCAGAAAATTTTCTTTGAAGGAAAGAATGCGCTATTTTGTTGACAAACTCGTAATTTTTTGCCTAAAAAAGGAACAAACATGCTCACTTTGATACATCATCTACCCGGTGTTCAACTTTGAATGAGCTGTTCATACCAATCTTTAAATATATTACCAATTCATCATAAGGCTTTATGCTGTATTTGCGTGTTGTAATTATTTATCAGCAGTTATAGCATATACTACAGTTGAAGAGTTTCCTAATGCATAGACACTTAGTTCACACCCACATTTTGCTTTGTGAGCAAAAAGGGACAGACATGCTCAATATCATAACATTTCACATGTGTTTACTTGTTTGGTTTGGGACAAACCTCTGAAATATATCACTTATTTTTTCCTTCTGCCCGATCGAAGAAAGTAAACCAATACGACTGTAAATTCGTTCTTGGTAGACTCAATCTTTGTGTTGGTGCCACTTGATCATGCAAACAATGAACATAATAGAATTGTGAAAGAGTAGGTGAAGGCTAGATAGTCTGGTATGTAAGGCAAGAGATGCAACAATATTACTCAGTTCAATCATTTTCTGTTTTCACAACAGTGTGTGAGTTCTTGTATCTCTCTTCATTTCTTGAAGTCACGCAGAAAACATTAATGAAGAAATTTCTTTAACCTATCATTTTCCCCCCATTTTTTTTTAAATAATACTTTTTATTATTCAAAAAATAATTAATATGAAGGGAACAAATGAAAGATTAAGGTTTAATTATAGGCTTAAAAAGGGCTGCTAAGTCCTTTTCATGGCAATCAGTCAATCACCGTTACAGTTTGGAGGGTTGTCAATGTTTTATGGGCTAGAAACTAACTTGCCACTTATACTTTGAGTCTTTGAGTAATGCTTAATGTTTCAATTTGGGCTAATTGATAGTAATGTGAGGTTGAGTTTTAAGGCTGTAATTTAGCCATTTAGATTTTGAACAATTATTAATTATTAAAAAGTAAAAGTTTTACACTCGAGTTTTGTGATTATGATGATCAATATGTTTGATATAGAACGAGATAATTTATGGCTATGATAAAAAGAAATTAGCTAATGATGACATTATTAATTTCAATTTAGAATTTCATCATTTAAAAAAAAAAAAATCAAAGCAATCGAGAACTGTAACTTATTATTGATTTTATCAAGAAACAAACTATAATTTATTATCTTTTAAAAAAATATTTACAATATTCATATCTCATTATTGTGGTAGTATATACTCAAAATGTAGAGTAAATTGGAAAAGTTTAAAGTAAAATAAAAATACTTTTTTATTATTATTTATATACATCAATTTCTTTAATATCATTTAATTAATATTCTGTTAATAAAAAATCTTATAATTATTATTTTTATTTTAACAAAAAAAAAAAGTACAAATGTTACGGTTAATGGGTCAACACAATCTTTTAATATTCGTACAACAATTACTTTATCCAAAAAGTTGAAAATTTTGGATAATTTGCAATTAATTTACATGGAATGTATGTGATAATTTTGATTAATTATCTCAAACTACTTTCTTGTGAATTGCAAGTCGTGAATTTTATCTTGTTCTTCCACAAAACTAAATTTCAAAAGTTTAGAATGTAAATATTTCGTCATTTAATTTAATAGAATTCCTAAGTTGGATGTAACAAAATGACATAAGAATGGTAGCTAGATTATACACATTTCCTTCAATTCACAGATTGTCTTTTATTTCTATACATTTGACTTCCTAGTATTTTGACTGTGCGTTGCAGCTCAAGGCATCCATTAATGAATAAAAAGTGAACAAAATTGAAAAATGCTGTATGCTAACCTGAAAACCCCTAAAGCTATCTGATCCTTTGATTGCTAGACAGTTGAGAAGAGAAGCTAGCATTGTGAATTAGATTAGAAAGGTTGGTTTGTCTAGTTCTAGCTAACTAGTTTAAGCTTTTTATAAGGTCTTCATAGTACATGGATTGGATACCCTACAAGGTTCGGTAGGACCAATATTATATAAACTAGAATTATTGCAAAAGCTGCAAATATATCTTTTCAATAAAAATAATATTTAAGTATAATTAGTGATACAAATATACTATTACGTTATATTTTGTGTAATATATTTATACAATTAATAAGAAGATTGGTGGTAGATTTATACCACTAACAAGAAATTTAACAGTACATTTATAATAATAATAGTTAATTTATATCGATAATTATATTTAAGTGTTATTTTTATCATTAAATAAAATTATATAGTATATTTGCTACTTTCAAGACGGTTCAATAATATATTTATTAGTTTACACTAATATATACATGTACTATCTTAACATTTATTTGTGCAAAATTATTTCCATCCATATTAGTTATTTATCTCCCCTAAAAATAAATTAAATATTTCATAATTAATATGGTTCATAAATGATTTGATAGGATGTAACCATATTTATTTTTATAAAAAAAATACTAATTTCATGTATATTTGCATCAATACTTTTTTTTTATATTGTATTACATGATAAAATTATGATGAAAAATAAAAAATAATTTAATTTTTAAATAATATTTACATATATAATAATATAAAATATATAATGAAATTTAAAAATAGGTACAAATTTACTGTGATTACTCTTCCTCTTCCTCTTTGTATATACACCGAAGTTTGATCCCCCATATAACTAAATGTATCTACCGGTCAAAATGTCCGAAACAAAAGACTTCCAACTATACATAAGCCCAATTTCAGTGCTTAATTGCCTCAACTCTCTCTCTCTCTTCCACCATTTGCCAAATATATTTTCTTCTTCATAAAACAAAATTAAATTCATCATAAGCCTTTTTTTAGATATGATCATTTCTTTTTTTATATACTTGAATGCAATCTAATAATTAGTATAACCGGGCCAGCCAATTTTGTTTCTCTTTTCCTTCTCATTATTTGTTTCTCATCAAATTCTCTCGAAGTGCACAACTTCAACCCTCCATCAATGGATATCATATCATATAAGACATCACTGCATTTTTCCAAAAGGCTTCGTAAGGGAGCAAGCTCATAATTTTCATCATCACCTCAAGCGTTTGATTTTCCGGGTCAGTCTCTTCTTTATATATATTTCTCTAACTACCTAGCTTGCTGGCTTTAATTTAGTGTAACTCCATCTGTTTTCCATGATTGATCTATAATGCACTATGAATACCAAAACAGAGCATATGTAGTTGTTAATTAGCAACAAATGCATGGACTCAACTCTTACAAAATGCTTCATAATTTATGTATGGTGTTTCAATAATGGGAAAGGAAAATTAAAAACCCACAAAATCTACCATGACCATGAATTTAAAACCATGCATTGATACAACATGTTTAGGTATTCTCTATTATCCATTTTAAGAAAAGTTCATACAATACCTTCTTCTAATTTGATAATTAAGGTCTTGACATTCTTTAGGTAATTTCTTAGTTTGAATTCCCTTCCCGTAAAATATTTATATATCTATAAAAAAGAGTTTGGGTTCATTTAAAATAGCATTAAGGACATAAACCACGTTGAATGATTGGGTAAGCATGATTTTTATTTTGTCAATATGAATTTGTTGAGAAGAATAAACAAGTCTCAGATAAATTTAATAAGAGCATGAGTGAACATTATTTTTTTTTGAGACGGAGGGTCGTTTTCTTATAGAAATTTATGGAAGACATTGAACGTATTACAAATAAAATGTACTTGACCATCTATATATACTAATTGTAAGAAAGTTCTTTTTTTTTTTTCTTTCCTATATTTAAGAGGAAAAGAAACTTAAAAAATTATCAAAAATAACATCCCTAAAATTTATAATAACAAAACTAATGCACCAATAACACATTGAATGGGTCTAAATTGACCCAATTTAATTTGAATGATGTTCAATTTGATAGATATTCAAAGAAAAATGATGTAAAAGTTAGTTTTTAATTGTAAAAATACATAATTTGAACATAAAAGATGCTATTTTTGTTATTATAAATTTTAAATGTATTATTTTTGTTCTTAATAAACTTTTTGTTGATAGGAATGTAATAATAATTGTGAAAAGTCATGAAACAATGCCTCATAATTGGAATAACTTCTCAAACCAGCTGACCCACAAGGATTACAAATATTCAAGCTTGTTCAATACCTTCTCCCCAAAAAAGTAAACGAGTCTTAACTGTGTTTGAAGCTTCTGCTAATAAAGAAAATGGTGGGTGACCGTAAAATTTCATTAATTTTTTTTTTTTTGGCATATTTATTTGACATGATAATATTTGATTGGTTTCGTATTGATTTTCATAGATTTTGCATGCGTCACAATCCAATCAATTAAAACATTTCAATAAAGTTATACCCTGCTATTTAAATTGAAGGGGGGAATTGTAATTTGCTCAAACCTTGTGATATTATGAAATTTTAAAATTGCATTCTCCGAAATTCAAAAAATGTGCTTATTAACAATATTGCTTTAGATAGTCAAGACTATCACGTGAAATCTTTAATATGATTCTGTTCTTGTACGCAATTAATGGACATTAAATATATATAAATCACTACTAATAGAAAAAAAATATAAATCAGAACGCTGTCATTATGTCATTAGCACCATAATTAGGATGAAAAATACATATGAATTTTAGTAGAAAAACGATTAGGAAAATGAGGATCTAGAAAGTCAAACAAATAGACACTCGACAAATCTCAGCTCACTGATTTTTTTTTTCTTTTTTTTTTTTAATTATATATTTTGTACACAACAGGTCAAACTTCTACCAATCACATGGCTTATTAATACAAGCGTTGAGACTGGTAGTTAAATTCTAAGTTGAACTTTTGATTCAGGGGTTAATCTGATAGGAGTTGGTCAAACCATCTTCTCAACAACTAGGCAACTCGATTTGGACCTAATTTCAAATAGAAACTCGACACCCCTCACCTCCAGTCCAATTATAACATGGTATTTAGAAAAATAGAGTTGTGATTCATGTTTTTTTTTTTGTTTGTTAAACTGTGGGTTGATTAAATTTTGAGCTTTTTATTCTTAACATAAATAATAAAAATAAAAAATAATATATTTAAAACTTGTAATTATAAAAAATAGAGAAAAGTGTCATGCAGGTCCTTCAGATTATGTCATGTGTGTCATTTGGTCCCTTAGATTATAAGTGGTGTCATTTGGTCCCTTAGTTTTAGAAAATGGGGCCAATTAAGGACAAAACACATGATTTTAATGATTTTTTTATTAAAATATTATTTTTTAAATTAATATTTTAATATCATAAACATTAAAATAATACAATTTTTCATTAATTGACCTCTTAAAAAATAATATTTTAATTAAAAAATCATTAAAATCATGTGTTTTATCCTTAATTGGCCCCTTTTTCTAAAACTAAGGGACCAAATGACACCACTTATAATCTAAGGGACCAAATGACACACATGACATAATCTAAGGGACTTCTATGGCCCCGCTCCCTAAAAAATAATATTTTTTTTATATTTAACTCGTATATTTTTATTATTAAAAAAATTTAACTTATTATTTTACATTAAATGTTATCAAATTAAAAATCATTCTAACTAATGCATTTACTGTCTTTTACAGTGGTGAATTTCACCTCAATCTGTCTCTTTCTGTAATGATTGTTGAATTAACTTAGGAAGGAGAAGAACGCATAGGATTGGATACAGAAAAATTTGCTGGTTATTTTATTGAGATTTTAAGAACTAAGCCAGGTTGTTTTGACTGTTAGATTTTGAAAAATCTTGTTTTGATACAATAAGATCTAATGGAATTAGTTGCATGTTTTCAAAAATAATATTCTCCAAACTTATAATTATATAAATAATATTTTTAATTTAAAATTTATATATTTTTACTATTAAATTCAGTACATCATTTCATACTACATATTGTCTAAATTAAACTACGATCATTTAAATCTGTTTAATGTTAAACTCCCTTTAATTAAACCAAATTTAGTATTATTATATGCTATTTTGTTATTATAAATTTTAAAAAATTTATTTTTATTTTTAATTTCCCAAATTATTAACGTTAGTTTCTATCCTCTTCTTTCTATGAAAGAGGAGAAAAAAAATGAGATGTTTATTTTTTTAATTAAGGATATCATAATACTACATAAATATTTGAAAAATTAGTTGGTTAATTAGTCTTATTTTCAAGGCATCAAAACCAATGATGAGATAGTCCAATTGTAAATAATGTGATTGCATGCGAGCATGGTATTACTGCGTTCTGTATGGGAAATTTGTGATTTGAATCTCAGTAAATATAAGCTTTTATGTTAGATTGAGTCATAGCTCTGCCTCTAGCTCATATTTAGTATTTACTCATAATTTTTGATGATCTGGTGCGTAGGGGTGGGTATTTTTTTTCTTCAAAAACCAACCAACTAACTAAACTCTAGGTCTAAATCAAGTTTATTTTTTTAAAGATTGGTTGGTCCGATAGGTCTAAAACATTACAAAATTGACTTTTTCGATTCAGTTGTAGGTTCTCCAAAAATAAAAACTGACAAAACCATATATACCTACACTTTTATATATTAATATTTTTAAAAAAATATTATATAACAAATGCTATAAAAAATAAATAAAATAAAGTATTAATTAATAGTATGCAAATATACAATATAAAAGCCCTAAACAAATATGTAGTGTTTAGAATAGGGGTGTCAATCGTGTCGTGTTGGTCGTGTTTGTGTCGTGTTTGTTCGTGTTCGTGTCATGTTTGTTCGTATTTTTCGTGTCATGTTTTCGTGTTGGTCGATACATTAAAAAATTTACTTAAATTTTTTTTGTGTTACTTATTTATAATAGTAAGAAATAACAAAATCTTTAAGAACATAAAAAAATTATTGATCAATTCTTACTAAAAAAAAATTTGTGTAGTGTCGTGTTCGGATCGTGCTATCGTATCGTGTCAGAAATTGCCACTCCTAGTTTAGAATCATAATTTTGAATTTAGGTGAGTAGTAGAGTATCAAACATGAAGAAGTGTCAATAATGAAATATCATTTTCATATGGTACATATTCATAGCTTTAAATTTATCAGACATTAGATATAATCAAGGATGGTAGTTCTTATAATCGATAGTACCACACCTGTATGCTATAGCTTTAAAAAATATATTTATAGGGAAAAAATATTGTTTTCACATATTTTTTTATTATGATAATAATTTTTAATTAAAATTATAAGTCTAAACCGCTAAACCAACTTTCCTTAAACCGACTTTAAAGATTGATTTTTTAAAAATTATTGGTTGATTAAAGTTTTAAATTTTTTAAAACCACTAAAATAATATCAACTTATAAAATAACTAAATAGTATTTTTCAAAAAAATAAAATAAAATAACTAAATAGTAAACCTACCAAACCTAAGCCCACTCCTACCAGTGGGTAGTGTGCTTCGGCCCCCTCTAGTGGTTTTTTTTTTTTTTTTTTTATAGAAAATCGCATCAAAACACAAGGACTGTTAATAACGACTATACATTATGGGTTGGGCCTTTAGTATTTGGTCAACAAGAGTTGTTGGGTTTACATGGGCTTTGGATCCATTAAATTGGGTTCTTAGACATGGAGTCGCATGGTTAAGCCCATGAGTATAGTGAAAATTAAGGTACGTACAAATATATGTGAAAATTTTGGTACATTAGCATGAAAAAGAGAGATCTACACACCGGTAAAAACTAATAACTCATAACTCGAATTCTAAAGAAGCCTATAAGTACTTGTTATATTTCTCTAATTCCTTGATTTTACATTATGAGTTGGTGAATTTTAAATAACAAGTTATCAATTATAATGTGAAGCTAATTAGGATGAATCTAATAAGAGATTGCCTAGCTGTAATTCTTTTGTTTGTTGCATTAACTTTCTATCAAAATTTGTCCCATAATAAAAATTTAAATTTATCAAATAAAACTACCATGTAATTAATTTGAGCTTGGATGGGGTGTGGCTGAGTGTAGTAATAATATGTTGTATATGTTGTTTCATGGCTTTGTTCCTTAGATCAGAGGTTCAAATACCATTAGTATCACAAACAACTTTAAAATCAAGGAAATGCAAACGTTTCGTTAAAATAATAAATAGCTAGACTTCCAAATGACTTTTTTTTTTTTTTTTTTCAAACAATGACTTTTTTTTATCTTATAGATATCTATTAATTATAAAAAAAAGAAATATAAATCTCTACACTTTGTGCACACTCGAAGAGAGGATTAGGGTTACAATATTCCTGTAATTCTTTGATAACGAAACTTTAGTTTCTGTTTCTTTTAAGTTAGGTATATTTATTCTAGTGATTTTTAAATAAAGTTAGCTACTATCTAACTAAAGCCAAGGAGCTCCTACTCAGAGAAGAATGATGGAAGCAATAACTATTATAAGTTCATCGATTTCTATCAAGATCAACCCTCAAAACCCATGACTATATATATACCAACACCCTGAGCACGTACGTTTCCAAACTTAAACATTCCCTCTACTTAGCCCTCTCCAAAAGAGCATAAAGCCTGAACAAAGCTAAGAGAGTTGATCGAAGCTCTCAAAGATTGTGATCAAATATTTAGAATCCAGAATTAATGCCCATTTCTAAAGATTGTTCTTTGTAAAGAACAAATTTTTAATTATTTTTGAATTTAAATGCCTTTTATTGCTTCCAAAGAGCCAATTTGATCCTCAGGTTTGTCGTGGGTCTTAATGGGTATTTTAATAAATACTAGAATCTGAGCGAGACATGTGAACAGAGAGAGTATGGGTGTTTGTTTTTTTTTTTTTTTTTAAGATAATTTTTTTAATAGAAAATAGATATTTGTTTTTATCTATCGATATAAAAATATCCCTTAATAAAAAAATATTTATTTTCACCTTTAAAAGTATTATTTAAAAAAAATTAGGACTGAAATAACCTAACCATTTAAAAAAAAAAAAAAAGAGGACTAAAGTATATTCATCAAAGAGTTACAACTATCTTGACCCTAATAACCACAACTGGATTCAATCACTAGTCCTCAACAAGTCTAGTTTTCTCATCAACTAGAAAAGGGCAAGTAAAATATCCATACAAAACAATCCAAACATCAAACAAATTAGAAACATACATGTTCGAGAAACTAATGAAAACTAAAAAACTATCATATTAAGCCAAGTACGTACGTAGCATAAACTACTTATGAGAGAATTTTCTCCATAGCTTCACTTGAACTAGATTTCCCACAAACATATCATCACCCCTCTTCCTTTACTTTCTTTGAGCATGAGAAGGAGTAAGCATGCATATTAATTTCCTCCCTCAATCATATACACCACATATATAATGTAAGCATATTTGCCCCCAAAACCAATAATATATTAATATTCATCCCCTAACCTCCTCACAAAACCAAGATTAATCCATAAGTTAATTATTTGTATAACCATAAATATTAATCCATAATTTGTATAACCATAAATATTTGAAATATTGGGCAGTCTCTTGTATCTCATTTCAATCCATAACTTTATTCTTCTAAGAGGAAAGAATTTTAACTCCTAGAATTAAAGAACACTTATTTGACAATGCAACAAATAATAAGTCACTTATTTGTAATATTTTTTTATGTCATTTTTTAATAATTCTCACAAAACATAGTTTAAAAGATGTAAAAAGTTTTCACAGTAGTTTTAATACTTTTTATTTTTGTATATGTTGAATGTGATTTTGCTGTACCTTAAAAAATGGCATTTTCTAATGCAGCAAAAAGTATAATTTGTTGTAGATTTCTAGTGACAATGAAGATTAATATATCACTCGATCTAACCAAGTGAAATATTAATATATAACTTAAGAGTCGACATATTAATCACACCACCAACCTTTTTTTTGCATAGCAATAGAAATTTTCCTCCAACGTGAAAAATGTCATGCAATTGAAATCCACATAGAAGATTCAAATATCATATTAGAGAGTTTAGGGTTTAGCCTATTCGTATAATTGATTTTCTTGAGCTATATATATGTTTGTACTTATTGGTAATTAATTCATTGCTTTTCTTATATATATGATTTAATTAGGAAATTTCTCCTCTTTATATCACTTGCACGAGACATATATACTTTGAACACACACATGTAAATCTCTTCATAATTATGGTTATCGCATATTTGGTACCTATATAATTGCATATTGTAACACCTTGAAGATCTTCAATCCATTCTATCCCTATATATTGTTATATATCATAAACTTGCATATCATGATTTCTCTCTATTTCACATAATTATGTAATCCATTAAAGCTTAGATTAATTACCATGTGCATCTTGCTCAAAATTCTTAATTAGTTAGCTATGGATTTTTTTAAAAATATATATTATATTTGTCTATTGCATGGCATTAAGATTTAAATTTAGAGAGGAAAGAATAATAATAACTTATTATTGCATGCATGACATCAAGTTGACCTCTGAGGTATGTCATGTTAATTATTATTTATTAATTAAGAAATTTGGAAAGAACACACTATGAATTCGAGAAATTTTATAAATGAGATAGCTGGATAGGTATTGATGGCATTATGGCTTGCTTGTTGATTATGCTCTTGGATGAATATATATACATATAGACTCAAACTCAAAGCTTGTAACATAACTTGAATCCCCGACTTTAAACATGCTTAAGTAGGTTTCATTGACATATTTACATATGAATTTCGTTTATATCATACTTGAGTTCTTTTATGTCATTTGTATAATTGATTCAAATATCATATCAGAGAGTTTAGGGTTTAGCGTATTCATAGAATTGATTTTCTTGAGCTATATGGTTGTACTTATTGTGAACTTTAACAAGTAATTAATTCATTGCTTGTCTTATACATATGATTTAATTAGGAAATTTCTCCTTATTATATCACTTGCCCTAGACATATATACTTTGAACACATACATAAATCTTTTCATAATTATGATATTGCATATTTGGTACCAATATAATTGCATATTGTAACACCCTGAAGTTCTTCAATCCTTTTTATCCCTATATATTGTCATATATCATGAACATGCATATCATGATTACGTACTCCATTAAAGCTTAGATTAATTACCATGTGCATCTTGCTCAAAATTCTTGATTAGTTAGTTAGCCATAGATTTTTAAAATATATTATATTTCTTTATTGCATGGCACTAAGATTTAAATTTAGAGAGGAAAGAATTGATAACTTATTATTGCATGCATGTCATCAAGTTGAACTCTGAGGTATGTCATGTTAACTCTTATTTACTATATAAGAAATTTGGAAAGTACACGCTGTGGTTTCGAGAAATTTTATAAATGAGATAGCTGGATAGGTATTGATGGCATTACGGCTTGTTTGTTGATTATGCTCTTAGATGAACATGTATACATATCAACTCAAACTCTTATAACATGACTTGAATTCCAGACTTTTAACATGCTTAAGTAGATTTCATGATATTAAGTCATAACTCATTTACATATTTACATATGAATTTTGTTTATATCATACTTGAGTTCTTTTATATTATTTGTATAATCCAGATATACAAGTGTATTTGAGCTATAAAAAAATTTATTGTGAAATTAATATTCATAACCCTAAAGCTAACTTTATTGTGAAATATTTGGTGATAGATATCTCAGTCTAGATTGAGAGCTTTCCTAAATTTTGTGTAGAATTAATAACGAGGTGTCAAGTTTGATAGTAAAAGTAGATGAGAAATTAGCTAGCATTGACACACAATTTTAATTGAACCTGTCATAATACAAACATACAATCATTCACTCATTCTTATATATATAATAGAAGTTTGATTACAAGATACTAGTACACACAAATTAAACTCGCTTACACAAACTAATTTAACACAATTAAACACGCGTACACAAACTAATTAACACAACATGATGAAGATATTGATATTCCTATAGCGATAGAAATTAAAAGCATGCAATATGGCTGCAAAGAAGGTACATAAATTAATAACAATATTGATATATAGATCCAAAGCCCTAGATGATCAAGACTTGTTTGGATCACTTTGGTTGAAAGGAGAAGACATGAATGCAGATTCCCAGTTGGTCGTATCCAAGGCATCAGAAACTGGAGGTAGATGATCATGAATATGAAGATGATGTTGAGGAACAATATTATTATTATTGTTCCCAATATTACTCATCATCATATAATTGTTATTATAATTAGAGTGGTGGTGAGGATCATGATGAGCATCAAATGCATCTTCATTTATGAATGAATTCAAAAATGAAGAAAGCACTTGATCTGAACAATAATTCACATCTTCTTGTTCTTCTTCTTCAATTATATGATTACTCACAGCTGCGACATTATATGGATCATGATAGTGAACTAATTGAGATTCATCATACTCACCCAACTGATGATCATCATTAAAATGTGCAATTCCACCTTGGACATTTAAGCACCCATTATTATTATGATCTTCAGCTTCTTCTTCTTCTTCTTCTTTTTCTGTTTCTTTGCGATTATTAATAATGTTAGGGTTTGTCTGCGCCTGATCTGCAACTTTGTTTAGATTGTTGATGATTTGAACAGATTGATATTCATGATCAGGATTGAGAGGCTTGTGGGTCCTCGGGTCTATTCCTTGACTAATCAGCTTCTTGCTAAGGTGTGTGTTCCAGTAATTCTTTATCTCATTATCTGTTCGTCCCGGTATTCTCCCAGCTATCAATGACCATCTGCAAATTATCATTTAATTAATATTAAATTAATTTTGTGTATAGATATATATATATATATCTGAAACCCTAATTAATCAAAACTAATGAATACAGTACCGATTGCCGAGAAGGCGATGGAGGCGAAGAATAAGATCTTCTTCGTCAGGAGCGATGTGGCCTCGCTTGACGGAGGGACGTAAATAGTTCATCCAACGGAGTCTACAGCTCTTCCCACATCGAAGGAGTCCAGCTCGTTTCGGTAGAGTACGCCATCGACCTTCGCCTGCTTTGTGGATGTAGTTTGACAGCATCTCATCTTCTTCAGCTGTCCATGGTCCTCTCTTCAGACCCACTTTGCTACAACACGGCGTCGTCTTATTATTATTGTTGTTGTTGCTGCTGCTCATCTTTGTAACATTAACACTACTGCTATTACTCTTTCCCTTAATATTCTTCTTCTTGTTACCCAATTCTGATGCTGTTTTCGATGATGGGTTTCTCATTTTCGACTTTTTGCTTTTTTTGGCTTATCGATCTATCTCCTCTCTTTCCGCTTCTTCTGCTTTTCTTCTTCTAGTGGATATACTAATATACTATTACTATATAATAGTGGTTATTATCTTATCTAGTATTAATTACAAATATACTTTTTAATAAAATTTGAAGCATAAATTACCATTTATATTCAATTATTAATTAATATTGCATATAATATTACTATATTAATTATCATACTATTCATATTTTTAATTCAATTTCAATTTCATTTTTAATTTTTTTAAGAAATTAGTTTTTATTTTCGACCACGTACTCCACACAAACAGTCTTTGAATTAATTAATATTTTTTTTAATGATTTGGTATTGTTAACTTTCACACTTCAAAATTTTTTTTTTCTTTCCTTTTTCTTATATTTTGATGCCTTTTGCTTCAAAATTTGAGATTAATTTGCAATTAAGTTTTAACGGTCAAAATTGATGATGCGATAAATGTTCTTTAAATAAAGCCGTGTAGTGATTAAATTGATCCAAATTAGATCATGCTACTATTTTTTTTTTTTTTTTTAAATTATTTTGTGTTTGTTTAAATGCTTATATTGAATAAATATTATTTAAATTAGTTCTTAAAATAACGTTTTTCAGCTATTTGGTTATAAAAAATTGCGACCAACTTCATTTTCTCTCATGTTAGGGTTAAATAGTATACATATTAGCGTAACAATTATTTTTTGAAAATTTTGGGAATCTCTGCAATTCGAGAAAATATGGCTATATATATATATATGATATTTGATGAACTTGTATCTTTGGTGCACAATATTAAATAAATATTAAATAAGTTAAATATAATTATATTAGATTGAATTATATTATAATTAATCTACATAGTGCTTGGTACAACTAGTATAATTTAGTCGAATAAATATTTTAATAAAATAATTTATATTCAAAATATTATGTAATTTATTTTTTGTAGTGTGCTTGCATATGAAAATAATTTTATTATAAAAATTTATTTAAATTGATATTTAATATATTTTTATTACATTTTAGAAAGGAAAAAAAATATTATTTTGAATATATGATGAAAGAAAAAAAATAAAAAAAAATAAAATTTTATAACAAAAAATTTAAACATAATAAGTTAAATATCCAGTATAGTTCAAACTCACAATCCATAGTCAGTATTATTTTTATACTATATGGTATACTCTTATTTTAAAACCAAATATACAAATATTATACATATAAGATCTTTAATATTGTTTAACAAACATGTCATTATTTATTGCAGCTTATAACCCCTCATCTATAATTTTTCTTTGAGTAAGCTAAATATACTTTATTGAGAGGGAAAAATTAGAGTTGAGAATTAAAGTATTAAGAAAATTTTTTAGGTCACCTAAACTAAACTATATCTCTAACAATTCTAACATATCTCTTGATGTCTCATCTGTTGATATATTAGGATCTTATGGACAATCCAGTACTATTTCACATTGTAATTACCACATTGTTTAGTCTTTTACTAGAGCAAATATCCACTCCTACTGGTACTAACACTTGTCCTGTGTCAGGCTTAATGTCACCTTCCTTATTAACTTAACTTACTTTATCTCTTCTTACACACACATTTTCTCTTCTTTCATCTCACTCTTTTGATGAAGTGTCTTCCATTCCTTTAGTATCAGCTGATTTACTTGTTAAAGTAATCAATTATGAATAATAGAATGATAATCTTATTTCAATAATATAACATATGAAAGACAATACACATACTTATTTATCGAATTCATTATAGAAAGTCATTAATCTACATTGATGCTTCAATAATATACATACAGCTTTTATGTGTATAGGGATTATGAGAAGGACCTCACTCAAGACATTTGGTGACTTACTAACTCTAGCTCATAAACGTTTTATTTATAATAGAACTTATTATATAACCCTAAACCTAATGGGTTAGTTTAGACTTATGAGTACGGCTAGACAATGAAACTATCACACAATAATAATATGTTTATTTCATCCCATTATGGACTTAAATATAATATATGCTTATTTAATAATTGTCTCATTAATCCAATTTTATCCTAACATATTTTATAAATTATTTAATATAATTTAGAGTTACCAATGATTATACTAATCTATTTAAATAATACCAACATTACCATTTCTATCTCTTCTTGTTAATTTGTCCTTTCCTATAGTTCATCAACCACCATGTCTTTCCAATATTCATCCTATGACAACTAGGGCCAATGATGGTATTCATAAACCTAAGGCTCTACTTGCAATGCATTCACGATTACCTGAACTTGCATCATATGACAAGACAAAGGATGTCCCTGAGTGACAAGTTGCTATGCGATTTGAGATAGATGCTTTACTTTTTTTATGATACTTGGGAACTTTTTTTCTTAGAGGGTGATATGAACATTAGGTGTAGAGGGGTGTATAAGACAAAGACTATACTTGGGGGTGCTTTGGACAAATATAAAACATGTATAGTTGGAAAGGGGTACAATCAAACTTAGGGAGTAAATTTAGTTGAAACCTTTTCTCTAGAGGTTAGACAAGCTATCATCAGACTTGTACTTACTCTTGCAGTTTCAAAGGATTGGTTTATTGTTCAATTAGATATGAACAATGATTTCCTTAATGAAGAGTTGAAGGAGGATGTTTATATGATTTTAACACCTGGTTTTGAATTCTCATCACCTATTCCACTTGTATACAAGTTAAAAGAAAGCATTATTTGGCCTTAGGTAGGCGCTTCAGGGATGATATGGAAGTTGAAATCATATTTAATTACTATGGTCTTTGTGCAATCAATTTCAAATGCCTCAATGTTTATTTGTCATATACATAATGCTCTTATCTTGCTACTTGTGAATGTGGATGACATTGTGCTCATAGTGATTCAAACTCACTTGAATGTTTTACTCATGCTCTTAAGTCCCAATTTGCCCTAAAAGAGTTAGGAACTCTATCCTATTTCTTGGGCATAGAGGTTTATCGTACCAATTCTACACTGCATTTGTCACAAGAAAAATATGTTGTTGAATTGTTGCATACGAATGGATTACCTAATTCAAAGGCGTCACATACACCAGTGAGTATAGGTATAAAATTGATAAAATTTGAGAGTAATAAGTTGAATGATCCTTTTTTTTATAGGAGTGTAGTAAGTGCACTTCAGTACTTATACTTACAAGACCAAATGTAGCATTTATAGTGAATAAACTTTGTCAATTTATTCATAGTCATAATGATACTCAATGGAATGTTGTTAAGAGACTAACGAGGTATCTAAAAGAAATTATAAGTCATGATATTGCGTTACATAAATCAAAATACCTACTTATTGTTCCTTTCAAGTATCTCACTATCCTCTTGACAATATTCTAGTTAGTATCATTAGAATTACGAATAAATTGACAAAGTTTATTCACTACGAATGCTATATTTGGTTGTGTAAGTGCTTGAAGTGCACCTAATACTTTGTTAACTAATAGTGACATTAAGATATAATTAATAATAGGGCAAAATGAACTTACAAACATTTTTATTGTGGCAATAACAAAATTAGTTGTGATAATATTATTATTAAAAAAAAATTTAAAAATTAAATAATATAAAAAGCTAAAGAGAAGTCGTTTTATAAACATCGAAAGATTTGAAAAACTTAAAAAGTTTATGATAAAAAATAAATATTAGTGTAATAATATTACATATGCATGTAAAATATAATACATATATAAGTAATAATACATTGGTACAAATACAAAATAAAATTCTCATACATTTTTATTGTGATAATAATAAAATTAGTTGTGACATATCATTACCCAAAAAAATCAAGTAATATTTATAGCTAAAGAGAAATGCATCCTAGAGAAGTTTTTGGATTCCATTGCGACATTTAAAAAACGTAAAAGTATGTAATAAAAAATATATATTAATATAATAATATTACATAGATATGTATTATATAATACTATGTTTGTAACAATAACTTGGTAAAAATATTACTTAAATTACCATTATCTTACTTATATTTTTTGTTATTTAAGTGTGTAAATTTATTTATTTTATTTAAATTCTAATAATTTTAATTAAATTTGAAATTATGGGTAACAAATTGTATCAATCGTATTATCTTATTTTATAAATGGGTGTATCAATCGTGTTGTCGTATTTTATAAATGAATAATATCGAATCAATCCATTAATAAAGTACTCTTATCGTGTATGGTAATTTTGAATTCAAATTATCGTATTGCTGTCTCAAAATTAAAAAAAAAATTAATCGAATCATGTGATTATGTGGTGCTTCTGGTTTAATTAGTAAAAATAACATTAAATTAATTCCCGTTATTTTTTATTTATTAGAAAATAAACACTTTCCATCTTTCTTGCCACCTTTTCATCTCATTTTTGCTTCTTTTTTTTCCTCTCTCCTACGGTCCTACCAAGCAGCCACGTTGTTGCTTTCAACCTTACCAATTTTCCTTTGCATTCTACAAAATATAATTTTTTTTGTGTTTTTTTTTTTTTTTTGAATAACCTCATATTTCAACCTCAATTGGAATGATTTACGTTATTATTTTTATTTTTTTAATATATATATAATTTATCTCCTTTGTCGATAAAAAAAAAAATTAGTCTCCTCTGACAAGTTCAATTTTAAAATTAACCCTACCTCCACTCTACCTAGTAAAATATATATTTTTAACAGAAACATGAGTTTGAATAAAAATATGTTTATTTTGAGAATGGTTATTTTTAAAATTAATTAAAATATATATAATTTTTAAAACAAAAGGTAAAAATATTTGAGCAAAAGTTCAAAAAATATATATATATAAAAAAAAAACCCAGGGATTTGAAGTTATATCAACTAGGTAGGCACAAGAACTGTGGGGCAATCAATCAAAAAAAAAAAAAAAAAACATGTCGGGCAAAAAAAAAAATAACTCGCTGACAACTTTATACCACTTTCGGTCCAAAATTGCGACTAAATAATAAATAATCAGGATTGAACACCTTTAAAATGGGAACATAACATTCAAAAATAAATAAACATACACCTAACTAATCAATCAAATTGAGTTTGCCCTAAGTCCCAATGCGCGCATTTTATTTAAAAAGAAAAGACCCATTGCCATTTCACAATGCAGCCCCCAACTTTTGTTACTGCTGTCACTTGTATTCATATCTGAATCTAATAGAGTAATCGTTCTACCGATTACTTAATCATAATATATTAGTTATATATAATGAAAATAATTTTAAAATAATATATTATTATATAAAGTATATATATTTAATTTATATATAATGTATTTATTATATATTATGTATATATTATTTTAGAATTAATATATATATATATATATATATATTGTATAATGTTCATGCACACAAACTAATATTTTGGCTACGTGTGTTCGAATTAGGAAAGAAAATTCTTGTTAGTTATAAATATAATTGTGTTTGTTTTGAGTTTTGAGTTTGCGCCCTACTATTAACATCTACTATCTATCATTAAATTTATAATCTTAAATTTACGTAATCTTTACTTAATAATAAAAATATGTAATACCTTACAAAATAAAAAAATTTGTAACACTTTACAAAAGTAATAAAAATCTGTAAAAGCTTACAAAGAAGATAAAAATATACATAACTTAAAAATGTTAGAAATAATTGAAAATCAAGAAATAATGGATGTAGAAACATAAGACATTTATGGATGTTTTTCACAAGAAATGATATTCAGTAAAAAAAATTTGAAGAAATTCAAAAATCAAAACTAAATCTTAAGAAAAAAAATGGATTTAGGAAAGAATCATTCTCTAAAATAAGAAAATTATTTTCAAGAAAATATATAATATATTATGGCATTAGTAATAAAGAAATGAATGTTACTATAGCAAATGCGAAAGGAAGGTTTAATATACCACTAATTAATAAAGAAACTATTATGGAAAAATTATCAAAAATTTTCGAAAAAGATAGAGAAAAAATTGGATATATCCACTTAGGAAGAATACAAATTTTGATAAAAGTACACTTTAGAGAAAGAATAGATACACTAATTAAATTAACATTATTAGATAACATAATAACAAACAGAAAAGATGCTCTGTTAGGAATGATTAATGGAAACTTAGGATACCAAAAATTAAAATTTATAGCATATCCTAGATTTGCTGTCAATATCCATGATAAAAATCTAAATCAAGTACTAAGCTTAGCTTATGACTTTGAACGAGGAAATATAATGAAAGATAGAAACTATCCATTTTCAATACATTACCTAGTAGGATATTCATTAGCAAATAGTAACAATAATTTAATATATGGACAAAATGAGTTCATAGAAATAGATAAAACTTTCAAAGAAATAAGACAAGTAATAAAACAAGTAATAAAGAAACTAGAAATATTATCAGAATATGAAGTACCTGATGAATGAAATTTATATATTAAAGAAAAACCTCTAATATCATTAAAAAGAGATAATATACAAAGAATTAGATTTATAGATACTCAGGCAGAAGTCAGTAAAAGAAATAGAGAAATAGAAGAATTAAAAAAAGAAATTAAAGAAGTAAAAGAACTAATCTACACAATGAAGTAATTATGGTAAAAGATAAACTATTAGAAATACATTTAGAAGAAAATAGTAGTTTAACAAGTGTAAGTAAAAAACCAAATATCTATAATGAAAGTCTTAATTTTTAGAGCAGAAAAAATAGACACTACAGATGAAAATATACAAGAATTAAAAGGAATACAATTAGACATGTATAAAGAAATTATAGAATTAAGAAAGGATGTTAGTAACATACCAAGAGTATATGGTTTAAGATTCGATCCATTAAAAGGATTAAAAGAAAAATCTCCTAGGAGATCTGATGCATTAATACCCAAAAATGATAAAAGAAAAAAATGAAGAATCTAAAGAAATAATAACAATTTAATGAATTTAATGGAATATAGAAAAAATTTAGAAGAACAATTCATAAACCCTGAGAATAAAGATATAGAAAAATTAATTAGTTTGTTAACCCTAACAAATGAAGAATTAGAAAAATATTATGAAGAAAAACTTTACACAAATAAAGAGGAATATGATATGACAATAATAAGTGAAGTGAATCTGAACAAGAAAATATAATCCAAAGAATTCATATAGAACCCGTATTAATACCTAGAGCAAACCCAGAAAGATCAATTTCAGAAAAAGGAGAAAAGTCTGACTCATATAGGAAAAATAGATATAGATTAGAAGAACCTAAACTAATATATAGAAGAATCTAAACTAACATATAGAAGAAGACAACCACCTAAAATGGAAGAATGATTATATTGGGATACTAGAGGAAGTATTCCACCAGAATTTAGACCACATGAGAATTATAAAATTGATATTCTAGACTTAGATTGCATAAGAGATAGGAAAAAAACCTTAGATGAATGGGCTAATAGAATGAGTGTAATTATACAAACTTCTACGACCACAAATACAAATCCATCAGTTTGTAAAGTTTTAGTAGCTCATAAAATAACATGAAATGTAAAAGTTTGGTTTTCAAATCTAACTGAACAACAACATTTAAGAATGCAAGAAAATGCTACAACAGAAAGAGATTACTTAGATACTGTAGTAAATGAAATATATAAAGAATTTATAGGAGAAGATAAAGGAAGAAATATTATAGAATTTAGTAAAAATGAAATAAATGAAGTTAAATGGCACTTAACAAATATGAAAATATGTGATATGTGTTACATAAATTCCTTTATATGTGAATATGAAATGTATTATCATAAATTACTACCTTCTATACAATAAACTTATAAGGAAATGTTTTTTCAAAAACTACCTGAAACATTATATAAAACTATGATAGAAGGATATAATATAAGAAATAGACAAACTATATCTGACACTTTAGGAGGAAGAATAAGAAGTCTTAAGTGTTGGATAATAATAAAATGTCAAGAAAGAAAAGAATTCAAACAAATAAAAGGAAATTATAGGATCTGTTGTGATTCAAGAGATTTCAAAACATCATAAAAATATAGTTATAATATAAGACTTTATAAAAAACATAAGAAGTATAAGAAATTTTAAAAATTTTAAAAATTCAAAAGATATAAATTTAGAAAACAAAATTTCCAAAAGTATAGAAAAAGATATAATAGAGAACCTTATAAAAAGACATAGTTTAGAAGGAAAAGATATAATACACCTAAAAAGAAAAATTATTATCTATCAGGAAAAAATAAATGTAGATGTTGAATATGTAATGAGGAAGGATATTATGCAAATAAATGTCCTAATAGACTCCAACATAAAAAAGAATTTAAAAAGGAATTTTCACAGAAAGCAACATTTTTAGAAAAAGCCTTTAAAATGGAAGTAGAGCTAATAGAAGAATCTAATATACATGATACGTGTAGTATTTACCTATTAGAAGAAACTGAAGAGAAAATAACAGATTCAAAAACATCTAATTATGTTTATGATTCTAATTATAATTCAGAATAATGGATGGAATATTGAGCATAACAAATTCAAATAGTACATATATAAAAATATGATTAAAATTTGAAGGATATAAAAATTATCATTTACATGCATATATTGACACAGGTGTAAGTATATGTATAACTAGTAAATATGTATTTTCACAAAAACTTTGAAAATAATCACCAAAAGAATTAGTAGTAAGAATTGCAAATAATATTACAATCAATTTAAATAAAGTACTAAAAGATACAGATGTTTCAATAGGAGGAGAAATCTTTCATATACCTACAATTTACTAACAAGAAACTGGAGTTGATATTTTATTAGGAAATAACTTTCTAAACTTATATCAACCATTTACCCAATACATAGATAAAATATGTATAACAACCTTAGATGGAGAAATAATTTATGTATCAAAAATTAGGAAAGCATTAACTGTTTTATCACTAACTTTTATGTCATAACATAAAAAGAAAAAATGTGGTGAGGATTAGAAAAATAAAAATCATATTTAGAAAATATTTCTTTAGACATAGAGGTTAACCAAAACTCATTTCTAAATAAAATACAAGAAGATAAAGCTTTAACGGGAATAAAAAAATTATTAAAAATAGTATGCTCAGAAAATCCTTTAGATCTAAATATAAATAGGTCCAATGAAATAGCAAAAATAGAATTACAAGACCCTTTAAAAGTTATAAAAGTAAAACCAATGATTTATACCTCAGAAAACAGAGAAGAGTTTGAAAAACAAATTCAAGAACTTTTAGAGTTAAAAATAATTATTCCCAGTAATTCACCACATTTCAATACAATATTCTTATTAGAAAAAGAAGCTGAGAAAAGAAGAGAAAAAAAGAGAATGGTAATAAATTTTAAATATTTAAATAAAGAAGCTATTGATGATAGTTATTTTATACCAAAGAAAGAAGAATTATTATCACTTATTAAAGGAAAGAAATATTTTTTAAATTTTGATTGTAAAAGTAGATTTTGGTAAATAAGACTTGATAATGAGTCACAAAAATTGACAATATTTAGCTGCACTCAATGAAAATTTCAATGGACAGTTGTTCCATTTGGACTTAAGCAAGCAACATGTATTTTTCAAAGATACATGGATAATATTTTCAAAAAATATCACAATTTTTGTTGTGTTTATATAAATAATATTTTAATATTTGGTAATGAATTACCAAAGCATTATTTAGACATTATTAATATTTTACAAGAATGTAGAAAATCAGCAATAGTATTATCAGAAAAGAAAGTAGTCATTGTTCAACAAAAAATAAAATATTCAGGGTTAGAAATAGAAGAATATCATCTACAATCTCATATTTTGAATAACATACAAAAATTTTCTAATATAATCAAAGATAAAAATTAATTATAAATATTTTTAGGATATTTAACATATGCAGAAACATATATAAAGAAATTAGCATAAATGAGAAAATTATTGCAAACAAAACTTAAAAAAGACTATGTCTAGCAATGAACTGATCAGGACACTAAATATATGGATAAAGTAAAAGCACAAGTAAAAGATTTACCAACTTTGTATCATCCAAGATCAGATGATAAAATAATAATAGAAACAGACGCTTCGTATGAATATTAGAGAGCAGTATTAAAAGCAAAATCTTTAAAAAAGAGGCGTGTCATGGTTAACTCAGAATGGCTTAAGGAAAGCTAAATAGAAAAAGAAGTTGAAACTTCAACAAAAACTGAACAGAAAGGAATAAAAATTCTAAAAATGAAAATTAAAGAAACTGGCAGTAACAACCAGAACCAAATAAGAACTTAGAAAAGAAAAAAGAAAAAATCAATTGGGCAAATGAAGCTAAAAAGGAAGATTTAAAAAAGGTCTATGTAATATATAATGGACCAAAACCAGGAATATACACTAATTGATCTGAAGCAAGTAAAGCAATAATGGAGATTAGTGGAATCATTCATAGATCCTTTACAAATAGAATAGAAGCAGAAGGAAGTTATAATAACTATAAAGTTCCTAAGCTATTAACACCAACAGAAATAACAAAAAACTATTCTCAAATAGTACAACAACCAGCAACAGGAACCAGTAGGTTAGAAACCTTGAAAAAATTTAAAGACCAATAATTTTTAGAGAAGCAACGAATAATTCTTCTGAAGAAGAAAGAGAAAGATATAGGAATTTAACAAAAGAGCAATGTTTAAGCCTATATAATTTAGCAAGAAAAACCATTGAGGAACATCTTGATGACATGAAATTTTATACCACAGAAAAATATTTTCCATCAGGTAATAAATTCAATATCTTAAAAGGAGCTGATCTAGTATTTAGCTATAAGGCATTTCATGCTGAATCAATAGAAAACATATATCCAGGAAATAAACTAAAAGAATTAATATATTTTCTTGAAAACTTCAAGAAATCCATCAGAAATTTCAAAAAGAAAATCAGGGCTATAGACAGGCCTATTTATTTAAGATGTTTCAGTTCATTAATGGATTGGAACTAAGAAGCACCAGTAAGTTCTTATCATTTTATTAAGCTTGGTATAGCAAACAATAAAAGAGAAGTAACTCGTCCAAAATCTTTACCAAAAAAGGAATTTAATCCTGAGAAATTATGTATTGAAAGGGGACAAATGTTAAGCCAGATTTATCATGAAATAGGGAGAGTTAATAACTCTTCAGAAATTAAAATTAATTATAGTACAAGTAAAAATATTATTACTTTCCAAAGTAATATAGTTATCATTGAGGAAGACAGTGAAAAAGTAATTTCCTATGAAGCTAACTTCAATTGTAATGAGATTGAAGTAAGTGAGGAAACCAAAAAGATATTTTGCTACTATTTAAAACAGCAATCAAAGGGCCACAAATGCATTTATTGCATCAAAGACAAGGAAGTTTACGTGGAGACAAGCTCATCCAACAGTTCTATGTCGGCAGAGCAAACCATGTAGGACCACTCCAACAGTTGGTGCCAAGAGTGTCAATAATGTAGGTGTTTAAAGAAAAGTTAGGAATAGTACAATCACACCATTGTAAACAAGGAACCCTTATGTCTATAAAAGGGAGCTCTTTGCATCTAAGAGATTCACTACGAAAACCTAACATCTATCTACTTTTCTATTTTCATGCTATGTATCTAGAAATAAGTAAGAACTAATAACCCATTTAA
The DNA here is from genome assembly GCA_029378325.1 of Elaeagnus macrophylla. Lineage (NCBI taxonomy): Eukaryota > Viridiplantae > Streptophyta > Magnoliopsida > Rosales > Elaeagnaceae > Elaeagnus > Elaeagnus macrophylla. The sequence continues at coordinate 19,324,983 of CM055642.1, read as the reverse complement.
GGTTACTAGTTCTTTAGTATGTATAAACTTTCTGTTTAATGAATAAAAGTCCATTTTAATCTAACCTGTCAACTCTTACCGTAGTAAGTTAAGTACGGATCTCATAAGATTAGCAGGGTCAGAAGGACTGAAACCTTGAATCTGGAGTAAGGCTTAACTCTTTGGAGCAAGAAGGAGATAGCTAGGAAGCGGAAGAACGCAGTGAACCTATATTCATAAACATGTTAGTTTGCAGATAGAGGTTAGTATACCTTGAAACTTCATTAATATTGTTAGAACCATATTTATACTGCATGAAATCATAATAAATGAATGATAAATATGATAGCATGAAAAGGAAACCTGAGACAGTACTTTATAGAAATAAAAGTAGATAATATTTTGAAAATCAAGAAATTTAAAAGATGTAATTTATCTTAAACAATCTCTTATTTGTTATAAAATATCTATAAAATATAACTTTAAGAAAAGTATAGGAATATCTAAAGTAATGAAAAATTTACAATGATTAATGGATTATTTTACAAAGCAAGAAAAAAGAAATGACTTAATAAAAGAACAAGACAAAGAACATTTAGATGTTGAAGCAATCCTTGAACTAGTAAAAATGGACATAAAAGAAAATAAAAAAATTCTAGAACTAAGTTGTTGGATAGACCAAGAAATTGAAGAATATGAATCTGAAACTCAACAGGAAAAATTATGACAAATGTAGAATATTTTGAGAGAAAATATATGAAATTATTAGAAGAATATTTTGATAATGAAGATTATGAAACATGTTTAGAAAATTTTAAAAGATTTGACACCTTTTTAGATTATTATATAGATTATGTTTCCAGCATATTATTCTTAATAAATCATCCTATAGAAAAAATATTAAAAAATTATTTTACATAGAAATTTGTAAAAGTAACTAAAGAAGAATTTGATTGATTCTATTTATTTAAGAAATAAATTAGAAGATAAGTTAACTGAAGCTTATAATCAAATAATAAAAATTCAGCGCTAAAAATTTGTATCAAAGCCATAAATATAAAATAAAATTTAAAAAGAAAGCTTTAAACAGAATGTTTAAAATAAGATATAATCAACCAAATTCAAACAGAAAAATGAATTATTTAAAATATTATAAAAAAGAAACAATAGAATTAATATTATAGATTAAAGAAATAACCAAAGGATTACCTAAGGAAATAACACAATTAATAATTTACAAAGTACTTTACAATTAGAATAAAGAATTAACATGGTTACACCATAAGTAATAAAAAAAATGCTTACACAAGCACAAATTTGTAATCTAAAAGAATTAATTAATCTAATATGAAATACTGAAAACAAAAAAGAATTTAAGAAAGATTTTACAAATTTTTTTTTAGCATGTATAGAAATAAAAATGAACAATATAATTTTATCACAAGAACAAACAAAAACCTTAAAAGAAAAATTAGAACATTTAGAAAATACAAAAAACAAAAGAAAATTTTATAGAAGAATTTAAAGTTTTTATGAACATTATCTTAGAAAAATTAAAAGAAATTATTTAAAAATAAGGAAAGGGATAAATATTTCAGAATATGAAAGAAAATAAAATTACAAAATTTTTGGTAAAAATCACTTTCAAAAATTATAAATTTTGACTCAAAAATCTTTAAAATAAAACATTTGGATAAGAAAGTAAATTTTTATATCACTAAGGGCAAAACTGAAAAAGAAAAAAAAATATTAAAAGGGTATGTACTTGAAAACCCATGTGAGATGCTAGTAGTATTGGCCTTTGAGTTTTGACTTGAGTCGGGTTACTGTGTTAAATTATTGTTTTTTTTTTCTTTCCAAATATTTTTTTTTTCGAGTTTTCATTATCTATCTATTATATTTCTAATTTCAAGATTTTAGTAAAAAAAAAATTGATAACAAATATTTTAATAATTTTAATTGGAAAATATTAAAAAATTGTAAAAAATAACATTTTAAAATTTATAATAACAAAATTATTTACATAATATATATATATAATCATAAATAATATTTTTTAAACAAAATTATTCTTATATTTTAAGTGATTAATATTAAATGTTCTTTTAGACTCTATTATCACGTTCAATAAGACTCTAAATATGATAATTGAATAAATATTATATTTAATAATAACTCTAATTATATAATAATTAACATATTTAATAACAACTTCAAGCATTTAAAAAAAATATTACTTAATTAATCAAAGATAAAATTAAAAAAATAATAAAAACATAAACAATATACATGCAAAACATGTGGATTTTACTAGTTTTACTAAAATGTTTTGTAAATGCAAAATTAATATTTTAAAAAAATTTAACTTGAATGAATAAATCTTCAAACTCTTTCTTGAACTAGTTAAAAATATATGACTTGCACATAAATTATTATTTTTAGTTAATTTTTACGTTGTATATATTGATATATTTGAATTAAATATGAAATTAATTGTATTATATTTTTAAATTAATTGTGAAAGTAAAACAATATTTAGAGTATTTATTGGATGTAACAATTATCATATAATTAGAGTTTTTTTTTTTTTTGAAAATCTTCATAGGATTATAATTTTTATTAGATGTAATTCTTATTTCATTATCATGTTTAGAGTTTTTATTAAATATGATAATACATTCTTAAAAGGTAACTAATATCAATAGTTTAAAATATATGGATAATTTTGTCCAGAAAAAATAAACATGATTCATATTATATATGTACACTAGTTAAAATATGTGTGTTATACCTGAATTATTTTATTTTTTATTTGTTAGTTTTTACAGCATATTTAAAATGAATATGAAATTAATTTTTTTTATATTTTTAAATTAATTGTGAAGTAAAATAATATTTAAAGTTCTTATTAGATATGATAATATTCTTGTTAGATGTAATCTTTATTATATTATCATGTTTAAAGTCTTTGTATAATTTTGTAATCATCATATGATTAAAATCCTTGTTGAATGTAATCTTCATTCATTATTATGTTTTAAATTCTTATTTAATGTATAATATATTATAAAATGATAATTTATGTCAATAACTTAAAATATAAAGATAATTTTATTCAAAAAAAAATATTAATTGTGATTCAAATTAAAATATATATATTATATATAAATATTATAATTTTTTATTTTTATGTGAGATCCAAATTGCTTAAACATTTATTTATAAATAAACAACTAAAATAATTTTTTTTGTGAGAGTGTTATATATATTAAGAACAAATTCTTATTAAAAATCATAAATTGATAAATAATAAGCATAATTTTATTTCATGGTCTGATGAAGTCAAATAGCAACCAAATATTTCTCACAACTAAATTTAATTTTAAAAGTTAGGTATCAATAACAAAAATATACGCTATTGACATGTATTTTAAGTGTGTACGTTGAAAATATAAATTTAAACTTGTCTATTGTAAAAATATATTTACCTTGTAAAAAGAATTAAATTATAAATAATAATATTTATTTATTTATTTATAAGTATTTAATTAATTAGGGTTATATAAATATAAATATAAATAATTAAATTATTAATTTTTAAAAATTTAATTATGTTGAAATTTTTTTGAATTAAATTATAAGAAATTTTTTAAATATTATATTTTCAAAATTAACCTCTTTAAAAATAATTAATTTTACATTAAAAAAGCATTTTAGTAGAACAAACATTTTATTTTGATTCTATAATAAAAATAATAAACACAATAAAATATAATTTAATTTTAATTCAACTTATTTCTAATTAATTTTAATTACTATTAATTTTATTTTAATTTATTTTAAATTAAATTATGGATTAATAAACGTGCTTTAAATGGTGCTTTAAATGGTACTGATAAATATATTATATAAAAAAATAATAAAAAAAATACACCAACTTAAAAAAATGACCATTTTCATAGGAATGGACATTTTATCGCTGGTTCGGATATTCGTAGATATCTGATCCGACGGATCGGTTAATACCCGCTTAATTTAGGTACAAGGACAATTTCGTGTAATATTCGATCATAAATTTTTGGGAACAAGGTAGGGACAGTTATACTTAAAATCGTACCCACATGTACCCGAAATATTTTTTTAATTTAATTTAATTTAAATATATATAAAAATTTATTTATAAAATTTACCTGCATCTTAGGAGCCTCAAACCTGGGTATTAAGTGCCACTATTTCAACTTATGCTATTAGATCACTTTTGTTTTTATTTACATAATAATATATAAATATATTTATTTTTTCAAATTACTTATTACTTAAAACATTGATATAAATAGAAAACAAGCAAATGCTAACCCTAACACTTTCCTTGCTTTCTTTCATTCTTCGTGCAGCTCGGCGCTTCCAAAGTTTTAGTCTTTCACAGTCCACACTCCACAGCCTCCGACGGTCCAGCCCTTCACTTCTGCACTGAAGATAGATAAGTAGTTGTTATTTTCTTTGGGCATTCACTCTTCTCTCTTCTTCAACTCCTTATGAGTGATTTGTTTTTCCCTTAAAAGAAAAACCCCAGCCATTGAAACAACTTGCTTACAGAGGAAATATATTCAATCATTTCTTCTTATTATTCTTTTCATTTTCATTTTCTTTTGTTATTTATTTTTTATGATCTTATTGCTTCTCTTAAGTCTTACCAGATTAAAGAAAAAGAAAAAAGTGGTAGGTAAATTAGATCGCTTGTTACTCCTGAGGACTCGTTCCACTTCCTCATTCGAGTAAGTACTCGTTCCTGAAGTTAGTAAGAAACACAATTTTGAAAAAATTACAAATACAACTCAAGATTTTAAATTATTTTCAGTTTAGTCATTGTTATGATCTTGTTTGTTTTAGTTCCATAGTTCTTTTGGATCATATCACAATTGTTGCCTTTAGAATAGAAACCTTTTGCGATGTTCTGAGTTTGCATAGGTTTGTGTTCAATATTAAAGTTGTTTTATTGGTGTCAACTTTCCTTTGCCAAACAAATTATTTCATTTTCAAGAGCGATTTTAATTTCAATGGATTTCTTATTACTCCAACTTTCTTGCATTTGTGTTGTATATATGTGTTTATTATGTTGTGCTCAGTATAGTTGTGTTGAGTGGAGAATGTTTATATGTAAACTAGAACACGGTAGCCACATGTTTTATTTTAAGTGAACAAGTGAAGTAATCATTTATCTGGAGTGTGTTTAATTGTCTACAAATATTTCTGGTTTGTTTTTCTTTCAAATTGGTTGTGAACTAAGAAAGTGTATTCAAGACTTTGAATTTAGAAGTTAGTATGATACAAAGTTCTGTAATGATTTTGATTTTTTTAGAATAATAATATTGTCTAAATTTAGTTTTCGTAAACAATTAAATAATTAAATAAATTGCCTAATTTAGAATTTTTTTGTTACTGCAAATTATTTTAATGCTAACTTTATAAATTCTTCACTTTCTATCAATAATAATAATAATAAATACTTACGTGCTTACTTTTTTTACGGAGTTGTTTTTCACAGTTTTACAAACTTCAGGGTTGTACTACCATGTCAAGTAAGAAGGTAAATAATATCGCTTTATTTTTTATATTAAAAATTATAATGTTAGTGATAAATATTTATTATTTCTCTTATCTATTTTCAATATAATATAAATATATTGAGGTTTAGGTTGCATCTACCACTCAATCATCACAAGAAAGAAATGAGAATAACATAGATATTGAGATTAATCTTTTGGGTAATGTGGACGTAACAAGTGGTTGGACTTCTAGTACAGTATATAAACGTATAAGTACTAATGTCTTGACACCAAATGAGACTATAGTGGCACAACCATTACTTGAAGTTGTTTGTGGTGAAGATGATGATGGAAAGTCTAATTTGAAATTTGAAGCATGGAAGCACTTTGATAGGAAGAAAATTGATCAAGTATTGATGTGCAAATTATAGTACTTGTAAGTGTACGAATCACTTGTAGAAAGTGATAAGCAAACCTCCAAGGTCGATTTCTTAAGAAATTGCAATGGATTTAAACAATCTTTTTCTTAAACTAATTAAAGTTCTAAAGCAACTAAAATACTAATTAAATAGAATTCTAGTAACACTAAAACTTTAAATAACTAGAATCCTAAACCTAATAAAACTATAAATAAAGTGAATTTATGAGCAAGATTAAAGGTGTCAAACAATTAAGGAAAATAATTATGCAAATTCTGAATTAACTCAAAAAGATTTCAAATATCAATGGAGGATGTATGAAAGTTTAGTTTGGTTGGCCATGCTTGCATCGAAAAGTTATGGTAAATTAACATAAACGTTCTAATAAACAAATATCCAACGATCGGATATATCAAAACAATATCCTACGATCAGGTATATCAAATAGCAATATCCTACGATCGGGTATATCAAATAGCAATCAAATTATGCACAAGAAAAAATGTGTCTATCAAACTAATGTCATGACTAGATCATCAATTTAAAGTTTTAATTAAATTTTTCAAAGTAAGTTAAAGTGACATTCCTAAAACCAAACTCTAATATTTTTCAACCTAATTATGAATCTCAAATTAGCACATGAAAATTCACAATTAAACATCTAAACATGCTCTTAATCAAAAGGTAATTTAATTTATTTCAAAGTAATAAAAATATTCACCACAATAGTTTTATCAAATATGACAACACAAACTAAACATTCATAATAAAATTAGCCACGGCGCACATTTTTATCGCCGTGGCGCGTGTTGTCTTCTGATTCTTCACATGTATCCCTTACATATGTGCTGGCTCGTTATGTACGGCTTACATAATTTGACTCGTATTGCCCCTAAATTGTGATATGAGCGCCGTAAGTGTTCCGTCTTTGCGTGTTTGCATTATTCAACTTATTTGACGCTAAAAATACCTGAAATATACTAGAATATATCTGTGATTCCGAATTGATAGATTTATGAAAATAATCAAATAAACGAGATATAACAAATCTACTTGTAGCAATTTAAGTACAATAAATCACAAAATGTTAGTACTTTTCAAGCACTTATCAAGTATGAAAGGCAATATGTAAATATTGCGAAAAAAAAGTTAGGAGGGGATACAAAAAATGAGACAATCACTTGAAAGCTCATACAAAATCATGCCTATTCAAGCGAAAGGAAAAAGGATATACGACAATCATTGCTCAATCCTAATTTGAAGAGAGATATAATCGAGTTAGGAACTTGAATTTTGATGCTGAAGTTTCTCGACAAAAATGTGCAAAGATGATCATTCTACATGAATACCCTCTTAGCATCGTTGAGCAATATGAATTTCAAGAGTATTCCTTTTCGCTTCAGCCAATGTGGAAACCTATTTCACGTACTACTTTAAAGAGAGACATCATGAAGATATATGATGTTGAGAAAAGAAAAATGATGGACATGCTGGATAACAATAGAAGTCGAGTTGCAATCACTAGTGACGTGTGGAAGTCTAGTAACCAAAATGAAGGCTTTATGGCTGTTACTTGTCATGTTACTGACGATGCTTAGTCTTTACATAGTAGAATAATCAGGTGACTTTTTTACTGTTTTAATTTTTTGTAAATTGTATATTAACATTTTTTTTTAAATTGGTTTAATTTTAAATGCTCATTATCTATCTTTTGGTTTATTTTTAGGTTCATATATGTCCCCGCTCCACACACCGTTGAAGTTATAGGCCATGAGTTGAACATTTGCTTATTGGATTGGAACATTAATCGTAAGATATCGACTCTCACTTTAGATAATTGTTCTAGCAATATTTCAATGCTGCCAAATTTGTTAAATAATTTAGATAGTACTTCATTGATGTTAGATAGTGATATTTTCATATGTGTTGTGCTGCACACATAATAAATTTGGTTGTGAAAGATGGTTTAAACGTGATTATTGAATGCATTTCTAAAGTTAGAGATAGTGTTGCATATTGGACAGCAACTCAAAAGAGGGAAGAGAAGTTTGAAAAGGTTGCATCTCAAGAGATAAAGTCTTATAATAAGAATTTATCTCTTGATTGTCAAACTCGTTGGAATTTTACATTTTTAATGCTTAAAGATGCCATATTTTATCAGAAAGTATTCCCTAGTTTGAAGCACTTGGATAAAAATTATAAGAGTATTTATGACGATGTAGAATGGGAAATAACGAAAAAAAATTGTGGTAAGTTAGAGTTATTTCACAAGATTATTGAATTACTTTCTAGCACAAATTATCCTACTATGAACATGTTATTTTCTCATATTTGTGACATTAAGTTGGCACTATATTAGTGGAAGTTTGATGATGATGAGATAATTAGAGAGATGGTTGAAAACGTGCTTCTTAAGTTTAACAAGTATTGGTTTAAAGTCAATTTTGTTATAGCCATAGAAGTTGTGTTGGATCCTAGGTTCAAGATGAATTATCTTAAATTCTACTTTCCAAAAATTTATGGAGATTATGCTAACGTTGAAATTAAAAAGGTGCAAGATAAATGTTATGATTTTGTAAAGATGTACCAAAAGAAACGAATTCAAGAGGAAAATAGACAAACAAAGTTTTCTTCACACAAATCCTCTATGTCTAAAAGTTCAAAGGGTATTAGTCATTTAAATTCTAATGGTATACTTGAGTATAAACAATGGAAAATGTAAAATAGGAATACCTCTTTGAGATCTGAGTTTGACTCTTATTTAGAGGAAACTGATATGGAAATTTATGAAGAAGAATTTAATATTTTATCTTGGTGGAAATGTAACAAACACAAGTATCCAATTATGCATGACATTGTTAGGGATATATTAGCTATTTCTGTAACTATGATTGCTTCAAAGTTTGCATTTAGTACAAGTGGTAGAATGGTGAGCAAATATCGTAATAGACTCAAAGAAAACATAATAAAAGCTTTAATGTGTGCCCAAGATTGGTTATGAGCTAATATTCAAAAGCAAGGTACTTATGTTAAATTTAATTATATTGATTATTAATTACATATATGATATACATATGTAGATAATATTTATTAAATATTTAAATGATTTATAACTTGTACATATTTACAAGCTTTTGACTCATCAGCTAACCTAATTACTTTTGCAGAAGATGATATCGAGATATTATATTTTTGGTTGAGTAGAAAGTATAAAATTTCTAGCTAGCTAAACATAGTATTGTATTGAATATTTAAAGGTTTGAGTATTCATTTTGAATTTTGATATTGATAATTTCAGGATATTCGTGTTGTTGAAGATTGAAGGAAACATAATAGCTATTAAAGACTTGTGGTTGCATTATTATTTTTAAGCCTTAATTTCTTATTTTAAATTTATGGTATTAAAGACTTGTAGTTGTATTTGAAAACTTTAAGTTATATTATTATTTTAAGTTTTATTGTGATTTGTGAATTAGAATTTATAAATTTTATGTTATGGATAACTGTATTTTGATTTGTTTGATAATTGATAATTGTTATAGCAATGGCAAACATCAACACTATTTTGTGCATTTTAAGAAAAGTTGATAAATGATATGATGTAAAGATGTGTATATTTATTATTTGTGTGGAAGTTCTGCTATTTGTGTAGAAGTTTTGATTCTGCTTTAATATGTGTTGTTTTTTTTAATCGGATATGAGTCGATTTTTTTGTTGTACCCGTCTCCGCCTTATCCCAGCCCGGTTATAACCGTACTCAAACTGGAGCAATTTCAAGCAGTTTCGATTACACAGTTAATTGTTCAATTTCAAGAACGGATATGACAAAAACGTCCTTGCACGTCCTCATGCCCATTCCTACATTTTCACATGTCTGGATTAGATTGTCTAGTAGAATTTACATCCTAAGCGAATGATTATTATTTTTTTTTCTCTCTTTTGTTTTCATAAATTAAGGTCATATTTGATTTATCGGTAAAAACATAACAAGAATAATAATAGAAATGAAATTTAATGAAAATAATATTACTATTATTATGTTTGTTTGGACAATAAAATTAAAATAATGATAAACATTAAAATAATATTTATAAAATTATAGATATAACAAAATTAGAAAATATTTTTTTAAATTTTTAATTAAGATAAAATAAATAAATAAATAATTATACAAATATGTAAAAAAAAAAATGTAACACATTCTTAATAAATGTAAAAAAAAAAAAAATTAGTATTTTTAATATTGTTAAAATATTTTATATTTTATTTAAAATTAATAATTAAATTATTTATAAAAAAAATTTAAATTATTTTTATTATTGTCAATTAAATATTACGTTATTTAATTTTACAAACTTAAACACATATTTTAAAGAGGTAGAATATTAGCTGCCTTAGCAAAAAAGAAAAAAAAGAATATTAGCTGAGTTACAATGAGGGTTGTAAATATTTATTTATGAAACTTATGTTAAATTATAAATTTCTATTTACTTATTTATTGTTATTTGGATAAAAATCCCAAACCCTTCCCGAGGGCCAAAACTCAAAGTCATCAATATTCTGCTGCAGCCTCCCTCTTCTCTCTTCTTCCATTTCCATCTCCATCTCCATCTCCATCTCCATCATCAACCCTCCAAAAACACACACACACAGAGATAAAGAAGAGGGACAGATTGCGAGGTCGTCATAGCCATAACCGTAGCATATTGGCTTCCAAGATATCTTCCTACCACAACTCTCTATCTCTAATAACCATCACCACCTTCAATGGCTCATCCCGAGACGACGACTCAGCTCCAACAAGCACAACTGGCTGCGATTCTCGGTCCCGACCCAGCTCCCTTCGAAACCCTAATTTCCCATCTCATGACCACCTCCAATGAGCAGCGTTCCGAAGCTGAGCTTCTCTTCAACCTTTGCAAGCAGACCGATCCCAACTCCCTATCTCTCAAACTTGCTCAAATCCTTCAATTCAGTCCTCATCCTGAAGCTCGAGCCATGTCCGCCATCCTCCTTCGCAAGCTCCTCACTCGTGACGACTCCTATCTCTGGCCTCGTCTCTCCCCTTCTACACAGTCCTCTCTCAAATCTATTCTCTTGACCTGTATTCACCGCGAGGATACCAAGTCTGTCTCTAAGAAGCTATGTGACACCCTATCCGAGCTTGCCTCCGGGATTTTGCCCGATAATGGTTGGCCTGAGTTATTGCCCTTTATGTTCCAGTGTGTTTCCTCCGACTCACCCAAGCTTCAGGAGTCCTCTTTCTTGATCTTTGCTCAGTTATCGCAGTACATTGGAGAGACCCTTGTCCCTCATATAAAAGAATTGCACGCCGTGTTCTTGCAATGTTTGGGTTCGTCTTCCAATTCCGATGTAAAGATCGCAGCTTTAAATGCTGTGATCAATTTCATTCAGTGCCTCTCCAGTTCATCTGACCGTGATAGATTCCAGGACTTATTGCCGGCTATGATGGCGACTTTGACGGAAGCTTTGAATAATGGAAATGAAGCAACAGCTCAGGAGGCGCTTGAGTTGTTGATTGAATTGGCTGGGACTGAGCCGAGGTTCTTGAGAAGGCAGATTGTCGATGTTGTCGGGTCTATGCTTCAGATTGCTGAGGCAGAGTCCTTGGAGGAAGGGACCAGGCATCTAGCAATTGAGTTTGTGATTACTCTTGCTGAGGCAAGAGAGCGTGCCCCTGGAATGATGAGAAAGTTGCCACAGTTCATTAGCCGATTATTTGCTATACTCATGAACATGTTGTTGGATATCGAGGATGATCCGGCATGGCACAGTGCTGAGACTGAGGATGAGGATGCTGGTGAGACAAGTAATTATAGTGTTGGGCAGGAGTGTTTGGATAGGCTTTCGATTTCGTTGGGTGGGAATACGATTGTCCCCGTTGCATCCGAGCAGTTGCCGACGTATCTTGCTGCCCCCGAGTGGCAAAAACACCATGCTGCATTGATTGCACTGGCTCAAATTGCAGAGGGATGTTCTAAGGTATATAGAAGCTTGTTTCCATCACCATAACAATCATTTTACTCCCGATATTATTACTTTTGATAACTGCATGGATTTTGTATTTGTAACCATGCTGCATATATGTTAAGTGTCTTCACTGGCAGGACATTGGTTCTTCATTGGTGCAGTTATGAAAACAATTGCTTATTTGTGTTATTAGTGGAAGTTCTAGTTGCTGCCATATTTTCACTCAGTGTTAGAAAATTCAATGAGATGGTCCATATACTTGATATTCTGCACGATCACAATTATGACACCTCTGCTATGGTAGTAAATGGTGCAAAGATGAAACAATCATACAATATGTGATTTCTTGTTGAGCAGATTGTGGTGATGTATGGGGAAAATTTGATAACTTGTAAGATTCTGATATTTCAATCTTAGGTTTAGTTGGATTATCTTAAAACATATGGAGGGAGAGTGCTTTATGCCCCTCCTTTCTCTTCAAACCAGTCATTTGGAAGTAGGGCTGGCCCATGTAAGCGTATTACTGCAATTTGCATTTGGATGGTAATTCAATTTTTTTTTTCCATTTTCTTGTTCACTCTTGGGGTTTCTGCGGAACCCCTTTTATTTTGATTATTATACTTGCTTAATGTTCTGCAGTTGACTTCTTTCACGGAGAAATTACTGTCATTTATAAGAGGTACTCAATTTCTGCTCTTATTGTTTTCTTTCAGGTGATGATTAAGAATTTGGAGCAAGTGGTGGCAATGGTCTTGAACTCATTTCAAGATCCCCACCCCCGTGTCAGGTGGTCTGCTATCAATGCAATTGGACAATTATCCACGGACTTGGGCCCAGATTTGCAAGTAAAGTATCATCAGCAGGTTCTCCCAGCACTTGCTGCAGCTATGGATGATTTCCAGAATCCTCGAGTACAGGTTAGTCTCAAGCCATACCCCCTTTGCTCTTATTATGAGTAACTAAATTGAGTTTAACATGCTATATTGATTGATTGTCCATGGCGTCCCATAGTCTGGTGATAGTGGTTGCAGTATACCTGGAAATCTCGTCATGGAACAGACGTTAGACTGATTTAAGGCCACTTTAGGAACCATGTTATATAGTATATTATTTTATTTTTGACTGGTTTCCATTTATTAATTTTCATAATGATGTTCCCTACATATTTTTATACTAATCAGTACTTTGTTGTATTATTCGTAAATCAAAAACTTACAGGCACATGCTGCTTCTGCTGTGCTCAACTTCAGTGAAAATTGCACTCCTGATATTTTAACGCCTTACTTGGATGGAATAGTCAGCAAATTGCTTGTACTTCTACAGGTAGGTTTAAATAGATAAATTAATCAGTCTCATTCTGCTGAAGCTTATGCAAATGCAATATGTGAGTTAAACATTGATCTGCATTGTCTAAACATTATATACGTTTCATGCAGAATGGGAAACAGATGGTACAAGAGGGGGCCTTGACTGCTTTAGCTTCGGTTGCTGATTCATCTCAGGTAATATCATAGTGTAGGAGATCCTCTATGGCATTTAGGTAATTGCCCTGTGGAATATGGATGACTCAATTTATGAATCAAAATCTATAGGAGCATTTCCAGAAATACTATGATGCTGTGATGCCCTATTTGAAAGCAATCTTGGTGAATGCAACTGACAAATCTAATCGCATGCTTCGTGCCAAATCCATGGAGTGCATTAGTTTGGTTGGTATGGCTGTTGGAAAGGAGAAGTTCAAGGAGGATGCAAAGCAGGTAACACCGTGTACTCAAGTCACCCTATCACTTCATTCCTTTTTTCTTTCGTGATCTTGAAATTTTAAATTTTTATATTGGATATTAATGATGTTTGGTGATTGAAACATGTCAAGGATTCCTATCGATGTACTTTTCTGTTATCACTCGAGTTTTTATGTCATTATTGGAAATTCATTGACATTGAAATCTAAGTTTTTGCATTTACCAATTTTTGGTAGAAAAGTTTGCTACCACTCGAGTAACTGTACTAGCAATTGTTTCGGTTATCTTACTTTTCATCCTCTAAAAACACAAATTTATGTCAGGTTATGGAAGTTTTGTTATCTTTGCAAGGATCCCAAATGGAGACAGATGATCCAACAACGAGTTACATGCTTCAGGTTGGCATCTATCCTTTAAAATTGGGTAGGTTACATTGCATTATTCACTCATCTATGTAACCAGTAATTTATATATCTCGACACAGGCATGGGCTAGGCTTTGCAAGTGTTTAGGGCAAGATTTCCTCCCCTACATGAGTGTAGTAATGCCCTCCTTGCTTAAGTCTGCTCAACTTAAGCCAGATGTTACCATTACCTCAGCAGATTCTGATGATGAAATTGAAGATTCTGATGATGAAAGGTTTGTTTCTTTTTAATATATTTTTCTCTCTTAACATTGGTTTAATTTTAAGAGAAAAATACATGAATCCGAATATAGCAGCATGCTCTAAATACATGAATACAAAATAACAAATGGACAGATAAAATAGCACCTTAGCCTTCACTAGCATTCCTATATTCTGCTCTCTTGTTTTCTTTACCAGAATATGTCAGTTGAATCCCTGCTTTATATCGTGGGATTTTTTCTCCAAAATATATTAGAGCAGGGTCTACTTTTCCCCCTTTCTTTGAAACATTTTCTCACATTAAACCTTGAGTGCACTTATAGATGCATAATCACTTGTACATATATTGCCGTGGTCTTTTTCTCTGGTGCTTGTCTTTTAGCTAAGATTGGATTTTATGTTGCAGTATGGAAACAATTACTCTTGGTGATAAAAGAATAGGAATCAAGACTAGTGTCCTGGAGGAAAAAGCGACTGCATGTAACATGCTGTGTTGCTATGCTGATGAGTTGAAGGAAGGATTCTTTCCATGGATTGATCAGGTTGTTCTTCATGACCAGAATTCTCTTTCTTTTTAGGCTTTCATGCGATGTGATACTTAGGCATCATTCTTTCTTTTGCAGGTTGCTCCAACTTTAGTTCCCCTTCTAAAGTTTTATTTCCATGAAGAAGTTAGGAAAGCAGCAGTTTCAGGTAGTACTAACGATTGTCGTTGCATGATTTTGATCAATCATTTACTGCTTCTATTTTTTTATGGCACCTTATACTTGAGGAGGCACCTATTAATATATTGATGGAAACAATATTTCTGGTTCTAGCCATGCCGGAGCTTCTGCGTTCTGCAAAATTAGCTATAGAGAAAGGGTTAGCTCAAGGTCATAATCAGACCTATATAAAGCAGTTGTCTGATTACATTGTTCCAGCTCTTGTGGAAGCATTGCATAAGGTAGACATTATATTCATATATGGCATCTTCCATGGATTTTCTCTCAGTTCATTATCTGTGGTGAATGACCAAAACTGCACTTTTTTTGCAGGAGCCTGATACGGAGATTTGTGCAAGTATGTTGGATGCACTAAATGAATGCATTCAGGTTTGTCATGTTATAACTAACCAACTTATTTTACTGCTTTTTCATCCATCAGTGTGACCATATTGAGAAATAGCAGTGGATTCTCTCATTTTGAACATTGTTAATATTTTCAAAATTGAGATATGGTTGATATTTAAGTAAACCTGAGGATATCATTGATATTAACCCTTTAATTAAAATTTGAATTGAAGTCTCAACGGAAGCTTGTATGTCTGATTGTCTGTAAGTAATGTCTTGAGGATTGACCTGTGCAACAGGTTGGAATTGTGATGTACTTTTGACTTTAACCTTCTTCGTTTTCTGTCCGTTTCACACCTAATCTGCAAGACTCATTGTAATAGCTCTCTGTTTCCTCTATCAGATCTCTGGACCACTTTTGGATGAGAACCAGGTTAAATCCATTGTGGAAGAGATAAAGCAGTCAATTACTGCCAGTGCAAGCAGAAAAAGGGAGAGAGCAGAAAGGGCCAAGGCAGAAGATTTTGATGCTGAGGAGGGTGAGCTAATTAAAGAGGAAAATGAGCAAGAGGAGGAAGTTTTTGACCAAGTGAGTTTTTTTTTAGAATATAATTGTGTTGCCATTCGAGAATTAGCATTTTTTCTACTTCTGATTTTTCATTATGAGGGCTTTGCTTTCTATAATAATATATATCTCAATTTTTTGTTAATACTTTTCGTGTTTCAGGTGGGTGAACTGTTGGGCACATTGATTAAAACATTCAAAGGCTCTTTCTTACCTTTCTTTGACGAGCTGTCTTCATATTTAACACCTATGTGGGTGAGTCTTGCATGAATACGCTTTCCCCCTATGACTTTTATTGTTTTATTCTTGTTGTGCTTTTTTGTATTTCTAAATATGTCACTTTTTGAACACATTCACAGGGAAAGGATAAAACCCCTGAAGAGAGAAGGATTGCTATATGCATATTCGATGATGTTGCAGAGCAGTGCCGTGAAGCTGCTCTAAAGTAAGTTTGTTGTAATGAAAATATGTACCTTGAGGTGGCTGTATGATTATTCATTGGGGGCTCAATGTCAATTTTCTATGATGTGAATCAGATATTATGATACATATCTTCCTTTCATCTTTGAGGCATGCAATGATGAAAACCCAGATGTCAGACAGGTTTGACTCACCAAACTGTCTATTTATGTACGTGGTCGTGATTGTAGCTTTGTATCGAAAGTCATATATATGGCTATCTGTTTCAGGCTGCTGTTTATGGACTTGGGGTTTGTGCTGAATTTGGAGGATCTGTATTTAAACCTCTTGTTGGAGGTATGGTCTGCTTGTGTGTCACCTTAAAATTTGGTATTCCTGTATTTAATTCACGATGGTTGATTTTTTAATGGCTTATGCAGAGGCTCTTTCGAGGCTGAATGTTTTAATTAATCATCCTAATGCCCTGCAAGCTGATAATGTAATGGCATATGACAATGCTGTTTCTGCTTTAGGAAAAATATGCCAGTTTCATCGTGAAAGTATTGATGCATCTCAGGTATTGGCATAACTTTTTGTTCCATTATGTGTCAAGATTATGTGCATTATATACAGAAAGTCAAACCATATATTCACCATGATCAGAGCTAGGAAATGGTTAAATAACCAAAATTCAGATGAGGAATACACTTGGTCAGTTTATAAGTTTTAATATTGAATACTGATATAGGTGCCTCTCCATGGATATTGCAATTGTTTCAGCTTGTTATAACATAACCCCTTGCTAGAGTTTCATGACTTATCTTGTGAATTTCTCTTGCGTTGTTTTGTCTCCTGTTTTTGATAACTTTGTGCCTTTTCACTGGAATGGTGTTTGGCAGGTGGTTCCCGTTTGGTTGAATTGCTTACCAATCAAAGGTGATTTAATTGAGGCTAAAGTAGTTCACGAGCAGCTTTGTTCTATGTTGGAGAGGTAGAGGCATCAGTTTTTGACTTAAACCTTTTTTGTTGCTGTTGCTTTAAATTAGCATTGCCTTGCAATTCCATTGAGATCTGTCATTGTAATGTATTTGCAGGTCAGACAGAGAACTTCTGGGACCCAACAATCAGTACCTTACAAAAATTATTGCAGTGTTTGCCGAGGTCAGTTGTAGTTTATAAATTTCTTAAACATTTTTCATTGACATGCAAAGTATTAGGGTAAAACTCATAACTATATTTATGGCTTGTCTGTATCAAAGACAACATAATACTGTGATTTTGCATTTCATATATCCCCCAATTAATTAATATCTGGTGTATTATTTACTCATTTACTATTTATTTTGTATATAACAGCAGATTTTAATATTTTTTATATTATTACAAGGAAGGTTTGACCATGTCATAAAGTTGATAAATCACATTGACTTATTACAATTTCTAGTGTATGGCACATAACGCAATTAAGATTTGACTGTCTAGCATTTATTTGGCAAGTGATTTTGTTTATTATTGCAGGTTCTATGTGCGGGCAAGGATTTAGCAACGGAACAAACAACAGGCCGAATGGTTAATCTGCTTAGGCGGCTGCAGCAAACATTGCCTCCGGCTACATTGGCCTCAACTTGGTCCTCCTTGCAACCTCAACAGCAGCTTGCATTGCAGTCTATTCTCTCTTAGTAACTAGATTTGCGATGGGAATATGGCTGTTTGCAGATTCTTTTGGTTCTCCTGTCCTGGCTCGTGTGTCAAATACGTCTCTCCCATTCTTTTCCATAAGAGGTGGCCCAATCATTCGCATCATGTGTGACTGTCGTCACAGTCGGGATGGAAATTTTTTATTTTTCCTTTTGGTGTGTAGAATTTGTATACTACAAGGGTTAAATTTATAGTGTGGTTTGGAATCCAGAAATTGGAGGTAGCCAAATCTGGTAAGTTTGTGTTTGTGGGGGTGCATGAGATTCGAGGGTTGTCAGAGAGGCAACTCTTGTTGCAGTTTTGGTTCTGGTGTGTCTTCTATATACAGAGAGTCGCACATTGTGAAAATATGTCAAGCCAACATGTTGGTGTTGATTCCTTCATTACGTCAAAAAATTTCATCCCAATAAGCAATCAGATATGTTGTTAGACCTCATTGTTGAGTATCCTAAATTTAATGTCTATTTGTTTCTGCTGTTGAGACTAAATGTTTCTGACAACAAAAGCGCCTTGAAACAAATAAAGATATTGATCACAAGTGTTTTGATTCATAAAGCATATTGTGTGCTTCTTCCTTCCTTTTGTAGAGAAAACGGTCTTATATTTGTTATAAAAGAGATATTGGGATGTATTAATTCAGATTTTTATAAATTTTTATGGATTTAAAACCTAAAATCTTTTATAGATTTATATAAATTGTTTAAGATTTTATATGAAATTTTAGACTTTTTTGGATTTTAATACACTTTATTAAACTTTTTATTTTAAAATTTTTATAAATTTTATAGATTTGTATTAACTCTTACATAATTTTATATATTTTTATTATCAAATTTTTTACATTTTTCAATATCTTTTTTTTTTTCTTTACTTTTTAAAAATATTTACATTATGTTATTTCGACTATTTGATAACATTAACAAGAATATTTTCAAAAGTACTCACATTCAAGTCTGCTCTCTGATAAAAAAAATTTATATTATTTATATTTTATAATACATATAAAATATAATGCATAAAAAAAATATTTAAAAATATTAAACGATTCAATTATTTCATATAGAGTATATAATAAAGCTAAAATAATAGAAAAATAAATAAATAAACTTTAATAGAACAAATAATTTAAAAGCATATAAAACTTAAATTTAATAAATATTAAATAAACTCTTGCACTTTTAAAATATATTATTTTATTTCATTTTTTAATAAAATTGTACGTTTTGATTTTCTTAGGTAAAAAAATAATAAATATAAGAAATATATTGTCTGTATTAAAAAAATTAATTTTATATACTAATAAACTTATAAGAGGATAATATATCCACCTTCCTCTCTATAACCCAATTTTCTCAAATTCATATTGTCTTTAATATAGAAAATTTTCTCTTTTCTACTATTAGAGCATCTACCGATAAAAATAACAATGTTTAGATTTATGACCGGTGAAGATGACAAAAGTTTAAAAAAAATTTGGAGATATTACTTTTAGTAAAATTTATTTATAAATAAAAAATGTTTAAAATCCTCAAAAGCCTTTAAAAATTGCATGAGAAAAGATGTTATTTATAATAGACTTTATTTATATATAAAATATATTAAAAATTGTCAAAAGTTTTTAATTAAGTGAAGTTTTTAAAAATTATTGAAATTTTGAATACCTTAAAACTTTTATAAATTTTTAAAAAGTCTTTAAAATTTTTAATTGAATATTGTTAGACTTTTACAGATTCTTAAAAATCTTAAACAATACACCTAAATTTTTAGAAACTTTTAAAATTCATAAAAGTCACTAAAAATCTCAATTAAATACACCCTTTTTAGGTTATATATTTATTTTTTTATAACAATTTAGTTTTATTGTTATTAAAAAATGACCGCATAATAACACAATCATTTTATTTTTTATTTTTTACTTGTATTAAATATAGATTATTTTAACTTGAATAAATTACAACTAAAATAATTGAAGGAAAAATTAAATAAAAATAGAAAAAATTATAAAAAATGGTCATTTATCCTTATGTCACTTTTATTTTATTTTTTTGCTTCAAACTTATGTCACTTTTATTAATAATAGAATTAAACTTATAAGACCTAAATATTATTTTGAAAATCTGTACAGTTATTATAAACACTTTTTTTTTTTTAAATTGTATTTTTTTAATCACTTTTAATATAAACATTATCAAGTCCTTATAATAACGTGGATGACAAAAAAAAAAAAAAAAGAAGGTAACCAAACTCTTAAAGAACAAATTGACCCAAAAAAAAAAAACTCTAAAAGAACAACTTTCAAGTATAAGTTAGTTACCTTGAACCCAAGCTCCACGGAATCTCTTGTTTCTTCTATACCATATCAACGTTATATATGAGATATTCGATGATTAATTGAAGCCATAGTACTTAGCAATTCAAGAGAAAGTATTTTCAGCAATTGCTTTAAGCACAAAATGCATAAAAAAACACTTGTACAGTCTCTTAAAATCATCCTTATTAAACTATGATGCTTGGGTTTAGGAGGTGATGATTGAAACCACACTCTTAGGAATAAGGCATTGGTGTGTTTGCTAGCAATGAATTGGAATGGGAGAAATGAAATTGTTTCGTTATCTTGTTTACTTCTCTAAAAATATGGTAAAATGAGAATATTGGTCTCATAAATTTAAATGTTATTCTCATTAATTGTTTCCATACTTCCTTTGTATTAATTCTCTTTTTCAAATAATTAAAAAATTATCTATTATTTTAATATTTTAATATTTTAATTTTATTTTAATTTATATTTTTCATTATTATTTTAAAATGGTATTTAAATAAATAATTTTTTTCAATTCGATTCCTTACCATTGTTTAGTAAACACACACACACACACACAAAAAAAAAGGTGATGCACCCTTTTCTCTCTAATCCGATTAATGCTCATTCTTATTTTAAATAATTTCTATTACAGTACAGATTAGAAAATGCAAGCTATTAAAAGGCTACAACTTTAGCTAATGTGTTCTGTTCATATTTCTTCTTCTAAAGTTGAAAAGATGAAATCTACATGGTTGGCAGATAATATGTGGGAGATTCCACCAAATGCACCAAACTGACCAAGAGATTCTCATATTTTTTGAGAAGATATCTCGAATCCCAAATGGGTTGGTCTTTTCTTCTCCTTCTTTTTTGTTTTTGAAAGAGTTTAATATCATCACCTCCATTTCTTTATAACTGCAAGTGTCACGAATATTGCCTTTTTGGATGAGGACAACTACTCTATTCATGTTTGTTCCTTGTTTTTTCATTAACTTCTATTTCCTTTGTACCAAAAAAACACACTTTGGCAATGAAACATACCAAACAAACCAATATATTTAATAACTTTTTTTATCATCACTGATGTATACATCAATTCACATAGTACAATCTAATTAATCCTTGATAGTAAGTGGTCTTACAATCACTTCACAATTTTATGTCTCTAACTTTACTTTCAATTCATAACTAACAAATTACTTAATGTACACAATAACTTAATGTATATAGCACTTCTCGTTTGATAATAATCATAACACTGAAAGTATGATTTAGTGAAACTTAACACCGAAAATGAGCTTTCCACAACCTAATACTATGTTATATAATCAAAACTCCAACACGTTGTCTCCAACTTAATACCTATAAATCATCCCCTACCTCCCTTTTATGTTCATTCAATTTTGACATTTTGTGGCATCAATGGAACATCAAGCCCAAAGCCTAAAGAGAGTCTCACCTAACAAACAAAGCAAATTTAAGGAAAGAGCCACTAACAACTCCAATAACAAGTTTGCTGGTGTGAGACAGATGCCATCAGGAAAATGGGTAGCACAAATCAAGGACACTACTCAAAAGATAAGAATGTGGCTTGGAGCTATTGAGACTGCTGAAGAAGCTGCCTGTCTTCTCCGTGGTTCGAACACTCGAACCAACTTTGCCACTCCTTTAGCAACCAACTCTGCTATCTCTTTAAAAATTAGAAACCTACTCAACTCCAAAAAGAGCTCTAAACAAAGGCCTTCTACTACTACTTCAACCACCACCTCCTCCTCCTCCTCAAAGCCAACCATCAAAATAAGTACTATTTCTAGTGTTGGCACTTATAGTACTATTCGTTGTGATCACAGCAATGAAATGTCTTACTCCAATATAACTAATTATAATAGTTGTGTTTTTCTTTCTGGTTGTCAAAAGCAGAAAAGTGATAAGATGTTTGATGATGCATATAAGCCTGCAAGGCAATGATCAATTTCAAATGGGTGTGTGTAATTTTGATAGCTCATGGTCATTTTCAAATAGGTTGTTTGATCATATAATCAAAGAAGTTGAGGAATCAAAAAAAGGCATTGGTTTATTTTATTGTACAGCAGGTCTTCAATCATTAACAGAAGCTGAAGGCATGAAAGTAGAAATAGAGACACCATCATCAGCTCCTTCAGCGTACGCAATGAACGAGTACTACACTGACAATATCGCACATGATTCAAGTGATAATGTTGCTTTCTATCAGTTAAATACGGATTCATTATTTTTGTCTTTGTTTTATATTTGGAATATGTGATTTGAAGCGGGTGAGAGGTGGTCTTATTCATCATCACAGCTAAATAGACTACTAGTAACCCTTATTAAGTTGCATGTATGCGCTTCTAATTAAACACATGAACATCATCTTCTTCAATGGTACAGCTAGAGCTTGCCACTTTGATAAAGAATATTATATAAGAAAGACGATTCTGGAAAATCATTTCATTGATACCTGGCAACAAACATGTAGTTTATAAAATTCAAAACACAAATACTTCCATTCACAATTTCAGGGCAGGAAGGTGGATGAAAAAAATGATAATGCACAAGATAAACAGAACAAAAGATATAGATGACAGCAAGGGCATTCAAGATTCTTCATAATAGACTGAATCATATTTATGATAAATGATGCCATGACCCATAGCAACGTTAATACTCTTCACCTTCCTCCTCATCATCTGCACCTTCAGCGCCAACTTCTTCATAATCTTTCTCAAGAGCAGCAAGATCTTCACGAGCTTCTGAAAACTCTCCTTCTTCCATGCCTTCGCCCACGTACCAGTGAACAAATGCTCTCTTTGCATACATGAGATCGAACTTGTGGTCAATGCGTGAGAACACCTCCGCCACTGCTGTGTTGTTGCTGATCATGCAAACTGCTCTTTGCACCTTGGCAAGATCACCTCCTGGCACAACTGTAGGAGCCTGGTAGTTTATACCACATTTGAAGCCAGTTGGACACCTGCATAAATCCAACAAAAGATCACGACATAAATTCTAAATTCTTCATAAAGTCTGAGTCTGTTCTGCGTAAAACTATGTCCAAGATGCTAGTTTCAATTAAAATTTTAAGAAAAATGAGGACACCATTTCACAACGACAAAATAAAAATTATTACACACTTCTGTCTTTCAAATTGTGCGTAGTTAGACTTGATGTTACTTACCAGTCAACAAACTGCACAGTCCTTTTTGTTTTAATAGTTGCCACAGCAGCATTGACATCCTTAGGAACAACATCTCCCCTATACATTAAACAGCACGCCATGTATTTACCATGCCTAGGATCACATTTGGCCATCATGCTTGAGGGCTCGAACACTGCATTTGTGATCTCAGGAACTGATATCTGCTCATGGTATGCCTTTTCGGCTGAGATAACAGGGGCATATGAGGAGAGCATGAAATGGATACGGGGATATGGTACAAGGTTTGTTTGAAACTCTGTGATATCGACATTAATGGCTCCATCAAACCTCAATGAAGTTGTCAAGGATGATATGATTTGGGATATCAACCTGTTCAAATTGGTATAAGTTGGCCTCTCTATGTCTAACGATCTCCGGCATATGTCATATATAGCTTCGTTGTCTAACATGACAGCCACATCTGTGTGTTCAAGTAGGGAATGAGTGGAGAGAACACTGTTATAAGGCTCAACAACTGCTGTTGAAACCTGCAATCAAATGAGACAATTTTATCTGTATCTGAAAGGAACAGTCTAAAAATGAGTACTCCTAGCGTTTAGACATATGTCAAGCCCACAGAAATGACAGCATAAATTATTGCAGGAGGAACAAATCATTGAATCAGTAGCTATAAGTACCTGGGGTGAAGGATATATGGTGAATCCTAGCTTAGACTTCTTCCCATAATCTACAGACAAGCGTTCTAGCAGCAAGGACCCTAAACCAGAACCAGTGCCACCACCAACAGCATTAAAAACCAAAAACCCTTGCAATCCTGTACAGTTATCAGCCAACTTCCTTATTCGATCCAGGCAGAGATCTACAATTTCTTTTCCAACTGCAAAGGATGAACTTAAACCAATTAGAATCTCAGATAAACATGGTAAAACAACAATGAGCAAGACCAGTATTTTCTTTTCTTTTTTCCCCTTTTCAAGATCAAACTAAAGGAAAAGGTTGGACCAACATAATTCATGCTAAGAGAGCTAATTTAAGGATTTAAAGAAATCCCTGTTACCTGTATAGTGCCCCCTTGCAAAATTGTTAGCAGCATCTTCCTTTCCAGAAATGAGCTGTTCAGGATGGAAAAGTTGGCGGTAGGTACCAGTTCTAACTTCATCAATAACAGTGGGTTCCAGATCAACAAAAATTGCCCTAGGGACGTGTTTACCAGATCCGGTCTCGCTAAAAAAGGTATTAAAAGCATCGTGTGCAGCACCAAATGATGTATCACTGCAGAGAGAAACACATCAGAGTCCATTAGAAAATAGAAATCATGGTACTTTGAGTATGTATACCTAGCAAACGATATGCTTAAAACGAGTCAAGTTCCTTCAAAATCATAGAAAGAAAAAAGAAGACAAATTTGAGCCATATTAGGTCAAATTTACCAACTCTCTTTAGGTACGATAAGACTTCATCGTAACAACAAAAGATATGACGGATCCATTAAAAGTTTCTAACAAACCTATGTGAACTTCCCGAATCCCAATTTCAGAATCACCAGAAGGGCATAAATTTCGCTATCAAAGAACTAATCTAGGTTTGAAGAATAACAACCCAATATGTTTAGATGCGAAAGAAATGCATTTACCACATCGCATAAGGATCCGAACACGAGCATGATAATAAAAGGCATATAATGACAATATTAATAATACGAAGAATCCAATAACCAAAACTTTTGATAAGGAAACAATCCAGTATCCATCTGACCTAGAAAAACCAAATCAGTAATAAGTGCACTCAACTGGGTTCATCATCAACATTCTTATCGATCAAATTAGACAGACACAAACAAATTCAATTCAAAAAACGCAGAAACTAACATCAAAATTAGAAACTTAGACGAAACTGACCTGGGCATCATACCATCAGGCTGAATTCCATGTTCGAGGCAATAAAGCTCCCAACATGAATTACCCACTTGGATTCCAGCTTGACCAATGTGTACGCTTATTATTTCTCTCATCTTTTGCCTTCTTTCTCTCTCTTTGTCTCAACGATTATCAAAATGAGAATGGAAGCTTTATGAGTTGATTTGTTTTTGTGGGTTCACTTGTCTTTCTTTTGAGAAGAAAGAAAAGACAAGCCTTTGGGGAGAGAAATGGGAAATGGATAAATATTTGGAGTCCGCTGACAGCCAACCACCGTTTCCCATTATTGGGACCTATTGCCAACTAGATAGAAATGACTGAGATGCCCCTACTAGGAATCTGTTTGGTTACTCTTTTGAATCGGTCCTCTCTTCTCTGGTTGTAAACTTAGTGGACCTTTCTGGCATTATTGGCTAAAATCCCATGTTATATTTCAGCTGTTTCTGCTCATTATCTGTCAACTTTACACCTATAAATTCTCTTTTTTAAATGTTTCGTTTAGTTTTTCTGTTTTTTAATCTTCTTAAATCTTATGTAATTGTTATAAATAAATAAAAAAATCTTATATAATTAATAATAAAAATAAATAATATTTATAACTGTACTTGCCCGTTTATTTGTCGTTTCTATTGTGTCACTGTAATACAATAATGTAAATGTGTTGTAGGCTCTTAACCATTTTTTTCTTTTTGATATCAGAATTACATTAGTACAATAAAATAGGGATGAATAGCAAATTAAAAATTGTATATATTTGATTAATTTGAATCCATTTTAAAACAAATTTGAAGTTTTTTTATTTGAATTTTATCTAATCATGTAGTTAATTTAAACCAAGTTAAATATGAATATATCAAATTTTTTGGTATTAAATAAAGTTGAATTAAAATTATAACTTATTTTATTATTATTATTATATATAAAAATGCAATATATACTAACATTTAAATTTTAAATTGATATTATTTTAGTAAAATTTATTTATTTATAGTCACAAATAAAAAAATTAAAATTAAATAATAATATACTCTTGAACATTATTAAATTATTATAGAGAATTTAACTTTTATATTTTTTAAAAACTAAAATATTATTTAATATAATTGTAATATGTATAATATTTAAATGTAATACAATAAAAATAAAATATGCATTTAATTATAATTTTAATAGTAATTCTATTTTGATCAAATTGCATTAGATTATAAAATTTATTAATCTAAATCCGAACAAATTGTATACTTTTCAATCTGAATCTAATACTACTATAAAATCTGTTAATTTGATCCAATTTAAATTTAATAGATCAAATCAAATTTTTCAATTTAGGCAAATTGATCGAATTATTTACTCACCCATGTAGTAAAAGATTGCTCATATAGTAGTACAGTATAAAAAAAAAAATCCTTAAGTTCCTAAGATTCAGCGATTAACTACACAACTCACATAATAGTTTTGTGGTAAGATTCACTCATTTTTTGTAATTTAAATTATAAATTCAGACATATCAAAGTATCATTTTGTTTAAGGGTGGGCAAATAATTCGATCAATTTGCCTAAATTAAAAATTTTTGATCACATCTATCGGATTGGATTGAAATATTTTTTTGTCGAATTAGATTCAGTTTGAAAAATATACAATTTGTTCGAATTCAGATCTGATTTAAATTGCAAATTTTATAATTCACTGCAATCTAATACAGACTAAATTACTATTAAAATTATAAATAAATACTTATTTTATTTTTAATGTGTTATATTTTAATATCAGACATATCACAATTACATTTAATTACTATTAATAATGTTTAACATTATTTTTTATTATTATTTTTATTCTCTTAGTTCTTAGTTGTGATTATAAATAAATAAATTTTACGAAAATTGTATCAATTTAGAATTTAAATATTAGTATATATTGTGTTTTATATATGACAATAATAATAATAAAAAAAAAAAGTTATAATCTCAATCAAACATTATCCAATTTAAAAAAAATTTGATATTCTCGGATTCAAATTAATTTGAATTAACTATATCATTGATCAAATTCGGAGTAGAAATTTTTAAATCCGCTTTGAATCGTTCGGATTCAAATTACTGAAAAACATTTGATTTCAATCTGTTAGTCACCTTTAATTTTATCTGTAAAAAAGTGATATACTGCACAATACAAAAATCAAAAAGAGAACTGCCTAATATCCCGTATAATATGTTTTAAGATAAGTCACTCCTGCTAGCCAGCTATCAGCTCTATGTAAGACAGTTTCCACAACAATGTTCCTCTATAGCACCTTTGCTTTGCCAATACCAAGCCACACAACACATCAAGTACTTGCACAAGTGTTCAAGATGGTCAACTGACAAAATACTCTCCTTGCACCCCAAAACATCCACCAACCTTCCTAAGCTTTCTAGCAACAATCGCATTTAGAGATGACAACTTTACTTGATAAGTTGGGGTCTTGCGGAATCTGTTTGTAGTAGAACAAGTTGGATCGGGTCGAGGAAGATATGGGGCAGGGCATAATCCATTTCAATGAAAATAGTTCGGATGGCTCACATTTTGTCATTGTCTCATGCCTCATGCCTCATGCTCACGACCTCTCATCATTGATCACTAGCACCTCAACTTTTTTCATTAGCAGTCGTCGCTATCCACTTCAAACCCAATTTGTAGCTTCGACTTCTTTGATTTTGACCCAGTTTCTTCTTTTTCAATTCACAATTCCACTTTGACTTCAACTTTAGAATAGGATTGGTAATAGGGAAGTTTGGGTCAGATCCAACCTTTTCCATACTGACCTGTGGGGCAATTAAATGAATCCATTTTGAGCCATTTGGGCTCGAGTTCAGGTAATATATATGGGTTAAATCCTCAACCCATTGATTGTTGAATATTTTTTTCCTCCTCTTTTTTAACAAATTCTATTTTTTTTAAATGAAAAATGATAATAATATTAAATATTAATTCAACTAAATGTAATTTATTAAAATTATTTGGGTTCTATTTGTTTGTATCAAATTAATGAATAAAATATATAAAAATATTAATTTAACAAATTAATTGAGAATTATTGAATCGATAAATAACTTTAATTGGACTATAGAATTCATCTAGTTTGTTTGTTTGAAAATACAATTCTCTTATACCCAATGAAGGAGTTCTTTTTATTTTCTTTAGTAGTTGTGCATGAACTTGACGTTTCATATTAATATTATATTTAAGTTCAATTATATATTTATTCAAAATCTATAGAATATATATATTTTTTCAAAATCTCTAGAATATATATATTTTTTCAAAATCTCTAGAATATATATATATTTTGTACAATTTTGATAAGAGATGAGAGATACAATAATGATTCGAACTCAAAGTTATTATAGAATTCATCTAATTTGTTTGAAAATATAGTTCTTAGTACAACATCAAAAGAGTTCATTTATATTTTCTTGAATAGTTGTGCATTAACTTGAGATCTCATATAAATATCATATTCAGGTTTAATTATGTTTTTTTTTTTTTTTTTCCAAAATTTCTCAAATGTATATATTTTGTATAATTTTGATATAAGATATAAGATACAAAAATGATCCAAACTCAAAGTGACCCAACATGACCCATTTAATCCGTTAGTTACATTGATCAAATATGACAGAAAACCCATGTTTAGTTGAATTAATATTTTAATGTATTTTACTCGTTAATTCGACACAAACACTCAAATAATTTTAATAAGTCCCAATTAGTTGAATTAATACTTAATATTATTATCATTTGTCATATAAAAAATATATATAATTATAGTTTTGTTAAAAAGGAGGAAGGCAAAAAAAAAAGAAAAAAGTTGACAAGTTGAGCATTCAACCCAGGTATATTATTCAAACTAAATCCAAACGACCTGAAATGGATCGAATCATTTATCTTGCGAGTCAGTAGGTTGAGTCAAATTTGACCTGAATTACCCCATTCTATATCCTAATCCCATCATATCTATGTGTATCTCCTCTTTTATAAGTTCCATCATAGCTAATCTTTACAATTACACCTTAAATTTGAATAAAAGAAAAATTAATAATAGTAATTTTTACAATTTAAAAATTATATGTCTTGTGAAAAAAAAAAAAAGTATTTTTTATTTCTATCTATGAAAAAATATAAAATATTTGTGTTGCTTCATTTTTTTTTTTTTTGTTAAAATTGTGTTGCTCCATTATATTTAAGTATTTAGCTTAAAATTATATAAAAAAGTTAATTTTATTATTGTATGATACATTATTCACAATTGTTAAATCAAGTTACTAAATATAATTGAGTTCTAAACAAAAGGACTTGGGCAACACTTTTTCATAATTTAAGGTCTATAAACAATTAATAATGTTATATGCATCAATTTATTGTATATATAATGTTATTATTCGTCCAACTACTATGAGCATGTGAGCATGCAAGAAAGCCTTTGATTTTACAGTTTTTTCTGAGAAAATTTGCACCACAAGAGAAAGCTCAGGCGAGCTCTGATCTTCTTATCTTGTTCAATTAGATCATCAATTCGCAGAGCAAAGTCAAGACCATCAAATTGAATGGTCAAATCCTCCATTCCAATTCCAAAATCATACACAAAACAACAAGAAAATATTAGAGAATTTGAAATTGAAATTGAAAAAATCTCTAGTATAGTAGAGAAAGTGAGAGAGCGAAGCAAGAATAGAAGAAAGGAAACAAAATTTGATAAACCCTAATCACAAGCAACAGTATCTAACTAGAGAGAGAAACCAAAGAGTAAACCTCAAGGAGAGAAATTCTAAAATATAACATGTTATATGTTTCTTATAAATCATAGTTATTCATATTGTCAATATACCTAATATTAATTCCATTTTTATAAAAATAAACAATTATGATTAATTCATTATACCACGTGACATATATAATTATTGTATATAAAATTTTCTTTTCATTGGGAGCGTTTATTTTTTTCTTCTTCGTAGAGCTCTATAGTTCTTACTGTACTCTTGAATATCAAACATCATTCCACTAGTTATTCATTGCTAAGGTCATTTATTCATTATATTCATTATGATCAATACCATATGTGTTAAGATCTATTGAATAAAGAATAACAGCTTCACCCAACTAGGCATCATCTTCATTGTCTGTGTTTCATCACCTTTATTTTCTTCTTAATCTTCTATTTTAGCTTCAAACAAAATCAAGATTAAGATGAAGGCTTTCTAATTTAATAAAACATGGAACAAATAAATTAAACTTTGGGAAAGAAAAACACAAGACAAATTAATTTGGACAATCCTATTTTTAGCTAATACTATAAATATTTTATGCTCGGTAAACTACAAGTTACATTAATTAAGATAAAAGTTTTAAGAATCATATCATAATCTCTGCATGTAGACAAAAATAATACTTGGATCTCTCCTCTGTGGAACAATAGGCTGGCTATATTAACTCTGACGCAGTACGCTTGTCAAAAATATCCTCACAACTGACCACCCTAAGGCCATTTCACCTTTTCAGAAGAACAAAAATTAATAAATTTGATCTACATTTTTACTCTGATTATGTTTTAAAAGATACGTGGTGCTTAAATTATGTCATATTGTAAGGTTTATATTTATTGGCAATTTTCGTGAACAAAATATCAAATGTAATCTAGCATAGGGGTCACCGTTCGATAATTGATACACGACTAATGAACTCTTCGAACGTGCAATATTCATCAGGTAAAACATTTCATCATGCATACACACTCACACAATTGAACACTACACTTAGTTTGGATTGTATCGAAAGAATATATTGTGCACACCATGTTCGATCGATCGAGGGTATGGTTAGATCGATCGAGACATGTTCGATCGATCGAGCCTGGATCAACTTCGATCTAGGTTCTCTCTGTTTGGATTAGATCGATCGAACGAACCATGTTCGATCGATCGAGACTGGATCAACTTCGATCTAAGTCCTCTCTGTTTGGACTGGATCGATCGAGCAATTGGATCGATCGAGTATAGAACAACTTCGATCCAGGTTCTCTCTGTTTGAGTTAGATCGATCGAGTTCTGTGTGTCGATCGATCGAGACGGCCTGTCGATCGATCGAGCCGGTATTATAATCCTACTCAAACTCTATTTGTATGTTCGATCCAAATGCTACTTTTACCTATTAGACCCCATTTATTGTATATAACTGAATCCTTGGTTGAGGTTAATTGTGGTAATTGTAAATCCTGATTAGTGTAGAGTTATGACTTGTTATAAATCCTGTTTGAGCGTGAATTGGACTCTATATATATGAGAGGTGCTTGTGCTTAATTTTTAAAAACTACATAGAAATAAATTTTCATAACTCTGATTGCGCTTTAAAAACTTCTTCTCTTCATCCTTCAATTTTAAGCGCTTTGATCTTTTTAATTGTTCGAACATATAGTGTGGTTATGTTTGAATAATTCATGCGCTTAATTGTTTCTTCGTGATATTTGTTTTGCATGTTCTAGAGTTTGCCTGCTGATCTGTTTTTGCATCTTTTGCTATTGAATCTGCTCTAGGACACGTTTTGCATTTGTGCTACTTGTGCTAATCTTTCAGGTACTGTTGGTGACGTGTTCGGTGTTTCGTGTGACTCGAAACTACCGAACTTGATGGGTTCGATTGTTCTTGTGTGACTCAAGAAGATCAGAACGTTGGTCCGGATCCAGACATCTAGCTATTGGAGGCTGTGAAAGGAGCGACGGCTCGTAAGTAAATTACATAGGGGGGCTTTATCTGTGACGGGTAGTTTAAGACCTAGCCTTGTAATTGAACATTATTTTCATAGTGGATAGTTAGGTGGTCCGGTGGACCGGTGGTTTTCCTCTTAGGTCATTGTTGTGGCCTAGGTTGTTTCCACCTAAAAATTTCTTGTGTCGTTTATTAATTCCGCATTTTAATTTCATACGTGATTGCATGTGAAGCCGTTGTGTTTAGGTAAAATATTTAAAAAAGTTATTAAATCTGAAAATAACCTATTTACCCCCCTCTAGGCTTATTTGGTCCGTAACTAAAACTTTCACATATAAAATTATTTCTTTTATATATATATATATATATATATATTGAGGACAAAAGATAAAGGGTTGCTGAAGTTGGGTATCAATAATAAAAATATATTTTAAATTTATATCCGTTAATTATATAAAAAAAAAATAGTTGAAGTCTGTTTTAAAAAAATATGTGGGAAATACGTTTTACATGCATTAAATGCTTCATTTACAGAAATAGAAGCTGGAAAACTGCTTTCTGCCAACCTTTCATCTCTTAACCCTTTTTCTGCCATTAATAATTATTTTTAAAGCTTAAAAAAAACAGAACAGCAAAAGATCTCATACTCTTCTCTCACACTCTAGCCGCACTTTACCATGTTCAACTCAAGCTTTCTTCCAAATCTAAGCTTTTCTCCTAATTGTAGATGTGGACAAGCAACCCGAGAAGTCACCTCTTGGACATGGCATAATACAGGCCGTTGTTTTTATGGGTGTGAAAATGTAAGTATGTTATGTTGGATTTTTCTTAGATTCTTGAACTGTTAATTGATGCTTTGAATGCTTGTTTTTTACATTGAATCCCTAGCAGAACTTGTTAAACCAAATATATCAAACGAAGCAGAGCTACAAGTATTAAACTTTTTTCCATAGAAAACAAGAACTTGTTGTACATTTATATGTAAAAATAAAATAAAAATCCCAGAGAATAAATAACTAAATTGGCATGGCATTCATTTTTTTGCTTAAACTGTTGATTAATGCTTTAAATGCTTGTTTTTTATTTTTACAGAGGCAATGTTATTGCTTTTCATGGATTAATCCCCCAGTAGCTAGAAGAAACTCTAAAACTATCAATGGACTACTTAAACAATGTTGCATCCTAGAAGAAAAAATTAAGAAACTGAAGTTTTCATTTATTACTGCACTGTCATGGGGATGTTTTTTATTGTTTATGTACGAGTCTTTATACACAATTATGATTTTTTTACCTGTTAAATCCTTGACCTCGTGCATGTAGTAAATGGGTACATTGTACTCCTTTGTTAAGAATATAAAACTAAAGTTATTTTGAGTTCTTAAATGTAACATGTATTGGAGATTAAAAAAATGTGTAAACTGTACTGCAATCTTTTGAGTTGTTGAATGGAAATTTGAATTGTGTATTGCATATTTTTTAAATTATTCAACCCCGTTTAAAAAATATACAAGCAGTTTGAAACTGCAGTTTTTTTTTTTTTTTTTTGAAATATTTTTAGTTCTTAAATGAAAACTTGTATTGTGTGTATTGCATATTTTGGAATCTGTATTATTGAAGTTAAGCCATTCAAAATATGAAGAAGGTAACGAAGATTTTCACAGTTTAAGCACTACACGGCTTCTTTTTAATATTTTTCCCTGATTCTTCGTTATTTTTGTTAAAAGCAAATAACAGAAACGATTACCTTCAACAATGATGATTTTTTTGGTTCAATATTTGTCTCTGTTTTCAAATCAACTCAAAAATGGTGGTGATTTTTCAAATGGAGGTTGGTGATTAAGCATGGTGGCGATAGGGAATAGTTTCTTTGAATATGACAAAAGGGAAATAGGGTTGGCTGACTTTACTCTTAGCACACGACTTACAAGGGTTGACTGATAATGCTTAATTTATTTTAATTATTATTTTAACCATTTCATAAGAAAAGGTCAAAAAGACCCGCCATATAAATGAATCACTTATAAAACGTGTCTGACAAAAATTTTAAAAGTCTTTAATATAGCTAATGAATTCGTGCTGAGGCATCTAATAAATACGAATTTAAAATATATTTTTATTAAAAGTAATAAATTTATTATAATATACTAATTTTTTTTTTTAAATAATAAAAAAAAGCTTAACTTATTTTAATGAGGATAACAAAAGGCTAAAAAATGGATCAAATAATAAATCACATTTTATCTTATTTTGACATAATATCATATAAAAATGCATAAGAAGGAAATTAAATAGACTTTTTAAAATTACATTTAGCATAAGCAAAATCAAATGAGCCCTAAAAAAATATATATATTTGCATGACACTTCGTTCCATTTTTTAATTTTCTTCAAAATTAATTGTCTGTAACATTGTAAATATAAATAATAAAAAATAAACAAAATAAATGTATAATTTTATAGTGTTACCATAAAGAATGTTTAGGGGAAATATTTTATTTGAAGAGGAGCAAGTGAGCTACTAATTCAAATATCATGTAATATCAAAACACAAATGTTTTTAAATGCAAAATGTATGATATTAAAATCGTAAGTGATGCTAAATTGTTAATAAAGTCATCAAAAATGATATTAATGCAAGAATAATCTAATTATTATAATAGGAAAGAAATTGTTATTATTATTATTATTATTATTATTATTAGGGTAAATATCAATAACATCCCTAAAGTTTTCCTAATAACAGATTAATCTCAAATTTAAAAATAATAGCAATAAAGTTATTTTCAAATAATAAATGTTCAAAAAAATCTTAAATATAGGGCTAGATTATGATAATATTTATTGTTTAGATTAAATATTCATCACTAATTTTTTTTAATAATATAAAAAATTAATTAAATTCATAAAATAAAATGAAAAAATTTAAACAAAATAAGTCCTAACATTGGATCTAAGAAGTCAAACTCTCTCTACTCCATAATTATTCGTTTGTGTTCGTAAAGAAAATTGAAATGAAAACTTCAAGGTTTTTTTTGCTGTAAATATATTCATCTCCTTGCACGTTAGAAATAATTATTTTTAGAAATTAAATAAAACAAAAAAGGCAATGAAATATAATTATGTCAAAAAATTAAGAATATTTGTGGTTTAAATTTTTATAAATAGTATAAGTATAAATATAAATATAAATACAGATAAATAATATTAATATAATTATTTTATTATAGTATAACATTAGTACTCGTTCTGTGATTTGTTATATATCTGAGGTCTAAAATAAAATAAAGAAAAGAACACTTTCCGCATTGATATTTCGTCTTGGGCTTGGCAACCCTGCCCTAAGTTCAATAAAGGAAAAACTTTAATATATTATGGCTGTATTCTTACTTCAAAATATAGTATATGTTCTATAAATTTTACTTTATTTATACGAGTGTATTTACTTTAAATTTTTAGTAAATTTTGTAGATTTTAATTTTTTTAAATTTAGATTTATTTATTTTGAGACTTTTTAATAATTTAAAAAATTTAACTATATTCAATTATTATTTTTTAAAAGTTTAAAAAATATTAAAGTATTCAAAATATCAATTACTTTTTAAAAATATAATTAATTAAAGACTTTTAAAAATTTTAAATATTTTTATGTATAAATAAAATATACCACAAATAAAATATTTTCTTATGAGATTTTTAAGGTTTTTTTTTAACTCTCTTCCTCAAACTCGTCTTCTTATTCAACCTGTATTTGATATTGTTGTTTTCACCGACAATTGTATTGAAAGAGAGGTAGTGATAGCAATACTATTTTTGATGAATTTTTAAAAATTTGTTTATTTAAAAAAAATACGATAGTATTTTTCTACAAAAGTTTCTGTAAATTTATAAAAATTTGGGGAAAAAAAAATTATACAAATCTATTTAATAAAATAGTGTTCTTAAAGTTTAATACGTACGTGAAATTTTTAAAAATCTATTGAACTCTATAGATTTTTTAGAATTTAAATTTTT
Organism: Elaeagnus macrophylla; assembly: GCA_029378325.1. Classification (NCBI taxonomy): domain Eukaryota; kingdom Viridiplantae; phylum Streptophyta; class Magnoliopsida; order Rosales; family Elaeagnaceae; genus Elaeagnus; species Elaeagnus macrophylla. The sequence continues at coordinate 19,288,819 of CM055642.1, read as the reverse complement.
TCAAAATATCTTTAAATCTTAATTGAATAAATGAACACAACTACAAGCATTATCTCATATTTTAGAATTAATACAAAGCACCCTCTGTCATCCACTCTATTTGCTCTCTGCCTCTTTCGCATTGTTCTCGTGTAAAACACAAGGCCAACCTTCGACGACCCATTCTCTGTTCCCTCTCTCGCATATCGCCCACTCTCAAAGCTAGACATGGGAGACGAGAAGAAGCCCAAATCCGCCGGTGTTTGGCCGACTGTGAAGCCCTTCGTCAATGGCGGTACCTCTGGTATGCTCGCCACTTGTGTTATCCAGCCCATTGATATGATTAAGGTACTTTTTTTTCTCTCTAATAAATAATGGTTCTCTCTCGACCATTTTTATTCAGACTTATCGTTTGCCCATGATTCTTTTATGCATTTTTCATTGATATTTCTTGCAAGTTTGAGCTTGAAATTAATTCATTTCATGGATTTCAGATCTGTGATTTTGTGGATTCTTTCTTATTTGTTTAAAAGATAATTTTAGTGATTTTTATTTCCTTTACTTGGTTGTGTGTAGGTGAGAATTCAATTGGGTCAGGGATCCGCAGGCCAGGTTACGACGACCATGCTTAAGAATGAGGGCGTCGGTGCCTTCTACAAGGTTTGCTTCAGATTTATTGCGCTTTGATTTTTTTATGTTTGTGCGTGTGAATGTTATGCATCTTTTCAATTTAGAGATGCGTATTGAAATAAGGATCTTTAGTTAGATTCCTTAACTAATTAATTGACTATTTAAGGTTTCTTTATATGAGCAATCGGTGTAGTTTAGAGTTTAGGTCCATAATCTTAATAAGAGATACTCTTTTCTGAATTTCAACTATGTCATAGCTATTTTTTGACTGGTGAGGATGTACTTATTTGAATACATACACCCAGGGACTCTTTGGAGGATGCTTTATTGCTTATATGTGAAATTGGAGATTACTGTCAAAATTTGTTCGAATATTGCATAATGTAATGTATCAAACCAAAGTTACATGCCAAGAAACTAATTTGGCTCATTCCATTCCATCATCTAGTTTTAAATTTCATTCCATTTATTGATTGGTGCTACTTTTAGAACTCCTATCTATTTTCATTAGCTATATACATGGCTTATTTGAAAAGGAACAATATTTTCCCCTTTCTAATTGAAATTGTTTTGAGCAGGGGCTTTCTGCTGGATTACTCAGACAAGCTACATATACCACAGCCCGTCTTGGATCATTCAAGTGAGTGTGGGTTTTATTTGTTATCCATTATATTTTGATTTTGCTCTAAATCTAGATCTACGAACAATTGCATCTTTTAGGCTGTAACTTTATTTCAACCTTTTGATTTACCGGATTCTTTCTGAATGTCTTTCTTAGAGTGTTGACAAGCAAAGCAATTGAGGCCAATGATGGGAAGCCACTGCCTCTATATCAGAAGGCTTTGTGTGGTCTCACTGCTGGAGCTATTGGAGCATGTTTTGGTAGTCCGGCTGATTTAGCACTCATTCGTATGCAGGCTGATGCCACTTTACCTGCTGCTCAGCGCCGAAATTATAGAAATGCCTTCCATGCCCTCTATCGTATTGTTGCTGATGAAGGGGTTTTGGCACTTTGGAAAGGTGCAGGTCCTACTGTGGTAAGAGCAATGGCGTTGAACATGGGAATGCTTGCTTCATATGATCAAAGTGTTGAATTGTTCAGGGATTCCCTTGGCTTTGGTGAAGGTGCTACAGTGATAGGTAATATTCTTTGCATGAAGTGCACTTATATTTTTCATTCCTGGTTTTCTTCACTTAAAGTTGTGGTGGAGTTTATTTGACATTCCTATTTTCCATAATATGCTGAGCCTTCTGTTGATCATATACTTCCGATTTCTTGGGCATATTGGGTATAACTTGACCCTTGTTAGTGAGGCTCATGGCCATCAATAAGGTTTGAAGAGGTAGGTGGGTGTGGGTTTTCATTGGCATTTATAGTATCAATTCAACTTTTCTGTGGACAGAAACGCTTGCTCTAACTTTGAAATCATGAGTACCTTGCAGTGCAGCATAACAATCTTATGATGGGTTAATGCAACTCTGGGTCGCCTATTGTCAGTATTTTCTTCATCTAAGAAAGTATTTATATGATGTTTTTGCTTGAAATAACCTTCATTTCTTTTCGTGTTTGTAGGTGCGAGTAGTATTTCAGGGTTTTTTGCTGCAGCTTGCAGTTTGCCTTTTGATTATGTTAAAACTCAGATTCAGAAAATGCAACCTGATGCTGGGGGAAAATATCCATACACTGGCTCTATTGACTGTGCTATAAAAACTCTGAAAGCAGGAGGACCATTGAAATTTTACACTGGGTTTCCAGTTTATTGTGTTAGAATTGCTCCTCATGTCATGGTACTCTTCTTCTCTCCATGTCTAACTTTTGTTTTGTAGACTTGATGCTTCCTTCATATGGCTCGAAGAATTTGTTCTCAAGTGGTCTGCAATTTGCTTTAACGTTTTTTTTTTTTTTTTTGCACCTCTGTGTGCTGGGATGCAGATGACATGGATTTTCCTCAACCAGATTCAGAAGGTGCAGAAGACTATTGGCTTGTAGTCATCTGCTGGAGAATTCTATTCAAGTTCAAATCTTTTTCAATAATAATACGTGGAGCTGTGTTGCAGTTCTCATTTTGGCGATTCACACCGAGAGTCGAACTATTTTATAGAAATTAAGTAGAATTGGAGAAGGATTTCTCACATTTATTTATGTAACAGTAATTTTTTTTGGGGTGTGACTGGAATAGGATACTAAAGATTCTGAGAATCAAGTTTTGCAAGCTTCCATCGACTGCAGATGAAGGATTTTAATTGAACTTAAATCCACCTAGTATGACTGACTGCATTTTCTTTTTTATTTCCCTCGATTTTAATTCGTCGGTCGTTTTCCTTTTCTTTTCTGCTTAAAAATTTCGTTGATAACAAGGTTCCAATTATTAAAGTTGTTGACCCCTTTATATGTAGATCATCGTATTTGTTTGATACGCCCATTTAATAGTGTTTGCCTTTGAGTACTGAAAATAAGCTGCAGGCAAAAATAGATTTGTTTCTCTTTTGTTTTGTTTTTAGTTGTTATGATTAAAATTACAAATTTGTGCTTTAATGTTGAATTTGAGGAATTGTCTATTCTTGGCTATTTCTTTTTCCTCATTTGTTTTTTTGGGCCACCGGATTAGATCTAGATTTAGAAAGCTACACTTTGTGCTTATTGTTTATTGTTCTTGGAAATTAATGAACACAGGAAGATAATGATTATTCTAATTTATATTAAATACAGACAAAATTTTCTCTTAATTGCTGTAGAAGTTTTCTAATTTGGTTTAGTATTTTCATTTGACAAAGGCCCCCGTAAATGTTACCTGCATTGTGTGTATGATTAAATTTGATGTGAAATTGGGAAAGTGATGCAAGCATTTTCCTATGCGTAAAAGTATAAATGTTATAAATTTTAAGTTTAATAGAAAGAAATGTCTCTCTGTTTTATTTTTAATTCTTAAAAAAAAAAAATGTGTTCATTTTTCTTATAACGTAAATGAACATATGTTTTTTAGTATTAGAAGAAAATAAAAATATTTTTTTTTCTTACTGAGATTAAAAATAAAATCAGTTGCATAATTGAATTATTTATATATCAAAAAGTAAATTTTATGATATTGAAATGATGTCATAAAATTAATCGGAGAAAAAAATGATGTCATAAAATTTAATTTGATTAGAGAGTATAATTAGACCACAATCTTAATTATGTTTTTCCTATTTTTGTAATATATAATATTGAATTATTGATACAAAGCTTGGTAGTCACTTTTCTTTTTCTTTTCTTTTCATTGAGAATACCACTTTTTTAGTCATGTTTTGTCTTATGATTCTATCCTGATCCTGACATTTGATTTGCAAAAGAATAAAATATACTAGCAGTACGGAACATGACTCTAAAATTGTATTTTCTAGCATTACTCTAAAGAAAAATGCCAAATTGATTCTCAAACAAATAAAGTAGCCAGTAGCGTTGGAAGAGGAGTATCTTATCTTTTGAATGAGTTTAGTTTGTTACACTATTGATTGTCTATTCGTTTGGGAATGTTAAGCTACTATATTCCAAGAACTGCAAAACATAAAGCCCAGGAAATACTGTGGTAAAAGTGTCACTGTAATTATACACCATCAATCCCATAAATCAATCATAAAAATCTAATTTAAAGAAAAAGAACAGAAGACTAATTAGCATTATAAAGCAGCCTCCTCCCCTCATTCTCTTATTGTCAATCAGCATAAAAGTACTACAACCAAGATTTTTTGAACAGGTACAAGTACTTTCTGGTACAGTGTAGAACCTTCCTATGTATGTTTGTCATTAACGACCTTAATTTTTCTTCTATTATTGAAAATATGCGAATGCTTTATAGATAGTATTCCATTTTTTAATAGCTTAAATTTTATAGAGATTGATTACTAACGATCTCTTTCTAATATAGACAATGTAGAATATTGGAAAACAAAACAAGTTTTAGACAATGACCTGATTATATATAATCACTACTTCATTCACATCGAAAACTCTATAAGTATAAAATAAAAAAATAAGTAGTTTAGGCAATGTACACCCACCTTGTAGATACTAGGTCTTATTACCAAAGAAATCCTCTAGAAACTTCATTTAAGAGTAAGCAACTTTTTTGGTGAAAGACCAAAGAGAAAAAGATAATAAATAAGAAAGTTGTTATGAATTGAAAGCAAATAAGTCTCATATTGATAAAATTACGATGAAAGCATGAGTTTATAAGTACATGAGTCAATCTCATCCAATAAGCTAAATTTTTAAGATAAAAGCTCACTTCATTATGAAAACTCATAGGAGACATTGAGCCTATCAAAAGCTACTCCATCAATGAACAACACTTTTATCGCTTATCTTCCATCTTCATCGACTACCCATTCACAAACAACCACCATAGCTATCGTTCTCATCTGGTGTTTCCCTTTAGCCAATCAACACACTTTGTGACTTGAAGATTTCAGCATCGCAATATTATTACTCGGTCTCTACCTTTGAACGTCGATTCGCCCAAATCTCTCACCATCGTCCATCAATGCCACCATCTCCATCTTTTTCCACCATTTTGATGTGATTTTGATTCAAATCAAGATCCGAAAGCTTTTACTATCCCTCTCTTATGATCAACAGTAAAGCTCGCCCGCTCCACCATTCACTAGTAGCTAGCTGCTGATTTGCTGTTTATATCTTTTTCCTTTTTTGTCACTAACTTGCTAGCGGTCTATTCACCGTTTTGCTTGTTCCAATTGAAAGTTTAATTTCCCTGAGAGACTTTCCTTGATCTCTTTGGTCTCATTTCCCAGTCGTGGTACTGGTCTGTTTTCTTTCTCTATTTTGCTTGTAATTTGTGATCTATAATTTTTGATTTGTGTGTGAATAATCGATCTCATTTGATTGTGCTTTGTTTGATTTTGCACTATAAAGGGCTTGTTTGCTAGGGTGGTTCAACTGGTTTTTGTTGCTGATACTGGTGACATGTTTGTAAAGGAGAAGGTAAATTTTGGTATACGAGTGCATGTTTGCTTTGATTTGACTTGTTTCTTAACTCCTAGTACATGAATGCCCTTGTTTGCTAAGAATGTATGGGATCTAGGCAAGTTTATTTGGGTAAGGGTTACTTCTGGATGGATGACTTTGGTTTTAGGAAAGATGCGACTCATGTGTAACCATGACTTTCAATTGGATTATTAGGTGATAATTATGGTATATTTATTAGATTTCATGTTGGATGATGATGCTCGTGTTAATTTTGAAGACTTAAAGTATCGTTTATTTACTCTTTATACTAGGTTGTCTTATACTGGCAAGTTTAGTAAACTATTTTCAAAATGTTTGTTACTAGTTCTTATTGTTAGAAATCTCGTTCTTGAAGTTCTTAGGTGGCTATGGTGGTTACTAAAGTTGGACTCCATGCTTTTTTTTTGTTTTAGTTTGCTCTCTTATCTTTCTATTTCTTTAGTTGTATTTCTTGAATTTGAACTACATTTGTATTGACTTGATTTCATTTTTGAGAAGATGTTGGACCTATCAAAAGCCTACTCCATCAATAAACAACACTTTTTTATCACAATCAAAAATATTTTAATATTTTATTTTTGGGAAAGAAAACTAAATAGATTGCATAAATAAAGAAATATTCATAAAAATAGATCCATTCAATTATTGCATGCATATATCTTGCAACAACACAAACAAATTAACTAATTGATAATACAAGGGTTGCCAACAAGCAAGATCAAAATAAGGCAACCATCCAAAAGGAAAACTTCATGATAAAAAGTAACGACACTTTTTATTTGGAAAAGGAGGAGAGATAATATAAATATGAAACAAATGATATTATACATTAGCCAAAATTTCAATCAAACATCAACAGGCCCAAGAGGTACAACCACCATAATATGAGAAGACATTTTATGTTTTCACCCCAATCTGATGTTATCATACAATAAAATAAGCCAAGATGACCAAGTTTTCTTGTTTGAGCCAAATCTGATGCCAAATATCAGTATCCCACTTTGCTAGTATTTTAAACTTTAGATAAATTATATCATTGGTTTTAAACTTTAACTAAATTTACATTTAAATCCTCAAAATTTTAAATTTTATAATTTAGTCCCCAAACTTTTAAAATTTCACACATAAATTTCTAAACTTTTAAATCCTATAATTTAGTCCCCAAATTTTTAAAAATTTACACATAGGTTCTAAAATTTTGATTTAAAAATATGTATTTTAGTACCAAGATATGACCTATATATGAATTTTTAAAAATTTTATGACTAAATTGTAAAATTTAAAAGTTTAAAGATCTATGTATAAAATTTTAGAAGTTTGGAACTAAATTATAGTATTTAAAAATTTGGAGACCTAAGTGTGAATTTAGTTTAAGTTTTGGAACCAATAGAGTAATTTTAGCCTTAAATTTTTCAAAAATTTTAAAATGCATTATTTGATATGATTATGTTATTGATTATTTCATACATAATTATGATGTCTAAGTAGGAGAATTATTGAAATTATTTTCTGTAAATTAATATAATTATTAATAACTCTAAATTGTATCAAATAATTTACAAAGCATGCAAGAACAAAATTGATTTAATAAGACAAATATTAAATAAGCATATGTTTTATTTAAGTCCACAATGTAATGGAATATACATAATTTATATTATGTGATAGGCTCATATGCTTAACGCGTTCATAAATTTAAATTGGCTCATTAGGTTTAGGATTCTATGATTGGATTTATTATAAATAAAACACTTATGAGCTATAATTAGTAGGCCACAAAATGGTCTTGAGTGTGGCGATGTTGTCATAGCTTCTACACACTAAATCTACATATATATATAATTGGAGTTTTAATGAAGATCAATAATATTTTCTACACACTAAATTTACATATATATAATTGGAGTTTTAATAAAGATCAATAATATTTACAACGATTCTATACACAAATACATATTTTACATTTAATCACATCTTATATTATTAATTCAAGTTTATTTTGCCGACTGTGAATCATTATTTTGAATGCAAGTTCAAAATAATTATCAATAATTACATTTGAATGCAAGTTTTCATTCAAAAATAAATATTAAAGTAATACTTAAAATTATTTTTAATATTTTATCATAAATATTTAAATGATCTTCTTAAAATATTTTAATCGAATTATTTCTCTTGAAATTATTTTTTTTTAAACTACATTCAAACGGATTTACAATATAAAAGCTAAGAAAATTACTGTGTTGTGAAATTGTGGAATTGAATCAATTTTTTTAGGTGTTGTGGTTTGAGAGAAATGAAATAATTTTTTTAGGAAAAATGATTGCAATCTCTTATGAGAGGGTTTTATTTTTGTCTTTATTATAAACTTTAGTTTCAAAAGAGTTTAAAAATTATTTAGGTTATAATTTAACACCTTGCTTGCGTATCTTAAGCTTATGTGACAGATTTTGTAAGGAAAATAACTACAGAGAAATGAAATCGAACCCTATAAAAATAATAATAATAATAATGGTACTGTAAAATATAATAATGTAATTTATTTCAACAGATGGATCAGAAATACAATGAGAGGATAAGATAATACATAGAGAAAATCGATTCCAAACTTAAGCACCCCTAAAATCTAAACCACCCACATTCCCCACTAGGGAAAAAAAAAATAATCAATTTAATTTATACAAAAAGTTAAATAAAATGCCATAGGCAATTCATTAGTAGAAAATAATAATTAATTATAGAAAAATAGAAACTCAGCCCATTAGAATAGGAGCCCAAAAGCCGAAGCCGAAGCGGCAGCTAAAGAAGTGAAGAAAGCAGCAGCTGGAACAGAGACATAAGTAGCATCAGAAACTGGGCTTGGTGCTGGTCCATCAGCAGCTGCCACGCCACCTGTGAAGCTCACCACCATAATAATAGCAACCAACAACAAAATCATTTTCAATTTCATCTTCGTTAAAATTTCCAAGATGTTACTTTAGATAGAGCAGAGAGGGAGGGAGGGAGGTTTTGATTTGTTAATGTAGGCAAAAGGTAGTGGCTATATATAGACACATATTTGAGGTGAAGGTTTGGTCTGGTTTGTTCAACCGTTGTTGTTGCCACACAGCTGTCTCCACCCTTTTGTTGTCTTTTTTATTTTTCAAATTATTATTTATATATTTTTTTTTATTTATTTATTGTAGGTATGAATGATTAAAGGATACTTTTTTAATAAAATACCATTAAGGAAAACTGATTTGTGTGAATATTAATTAAGGGGATGAGCTGTTATGAAGGTCTAATTAGTTGTATGTATAATTATATATGCACTAAAGTTTTAATTTGTTAAATATGAAAATAAAAGGATTTAATTAAACGTATTAGAGGTGGTTGGATGCTATTATAATGCTTTCAAACTCCGTGTGCTACCTTTAAGGACAATTATGGAGGTAATTTTACATTAAATTTAATTGATTAATTAAATTTGTTTAATATTAAATTTTAATTAATTAAATTATGTTTAATTTTTTTTTAATATTATTTTTATTGTTATAAATTTTAGAGAAATTATTTATTTTTATTTTTTTGACTTTTTTCGTTTTTTTTTTTTTTTTTTTTGCTAAAATAAAGTTGACAGTTATATGTAGAAGCTAATTCATGAAATAATAAAGAAAGAAACGGAAAATGTTAAAGTTGGATATGCGTGTAGGAATTAGTAATGAAAGTAAAAGCTAACCTAATTTGCACCAATTGAGTTGGTCTATTGTCAACATCCATGGGCCTGTATCTGATATTACATTATATTGTATTCAACTTGTGGCCCCCCTTTAAAAAGTACTGCTCATGTTAAAGTAAGCGACTACTTGAATGTTCTGTTGATTTCTGAAACCACCCTCATCATGGCATGAGCAAAACATATTCAAGCATGTAAATAGTAATTAATAATTAGCAATAAGTTGATGAAACTATTGACAAGTTTATTATTAATCAATAGAAATAGATTAATATAATTGGGTGGGTGACCCTCAAATCTTTACATTTATGTATTTAAGATATTTTAGTTCTTAATTTTAAATTATTATACTTAGATTGTATTTTTTAGCTAGCCTAAAATTTAGAAACAAAATATTTCATTTTAATAAAATTTAAGAATTAATATATTTAAAAAATATATATATAGCTTAAAAACTTATTTTTATAGATAATGTCATGAACAATTAAAGTACAAGGATGTATTAAGTTTTTTTTTTTTTTCCTTAATTGTGTGTATTAATTTATTATATACATTAAATAATGTATTAGAATTATATTAAATATTAAATTTAAAAAATGATTATAATTTTATTTATTAATAGGAGCTAATTATGTTATAATATGTAAATTAATCTATATTTAAAATTGTGATAAAAAATTATTTTGAAAAATTACCAAAAATAATACCTCTAAAATTTATAATAATAAAAATAGTACTCCAATAATATTGAACGTTTAACATTAAATAAATTTAAATTGTAGTCGTTCAAAGAAAAATAATATATCAATTATTATTTTGTAATTATAAAGATATAAGTTTAAATATAAAATGTATTATATTTATTATTATAAATTTTTATGGATGTATTTTTTAAATATTTTTTAAAAAAATATATGTTGACTAATAGGGGGGAAAATAGCCAGGTACAGAATGTGACGTTATCTACTTTAAAAAAAAAAAAATGATGGGATGTAAAAATAAAATAAAAATTAAATTTACATTTACCCCTTTCCTATATATATACATAATTGAATCAAGATTAGTGCAAAGCTCATTTAATTTAAGTAAATTTAGTTTAATTTTAAAATTTAGAATTTAGTTTAATTTCTCATTTAATTTAAATTAATTTACTTCAATTTTATAATTTAAAATTTAGTTTAACGTTTAACATTTAAATTTTATTGTTATGATCAATATTTTTTTATATATATATTATATAAAATTTGTTAACTTTTATAAACTTTATGCTATTTTATAATATGTGACTAATTTATCGTAAGTGAGGTGGGCTCATCTTCATATAGAATTAAATATTATCGTAAAAAAATTAAATATTTTATGAGTTTTTTAATTTTTTTTCTTTTTATTCTTCTACTAAAAGATAATTAATATATATAATCAATTATTTTTATATTAAATATAATTTACAAAACAAATTAAAATTTAACACATTTAAGAGAATTTTTTATCTCTTTTAATTTCATAATAATAGATAATTGTTATAATATTTCATCAATATTTTTTTGTTGTTGTAATTATTACCAACTCTTTTGCATATAATCAAATATTCCATAAACAAAATCAAATATTTTAAGAGTTTTTTGATTTTTTCTTTTAATTTTTTTTTTTGAAAGACAATTAATATATATAATCGATTATTTTAACACTGAAAATAAATTAAAAAATGAATTCAAATTTAACACATATTTATAAGTCTTTTATTTTTTCTTTTAATTTCATAATAATAGATAATTATTGTATGGATCATGAGCCTTTTGATTTTTCCTTTCTAAATTTTCATTAAAAGAAAAATTATAAATTTTAAGTTTATTCATATAAAACAAATTATTTTAGCAGTATTTTGGTTTTTCTTTTTAATTCTCACACTAAAAGTTAATTGATAAATATAATCAATTATTATTTTTTGCACTAAATATACTTTAGAAAATAAATTTAAATTAAACACATATTTAAAAGACTTTAATTTTTTCTTTTAATTTCGTAATAATAGATAATTATTATGAGCCTTTTAATTTTCTATTTTTAAATTTTTGTTAAGAAATAATTTATAAAATTTAAATTTATTCATATAAAGTCAATTATTTTATGAATTTTTTTTTCTTATTACTCACCCACTAAAAGATAATTAAAAAATATAGTCAATTAATTTTTACATTATATATAATTTAAAAAATAAATAAATTAAAATTAATTGATAGTTATATTATATTGTACGAAAAAATACATTAATACTTATAAAGCATCTCACTTATTAAAATATAACATATCACTTGGGAAACTTTTCATATAAAAGTATAAATTTATTCTTTTATAATAATTATAAAATTATAACAAATATAAAATTATGTAAAAGATTTAATTATTTGTTCGGTGTTCATATAATTGAGAAAAGTAGGTTACAAAAAGAAAAATTACATAAAATATATGAATTTTTTAAAGCCATTCAAAATAGAAAGAATTAAATTAAATTTGTGAGGTTCATGAATGATTGAATGTTATAACTAGAGTGAAAAACAAGGCCTTATTGTATGGGAATTGCGATGTATTCTCTATCTCCCTCTTTTGTTTTTTTTGCCTTCTAAGAGTTAAGTTGTATTTTATTTTAAGTTAAAATAAAATATAAATTATAATAAGATAAAATTTTAAAGGTTAAAAGCTTCTAATAATTTAATCAAACAAAGTTAAACAAAAATGCAATAAAAAAGAGGCACAAGTTGCGTAACAAATTCTAAAAAAAGAGAAAATATAAAAGATTTTATAACGGAATTAAACACCAAAATATTACCAGTTGAATCATTTTGAAGCCATCCATAAAAATAATGATTATTTTTCATAAATGCTCCCGATCGGAACAAAATTTGTTGAAGTTTTCACTACCTTCAAGATTGTGAGCTAACAAGAAGACAAGCTGAGGAAAACAAGAAAATAGTTGCAGAGAGAGTTGTATATTCACGTGAAAATTGTTTTGTAATCAGTTGAGACTATTTACAATCAGGAATGTATTTATATTTACATCAGCCACGTGTATAACAGAAAACTAACTAACTAGTAAAACTGAATAACAAACTAACTTCTCCAAAACCTCCCCTCAAACTGTTGGGTGTGGAAGGACCAACAATTTGGGCCTCAAGCACAAAAATTGCGCAGGAGACAGCAGCTTAGTAAGGGAATCAGCCACTTGATCTGAAGTTGGAACATAGGTCACAGTTAAAGAGCCCCGTAGCACCAAATCTCTAATAAAATGATGATCGACCTCGATATGTTTAGTACGAGCATGAAAAATAGGATTATGAGCGAGTGCCTTAGCACTAATACTATCTGTAAGAAGAAGAGGAGCATCTGACAAAACAATGTTCAACTCTGCAAGTAGAGACTGCAGCCATACAATTTCAACAGAAGCCAAAGCCATGGCACGATACTCGCTCTCAGTACTATTGCGTGAAACTACTTTCTGCTTGGAGGACTTCCATGAAATCAGACAATCACCCAAATAAACACAATAAGCTCCAGTGTTCCTACGATCATCTGGACAGCTAGCATAATCAGCATCACAAAAAGCCACCAAATCCATAGTTGTTGGAGTAGAGAAAGTAAGTGCAAAATGAGAAGAGCCCTTCAAATATCTAAGCAAACGTTTTGCAGCCAACCAATGCACATTTGTTGGAGACGACATAAATTGACACAGCTTATTCACAGCAAAAGCAATATCAGGTCTGGTAATTGTGAGATATTGAAGTGAACCAACAAGTTTCCTATAGTCAGTAGAATCTTCCATAGGAGCACCATCAAACTGGCTCAAAATTTTGCCAGACTGCATGGGTGTAGTAATAGGCTTAGCATCAACCAAACCATAAGACTCCAAAAGATCCTTGATATACTTCTGTTGAGACAAGTATATACACTTAGGATCATACCCCACCTCAATGCCAAGAAAATAATGAAGAATTCCCAAATCTTTGAGAGCAAATTGAAGATTCAAATCTGAGACAAGCTTGTCAATAAGCACAGAGTTGGACCCAGTGATTAAAATGTCATCAACATATACTAAGATTACTAACATATCACGACCAACAGTTTGCACAAACATAGAACTGTCAGATTTGGAGTTAACAAATCCCATAGCAATTAAACATGAACATAGCTTCTGGTACCAGGCCCTAGGAGCTTGCTTCAGACCATATAAAGCTTTGTTAAGTTTACAAACCAAATCAGATCCACCAATTTCAAAACCGAGTGGTTGACACATGTATACATCCTCCAATAAATCTCCATTCAAAAATGCATTATTAACATCCACCTGTCTAACTTGCCACCCCTTAAAAAGCACAAGAGTAAGCACCACCCTTATAGTGGTAGTTTTAATGACAGGACTGAATGTTTCTAAATAATCAACACCAAATTCTTGAAGAAACCGTTTTGCAACCAATCTGGCCTTATATTTATCCAAAGCTCCAGTAGACAAAAATTTAACCCGAAACACTAACTTACAAGTAATTGCTATATGGTTCTCAGGCAAAGGAACCAAATCCCAAGTTTTATTGGCCATAAGAGCATCAATTTCATTCTGCATAGCTAATTTCCACTCAGGAATGATAAGTGCAGCCCTATAACTCTTTGGTACAGGAAGCACTTGACCAGCCATAGAAGAAGCAAGAAAGGACTTGGGCTTAAAAGTACCAACTTTTGACCGAGTGAGCATGGAATGAGAGTTAGTTTCAACTGGAGGCTAGTGAATTCGAGAAGATATTGAGGGAGGTATAACAGGTTGAAAGGCATTAGGAATTGTAACCAAAGGTTCCTCAGATAAATGAGGACTAGAAGAAATTATGTCCTGAAAAGTAGTAATATCGAGTTCACTTCCAGGAACATGAGTATTTAAATCAGAAAAATGAGTTGACTCATGCATAGGAGACAAAGAAGACTCAGGTATAGAAGCAGACAAAGAAGAAAGAGAGTCTGAGGACTGATGCATAGGAGACAAAGAAGACTCGGGTATAGAAGTAGACAAAGAAGAAAGAGAGTCTGAGGACTGGGAAACATTTAATGCATTAGAAACACTAGACACAGAAGATGGGATATGACAAGCAACAGGAATATGAGCAAGAACCTGAATGGTAGAAAATGCAAAAGATGCAGTGATAGCAGGCTAATCAGAGGCAGATTGAGAAAAAAGAAAAACCAACTCATTAAAGACCACATGCCTACTGGCATAAAGCTTACCCGACTGCCTATGAAGACAGAGAAAGCCTCTTTGATTTTGACAATAGCCTAAGAATACACACTCTAAGGACCTAGGTTGAAGTTTGGTAGTGTTATAGGCCTTTAAACAAGGAAAACTCTGACACCCAAAAGTCTTTAAAGCTGTGTAATCTGGCTGTTTGCCAGTGAGAACCTCATAAGGTGACAAACCGGCTAGTATTTTTGTAGGAAGTCTATTTAACAGATAGCCAGCAGTGACCATGGCATAAGGCCAATATTGTATAGGCATGCTAGCTGTGGACAACAAAGCCAGACCTCTTTCAACAATGCGTCTATGTCTGCATTCAACAACCATGTTTTGCTCAGAACTATGAGGGCAAGTTAGTCGATGCACAACACCTTGCTTGATAAGAGTAGAAACCATGGGTTTAAACTCAGTACCCCCATCAGTTTGTATTGCTTTAATATTGGCATTAAATTGCTTTTGAACCATTGTTTTAAAACTGAAAAAGATAGAACTAGTCTGATCCTTACTATGAAGCAAAAATATCCAGACAAACCTAGAATGATCATCAACAATTGATAAAAAATACTTGTAAGAAGTACAAGCATTCTGAGGTGCAGTCCACAAATCAAGATATAACAGATGAAAAGAAGTAAAAACTCTTTCATGAGAATGTAAGAAGGGCAGCTTATGAGATTTAGCAATTTGACAATGTTTACAAAACTCTATATTTGAATTAGAACCAGAAACAACCTGTTGATAAACATATCGAGACAAAGCATTCTTAACAGTAGGAAAGGAAGGGTGACCTAATCTATTGTGCCAATGTTGCAGAGAAGATGAAAACATAACTGGAGATAAGGAGGAACACTCAGGTGACACAAAACCTCCAGCTGATCCATGCACCTGGTACAACCCATGCTCACTTGGTCCTTGCAGTTTGATCCTCTTGGAGAGAAGGTCCTTGACACAAAAACCATGAGGAGAAAATTCAATGGAAACTTTGTTATCATTACAAAGTTTATAAACAGAGATTAGATTAGTAGCAGCCTTTGGTGCATGAAGCATGTCTTTTAAAGAAAGCATACAACTATCACCTATATTCAAGTTACCAGAGCCAATATTAGCTATGGGAGTTTTAGTGCCATTACCTAGCATAATTTCCTCAATACCTGAGTAAGGCGTAGAACTGGTAAATTGAGTAGCATCAACTGTTACATGATGACTAGCTCCTGTGTCAAGAAGCCAAGAACAATCAAAAGAACTAGAGGATGATTCATTGCATTGAGCAACCATTGCCTGAGGACCAGAAGCCTTCCCAGTTAACAAATCTCGAAGCACAAAGCAATTTTGTGCACTGTGACCAATTTTATCACATTCTTGACACACTGGCCGATCACCAGAATTCTTTTTATAGAAATTCTTGACAAAAGTTCCACCTGAATTAGGAATTCCTTTAAATCCTTGAGAATTGCCTTGCAGAAACTGTCTAAGATTCCATCTAGGAGCATTATAGTTGAATTTTGACCCATCACTAGGCTTTGGAACATAAGATTTACCACCATTATTATGAGCATTGCTTCTTGAAGAAAAACGTGCAACATTAGCTTGAAAGAAACCTTGTTGATTGCCAAGATCTTGTTTCTCAAGCATCCTGTCATAGCCTTCCAAATAGTTATGAACAACATTGATTGAGGGCCTCACTTCACGCATCTGAATATTAGAAATAAAGTTGTTGTATCTAGGACCCAAGCCTATCAAGATGTAAAGCAGCAAATCCTTCTCTTGAACAAGTTCTCCAACTGCTACTAAATGACCAGTAATGGTATTAGCTTTTATGAAATATTGAGACGCAGATAGCCCTTATTTGCTCAAACTTTGCAATTGCTGCCTTAGATCCATAACTTTCGATTGAATATCTGCAGAGTAGGATTCTTCAAGAACAACCCATTGCTCACGAGCAGCCATACCTCCACTTAAGTAACCCAACATACTAGTCGAAACTGAGCCATAGATCCAACCTTTAACAATTGAGTTCAATCTGTTTCAGTTCAAGAAAGAAGCATTAGGAGTAGAGGAATTGTCAAGAAACCGAGGAGGAGTCATTAAAGAACCATCAATTACCCCCTCAAGTCCATAAGCAGTAACATATGTCAACAACTGATCTTTCCAGATCATATAGTTATTCTCATCCAATTTTATAGAGAGACAAACATTAATAGGAAGAGACGAAGAAAGATTTTGAGCCAACTGATCAATCTGACTCAAAATAGCAGTATTATTTGTCGAAGAACGCAACGGAACAGTTTCAGCACCAGGAGATTGTGAAACTGCATCTCTGTAAGACAGATTAGCAATGCCATTAACATCCTTCATAGCCATTAGAAAAGCTTGGATGATGGCTCTGATACCATTCAATATTGTGAGCTAACAAGAAGACAAGCTGAGGAAAATAAGAAAATAGTTGCAGAGAGAGTTGTATATTCACGTGAAAATTGTTTTGTAATTAGTTGAGACTATTTACAATCAGGAATGTATTTATATTTACATCAGCCACGTGTATAACAGAAAACTAACTAACTAGTAAAACTGAATAACAAACTAACTTCTCCAAAACTACCGAAAGAAATCACAAAACTCTAAAAGCTTAAAGACACTCTCCATTGATGAATCACTCTGACTTAACAGAAAAACCTAATGATAGTCTTAAAACCAACAAGGAAAATAATTATAAAATTGATTACAGCGTGAACCACAAGCAACACCATAAAGCCACTTGAAACCCCCAAACATAGTTGAAATAACAGAGCAGCAACCACCTAAAACTATCATTTGAAACCACCAAACATGGTTGAAAAAGCATAGCACCAACCACAAAAAAAAAAAAAAAAAAAAAAAAGGCAGAGTAGCAATCAGATCACGTGACAACATGACAGCCCAAAAATCACAAACGACGGCGCACAAAACATGATCGAACAAAGATACAAACAGGCTACAATGTACAGATGGCATGGAAAAAGCAACCTTTTTTGTCAGTCCAGAATTAGACAAAAAATCATCATAAGGTAGCCAGACGAACATCCAATTACCATTGCACCTAGGGATGTTCATGATCCGATCTTATTTTTAGCCCAAAAAAATTAACTAAATTGGATAGTTTATATGAGTTTAATTAAACTGGACCAGACCATTTAATTTATAAAATTGTTGAAATCGAACAGTTTGATTTGTTTAATGATTTTTTATTTTAATTTTTTTTCCTCGAAATCATGTTGTTGAAACTTAAAATTAACATTAAAAAAACTTTAAATTTAACAAATTACTTTAAACATACTACAAATATAAATCATATAATATTTCACATAAACTGACAATTAAGTTGATAAAATTTATAAAAAATAAAATCATTATAATATACATTCAACTAAAAATTGCAAACTGTATGTTAAATAGTTAAAATTGAAAAAAAGAAAAAAGTTTAAATGTAATATTTAATTTTTAATAATATAAAATAATTTTTGTTTTTCAAAATAAATAATAATATATTCTATTTAAAAAAAAATTATATATAATATATAACGGTTCGGTCTAATTTAAATAGTTAAAAAATTCATAAAATTAAATTAGACCTTTTGAGGAACGGTTTGAAAAAATATAAATCAAATCAGATTATTTAACTCACAAAATTATATGATCTAATTTAATCTTATCCAATTTTTTGATATAATTTAATTTGATCTAATTTTTAAACGTTCACAATTGCACTAACAACACTACTATGTTGGAGACAATGAAGACCAAACAAACATCCAACCACCAAAAACTCACTAGAGGACAAACTAACAGATGTTTGGACAGTAGGGATGACTAGACAGCACAGCCTAGTCGACCAATCTCTTGCAATCGGGCATGAAACCAAAAAAAAAACAAAAGAAAACCCTAGGAAAGGCTAAAAAAAAAAGTTTGAAAGAGAGAGTTTAGAAGAGAAGGCCAAACAGAACCTAAAAAAATATTGGAATTCCAAGTTGCAACACGAGAAAAAGCTCTTCATAAATTCTAATACTTAAAAAAAATAAAGTACTTAACCCTTTAATTTTTTATAAGGTAAATAGTAAGTCCTATCATTATTTTTAAAATACATATAAATTTATTTTATCTTAATATTTAAATTTAACTAGTATATAAAAGTTATGTGCCACATAATAACGAATAAAATTATTAATAATATTTTTTTAAATCAATCAATTTTTTAAAATTATATTTTTTAAGGGTAAAATTAAATTTTATATTTTTGTTTAAAAAAAAAAAAATCTTACTCTTTTTTTTTAATTAACAAGTATTTTGATTGTTATTTTTCTCTATTTCTATTTCAATTTATTCATCTGTTCGATTTTCTCTCTTTTTGTCATGAGTTTTGTATAACTGTAATTACTCTATGTATATTATAAAATTTCTATTTACTTATTAGAATTGAGATAATTATAACGAATGTTTTATATATTGAGAAATTTTAACAAACTTATTTTACTTTAAAAAACTTATTTTATTCTCAATTATTTATTAAATTATCAACTATATATATTAAAAAGAAAAATGACTGACTTATCCTTAGTCAATCTTATTAGAATAAGATAATATCAAATAAGAAGAAATGGACGTATAGACAAAAATTATTTACAACATTTTTAAGGATTTTTTGAAGTCTCCTAAACAAAAGAGAAAGAGAAAGAAGGAAATTTAGGTGACGTTTTGCTCGTTGAATGTAAAAGTATTAATAATGATAATTGTAATATAATTGAATGTAAAAGAAACAGTATTATTATTACAATATTTGTTTAAGCAATGTAATTAAAATAAATAATAATATTAACATAAAGATTATAAAATTATAAATGAAGCAAAATTAGAAAATAAACATAAACTTTTTTTTATTACTAACAGAAATAGAATGAACAAAAAAATCATAAATGATTATACAAATTGTGAGAAAAATAGAGAACTGAAGGCATAATGAGGATTACAGAGGGCTGCAGGCGTAATGAGGATTACTGTTACTGCTATAATCCTTTTACATTTAATTACAGAGTACAGTCAAACTAAATACAGTAATATCCTAAATGATTTCTATTACGATTATAATTATTATCAACTTAGAGAATCATGATAAGGTTGGTTGTAGGGTAGCAATTGCACAAAAAATATAGATTTTTTTTAAATAAAAATATGAAATCTAATTATTCTTAATAAACACATACTTTTTAAAAAATTGGTTAATTTGATCCAAAATTAAAATTATAGGATTAAATAGACATATTTTAATAATTATATGATTAATGTATAATCCAATAAATTAAAAATAAATCAACATAAAATCCTAAAATATAAATAAGAAAATAAAAAACTATCATAATTCTCAAAATCTCAAACTCTAACAAATTTTAATCTAATGATATCCCTTGTCCCTCTTCTTAAGCAATAAGCACCATCTTCTTTCTTCTGTGTTGTGCCACATTGTTCATCCAACTCAGCCTTCGCTCTTCCGTCTTCCCTGGGCACGCGTTAGTTATAACTCGCATTCTATCTCTCTCTCTCTCTGTTTTTTTTTTTGTTGGTAAATATTCAATCTTTCTGCTGCCATTTCGTTTTATTTGAACACAACTGTCTTGTGTTTCGCGCCAAGTTTTTCCAGGTTGGCGATGCGATGATACTATAAAATTTCGTGCAGCATTGCTCTCAACATTTTTGACTAAAGGACCCAAAGACAAAGACTATCTGGTAACTGCTCCCTGGTGGTTTGATTCCTATGGTTTCTCCCATTTTCGCATATTTTGGGAGCTGATCTTTCTATATTTTCCCCTAGCTTCCCTATGCTATTTCATTCTCTATCCTATCTCTTATTTTCTCTTTCAAAATTCTCTACTTTTGCATGACTAAACTGACTACGAAACTTATTATTTGCTGTATTTCACATTTGAATGCTGATCTTATATTGAAGTTCTTATTTTTATGGACTTTTGGGAGGGATGGTACTATATCTTAGGGTTAAAAGAGGAAAAAAATGATACATTTCTACAGTTTCTACCGTTCGCACCTTCTTGTATGCTGTGTGATACTGGTACAGTTCAAACCTCATGTGGCAGTTTGTAGTTCTGGTCCTTGTGGCTCTTTGACCTTAGGGTTCCTCTCAGTGAATTTTCTATCCTGCCTCTCTTAATTCTGAATTTTTGGCAGGAGCAAGTTCTTGTCTTGAAATTTCTCAAAGCCACCAGAAACTGAGAGCAAGAGAACTTTGATAATGGGAAAAGATGAGGGAGAGATTAGAGGAGAGGCTGATAAACGAGGAGTACAAGATATGGAAGAAGAACACACCATTCTTGTACGACCTGGTGATCACACATGCCTTAGAATGGCCTTCTCTTACAGTCGAGTGGCTTCCCGATCGAGAGGAGCCTCCTGGCAAGGACTACTCTGTCCAGAAGATGATTCTTGGGACTCATACTTCTGAGCATGAGCCTAATTATCTCATGCTCGCTCAAGTCCAGCTACCTTTGGAGGATGCAGAGAATGATGCTCGCCATTACGACGATGATCGTGCTGATGTTGGTGGATTTGGCTGTACAAATGGCAAGGTAACATAAATTAACTCTGGAATTTGACAACAATATCCCTTGGGAATTGTCAAATTTGGACAATAAACTTAACAAAATTGATGCTTTTAAGTATAGGAATGTCACTTTTGATTGATCAAACGACCTGTAGGGCACTTCCTTACGTAATAAAAGTTACAATTGTAGTTTTTTTTCCCCAGTCGTATGGAAGGTGTAGTATGGATTAAGGTTTATGTACTCTACCAGCGTCCAGCAATAGTGCTGAATTAGTTTAACCTGGCAGAGAGATAAACTTGCCAAGATTGACAGTGTAGTATGGGAATTTCACTTTTGCTTGGTTTCGATCTATACCATTGTTTACTACAATTTCCCACTTAATGAAATTTGGAAATTTTTACTTTTATTTTTATTTTTTATTTTTTTCTTTCCCTCGTCATACTGAAGTTGTAGATTAAGGTTAATGTACTTTACCTGCAAAAATGCTCAATATTTTAATGTACTCTGGAAAGATATTAACGGTAAGAATTATTTTGACCTAGCAAATAATGAAATGCTAGAATTTTCTTGAAACGTTTCCCCTGTACCTGCAGTATTTGTACTTACTCTTAGACTGCTCTTGGCACTCATTATTTAATTTTACTGTTTCTGGAGGTACAAATAATCCAGCAGATAAACCATGACGGGGAGGTTAATCGGGCCCGTTACATGCCTCAAAACCCTTTCATCATTGCAACTAAGCCTGTTAGTGCCGAACTTTTTGTTTTTGATTACAGCAAACACCCATCAAAACCCCCTTTGGATGGTGCATGCAGTCCTGATTTGAGGTTGAGGGGGCACAACACTGAAGGATATGGTTTATCATGGAGTAAGTTCAAACAGGGCCATTTACTGAGTGGTTCTGATGATGCTCAGATATGCTTGTGGGATATTAATGCAACTCCTAAAAATAAAACCCTTGAGGCCATGCAGATTTTTAAGGTATGAAATATCAATCTCTAGTGCAATCTGTAGGACTAACCCTTTTGTTGATGGGTATTTTTAGATAAGTTAAATAAAACTTGCTTAAAATACAATACTAAGTATTAGTAAGCATGCTTAAGTCTAAATATTGATTGTGGAAAGCCGCACTTTCCAAACCAATAATATGGTTGCTTACGTATGATTTTATGTCACTATTAGCATGTTCAACAAGTAAACAAATTTTTTTTTTTTATAACTATGGTGTTCTGACATGAAGTTATAATTTACTGTAAAGAGCTGATATTGGATTCTTGTGATCAAATCATTTATGGTGCCTTTGAACTCAAAACATGTTCATTATTTAATGATGAATAGTTACAGTCATTATGTATTATGTTTAAGAGATGTTTACCTTGGTTTTAAATAATTGTTTAAAAAGGTTCATGAAGGTGTTGTGGAAGACGTAGCATGGCATTTGAGGCATGAACACTTATTTGGCTCAGTTGGTGATGATCAATACCTGCTTATATGGGATCTCCGTACTCCATCAATATGCAAGCCTGTCCAATCTGTAGTGGCTCATCAAAGTGAGGTGGGTAATGCAAGCATTTTCCACTGTTTTCTTTACTGCACTCATGTTTAAGGTGAACATTGGTTTGGAGCATTCCTTATTAATCCATAAATTCGTTTCAGCTGATGCCAAATATGTTTTCATTATTGTTTCAATGGTGTTTTTCCTCCCCTTCAATTTGTCATTCTTTAACCAGTGGCATTATGGTGTGAAGTAGCAATGATAAAATCTCATAAAGTGGGATTTGGTATAGAACATGTCAGTCATTTATCACCTTCTCATTGAATTTGGTTGAAAGAGTAAATTGCAACTTATATAAGGTAGTTTCTTAGGTACTTCTGCTTGTGGTACCAGTGTGTAACTCCATGTTGTATTGAACTGTTATGCTAGGTTTAAAAATACTTCTGTTTTTACTTTTAAGACGGTAGTAGTAGTTATTTATACTAGCCATGGTGTAAGAAAGCCATCTTAGACACCGATTTTTTTCCTTCTTACAATAGTTCATACCTTTGCCTCATCTTATTTTTTATTGCTTATAGCACAGAATGTATTGCGACTTGTTCAATGTCATTGAAGTCTGTGGAAATTCCTGTTTTTTTTTTTATGCTCATTAGTTGAGAAGGAATTGTTCATTTTATTTTTATTTACTTTTTGTCAGGTTAACTGCTTAGCTTTTAACCCCTTCAATGAATGGGTTGTTGTGACTGGATCCACTGATAAAACTGTTAAGCTGTTTGATCTACGCAAAATCAGTACAGCATTACACACCTTTGATTGTCACAAGTACGAGTTCTTCCTTGAATATAAGACATTTTTGTTGCCTAGTCTACATATTTAACAAGTTTTCATCATTATCTCAGGGAGGAGGTTTTCCAAGTTGGTTGGAACCCAAAGAATGAGACCATCTTAGCCTCATGTTGCCTTGGCAGGAGACTTATGGTGTGGGATCTTAGCAGGTATTATTCAAACAACCCTTTGCAACTTTTATTATTCTTGAGATTAGTTGTTTTTGGCGCAAGCAACTAAATAGAAGAATTGGATTGAGGGAAGAAGGATTGAAAAGTTGTTGAATACCTTTCTCGGTATCGAGGAATAAAATGCAGGGTCACTGACATCCCATTGGTTGAATGACTATCTCTCTTTCTCACAAAATTGGATAAAGAACATTTGACCACTTGAAATTTGATGTTTGCTGCTCGTGATAATAAACATGGCAATAACAATTCCACAAAAATTTTAGATGCTTTTGAGCTTCTTTTTTCCTCCATTTTTTAATAGTTAAACTTTTTTTTCTCCATTTAAGTTGCCCCTTTTTTGTCAGATGCCCTTTGTGGTTTTGCCTCTTTAATTTAGTCATATAGTTCTTTTTTCTAATTTGACATTAAATAACATGTTGAAAAAAAAATTAAAAAAAAAATGAGGTTTGAACAATCTGAATATATATATATATATATGCATTGTCAGAGATGTAGTTAAACTCAAAGATTTATAAATGTCCAGAGAACTTATTAGTAGATTGAACACCAATGGACTTACTAAACTCTTGCTGGAATAAATAAAGTTCACTTCACGATGAAAAGTCTTTCAACACTCTACATCAAGCTGAGGAATAGATATTTTCCATTCCCAACTTGCTTAAGATTTCTCAAAATACATTATCAGGAAGTAGTTTATCTATTTCAGCTAACTGGTTGCTTGGGGGAACATATCAAAAAAATATTAAACCACTGTCCAATTCCAATTTCTCTTTAATAAAATGCCAATCCTATGTGCTTGGTTCTATTCTATCATGCTGAATCAAATTATAATCTATGTTGATGGCTGATATGAATATCTGATACATTCTTACTGTTCCTTCTTCCCTTGGAGATAATCAAGATTGATTTTTATCCATAGACATAGTAACTCGCATATACCATGTGCTATGGCTTTAAAGTCAAATTAGAAACATAAACTGGATTTTGCTATCACTGACTTTCTTATTCCAAGTTACCTACCTAATTACCACCTAATCTAGCACATTAACCTAAGGTTAGTCTTTGATTAACAACTATTGAACCAGGTCGGATAGATATATGTTTCCTAGTTAATGTTGATAAGATTTTTCTTGAAGAAAATTACCTCGCTTGGAGTGAACTTCAAAATTTTTTATAGTGAAGAAGAATCTTGTAAACTTGAGATTCTGTAGGACTATGCATCAACATATTGATAACTCGGTGTGGCAACCCCTGTGGTTTAATGAGAATTGACCCTGTTGTATCCCATTGAGTGCAAGCTAGAATTCAAAGTTGCTGCTCAATTTGACCATTTGGTATATTTGTCTTTATCAATTATCAGTCCAAACTTGAATTGATGTAACTGTAAGAATTGTATGGATTTAGTAATATGGCAGATGGTGAAATTATTAAATATTATGATTGGTTTTTCTGATTGCAGAATTGATGAAGAGCAGACTGCAGAAGATGGAGATGGGCCACCGGAATTGCTTTTCATACACGGTGGTCACACCAGTAAAATATCGGACTTTGCCTGGAATCCATGTGAAGATTGGGTTATTTCTAGTGTTGCTGAAGATAACATTCTTCAGATCTGGCAGATGGCCGAGAATATCTACCATGATGATGATTTACCTGAACAGGAATCTATAAATGTTTCCTAGTATTTTTTTTTTTTATCAAACGGTAGGCATCTTTTGGATGTAAATTTGTCATTTGGTTAATGACAAATTTTAGGCCTTTGTCGAGGCTCAAATTACGATTCTTTAAATGTGAGATACTTTTATTTATCAAATGAATTAAGAATCGGTGGCCTAGTACTATTAGCATAATAGTAAAGATAGTTTAAACTAGTAATAGTACTCTCTTATTTTATTACCTGTATTATAATCTCTAGTAATATTTTTGGCAAAATCCTCCGCTGCCAATTTATGAGTTATTGTCATGTAAGAAAAATACTTTTATTTATGTGTTTGTTATACTCTGTTAAATAATATATATTTTAATTGTATAATTTATATACAGTCATATGTTTAGTTTTGAAATCAGAACGTATTGTACAGTATAAAAATAGTATAATTATGTAGAAATTTTGTACGATTAGAAGTGTAGGTTTAAAATTATTAACTTAGGTTGAAAATTATTAACTTAGTTTGTCTGAAATTTTTAATTATAAAATTATATATCTTAATTTTTTTTAATCTTAAATTAAAAATAATATTTTTTTATTTTTAAAAATATAATAAAAATATAAAAATAAATTAAATATTGTTTTAAATAAATTTTAAATAAAAAATTATTTTAAATATAAATTATTTTAGTAAAATATACATAATCAATTTAATTCGATAATATTATACAATTTTTTAATAAATATTGTACAGATTAATTATAATATAATTCAATCTAATGTAATTATACTTAACATATTCGATACAGTAAATCAAATATGCCGTAATTCATACATATGTGCAATTACCCTTTTTTTTTTTTTTTTTTTTTATGTCCAATGGATTTGAATTATTGGATATAATAATATCGAGTAAAATACACCCAAAAAATAATTTCATTAAAATAATGTAAGGTAAAAGTAGTATCTCAGGCAAATAAAAAAAAAAAAAAATCTTGAGCAAATTATAAATAGTTAAAAATTTATCATCACTAAAGGTCACGTTACATTTGAGATATCATAGTTCAGAGAAGGCGTCTGAGCAAAAAAGTCAAAAAAGAGAAAAGTAAGAAGTAAAGAAATTAAATAAAAATCGATATAAAAAAAGCCTAAAATCCCTTCAGGAGGGGGACTCATTTGATCGAACGGACACCATTTTTTTTCCTTTCTATTATTTAAAAAAATTAATTTAATTGCATAACATTATTTTTATTTTTTATATTTGAATGTTTATTTCTTATCTCTCAGAAAATTATAATGTAAAATAACATGTAAAAAAAATATTTTTTACAGAAAAGTGAATTCTTTTTCTTCATAAAATTAAAAATAAAAGAATGCGGTGAAAATTTGTTTAGGATGAATAATAATTAAAATTTTAATATTATACGTTTAATTTTATTATTATAAATCTTAAAAGTATTATTTTTTATAATTTTTAAAATTTTTTTTTTTTGGGTGAACGATGGTTAACAACTTAACAGGTTAAAGGAACCCGAGAGTAGAGTAACAGAGGTGCTCTTGAAGATAACAGATATAAAGCGGCTAAAGTTTTTCCGTTTTTAATCCTCTTATTTCTTAAAGATAATTTTCTTCTGCTGCTACTGCCATGTTATTGAAGGACTTCTCTTCATTGTAATGCTTCTTTCTTTTTTCTTTCTTTCTGTTAAATGATGTATGTATTAATTAACTAACAGACCAAAGACTTGGATGATAGCTGGGTTAAAGACCATTTTGAGCTAAATCAAACTAGGTCATGTCTTTTCCTGGTTTCTTTACTCTTTGGCAGATTTCTCTGCTACCAAACAGAACAGGGCTTTACCCTGATCTAGCCCTCGTTTTCTAACTGGGTCATGTTTTACCTCTAATCTATTCATATACTGGGTAATTTTAGATAAATTGCGTAATTTACTCTACAAATATATAGATATCTTCTTCCGGCTCTTTCTGTGAAACCCAAAATAGCCAAATGGGTTATCTTTTATGTTAATCTTTGTGAATTTGTTGGTTTGCAGAGAAATGGAAAAGGAAGAGAAGGACCAAAGAGAGTGTAGAGCTGTGCAGACAGACTTCGTTTTGCAGTGGGGAAACAGGAAGAGACTAAGAGGTGGTAAGGTCAAGAAAGACGCAAACTTTATTAACACCAAATCTGCCGACTACTTTGGGAAGAGGAAACTCAATTCTTCTCCTCTTGTCTCTGCCGATAAAGACTTTTCTTCTTTACCGCACCGGTTTAGCAGGTAACACTACCTCAATCCTTGAGATTGGAAATAGGGAAATTCCTAAGGTTTTCCGGGAAATTATAGTATGGATTTGTTTGAGGTAGATCTGGGAATTGTCTTACCTTCTTGATTAAAACTGTCTTTATAGGCTTGCCTCAAATTGAGCTGAATAAAATGATAGATAGCTCTTAATTCATACTTTGCCTGGTTTCTATGAGATTCTAGCTGTTGGGGTGTGTAGGTAAAGAAGACCCTAGTTTTGAATTAGATTGCAACTCTTTTATCAAATTTTTTATTACCTTATTCCTCTCTCACAAAGTCAAAAACCAAACGCATGGAGAAATTGGTTGAGGTAAAGTTGGTATCTTTTGAGTGCAGGTGTGGTTTTACGAAAAGGAGGGGTTTAGTGATGGGGGATCTATAGTTGAATTAGATCGGAGCTTTTGGATTATCAATCTTATATCAAAATATCTTCTGAATGCATTTGTTAAAGACCTAGTCTAATCTTTTGAGCGAATGGTGGCTGGTTGCAGGAATTCAGGTTTGCCAATGAATAACGGGAAATTTCCGTTGGCATCACTGGATAAGGAAGACCGATATTACACAACTAGGGGTTCGTTGGGATTGGATGATAATGGGGGGAAAGTGTTAGGATTGGATCAAAATGGTCATGGAGGAAATGAGAGGGGAGAACTTGTGTGGCCAAAATTGTTTCTTTCATTGTCTAGTAAAGAAAAAGAAGAAGATTTCATGGCTATGAAAGGGTGTAAGCTTCCTCAGAGGCCTAAGAAAAGAGCCAAGTTGCTTCAAAGAAGCTTACTTGTGAGTTCCTTCTGTTCTTAACCACCTATATAATATCATTTGTGGCAAGATTTATAATGTCTGTGGATTATGGTTGATTCTTAAGATTTTGACCATTCAATTCAAATGTGTGTGCAGTTAGTGATGCCAGGCGTATGGTTGTCAGACTTGTGCCAGGAAAGATATGAAGTGAGGGAGAAGAAGGCTTCAAAGAAAGTAACAAACTCTTATCACTGGAATGAATGTTAATTCCATGTTTTTTAACCTTCTTTTTGGTTTTGTGTGCATCAAAGTAAATATGAGACTTTGTAGTCTAACTTGGCTGCCATGTTGATGACAGAGACCCAGAGGACTGAAGGCCATGGGAGGCATGAATAGTGATTCAGATTGAGGGAAGAGATGTGTAAGCTCGGAGGCTTTTACACGTGTTTTGCTCAACTTTCCTTTTCCTCTTCAGTTGTTAGATAAATGGCACAAAAAAAGTAGAGGGGAAAAAGGCTTGTTTTTGTCTTTGTATTAGTCCATTGTTTGGTATTTTTATCTTCATTTGTAATTTTGTATGTTTAAATTTTCAATTGAACTACGGACCTTGGATGGTTGAAGGAGAAATATTTGCTTAAATTTACCAAATGTTTGCTGCTGCTGTCTATTCAATTGATGAAATATAAATGACAACCTTTACGTTATGAAAAACAAAATTGTGTTTTCTAAGTTATACGAAAAAACAACATATCTGTAGATTATGCTTGTGAATAAATTACATACCTGTTT
Source organism: Elaeagnus macrophylla (assembly GCA_029378325.1). NCBI lineage: Eukaryota > Viridiplantae > Streptophyta > Magnoliopsida > Rosales > Elaeagnaceae > Elaeagnus > Elaeagnus macrophylla. Next base: position 19,259,651 of record CM055642.1, on the reverse strand, counting down.
CAACAGCAAAATGCACTTCTTCCTTTTTTTTAATTTAATTTCTTGGTTATTGTCTTTCTTTTTCATCAAGACTAAGATGACTTGTCCATAATAAGTCTTTGATGTCCTAGGGAAAAAAAATACCATACTTATCATTTACGAAAAAAGTCCGAAATACAGCCCTCAAAATGTTATACATATGTGTTAAAAAAAAATTTAATAAAATATTTTCCAAAAAAGTCCAAAGTCCGAACTGTAATTATGAAAAGGTTGAATGCAAATTTGGGATTGACCCAGTAAGCCGAGTAATATCCACACAAAAAGAACCAATATAGTTGCCAATTTGAGCAAAAGATAGCAACACAATGTTCAAATATAATTTTTGATCTCTAGCTATACATAATTCAATGTATATTTTTTATTTTATTTTTGCCATGGTAATAGTATAATAAATAATACATTTAATTAATTTTGTTTCTCAATGCAACCTTATATTAATCAATTGTTTAAATCAACTAATGTTATCAGATCAATATGAGACGCATGATATTTAACCATATGAAACAAATATTAGTCTGTACATTCGACAAAGCCTTGCAAAATTATACACTGAACCTCAAAATTGCTGCTGAAACAACAAATTACTACAACAGCTGCAATGCGTTTTTCTATTCCTATTATTCTATTGCCATTTTCTTTTACCCACCCTCATGTACATCATTACAACTATGTACCATAATCCAAAACAAAACAAAAAATCATATATCTTCCAGTTTTGCTCTAATGAATAATGTGCACATTCTAAGGATCAGATGTTAGGTTTACTAGTTCCCGGGTGCATAGGCTTAGAGCTTAACTTTGTCATTTTGGTACAGCCCAAAAACTCGACGCTCCAGTTATATCTCCTCTGCCTCTAAGTCAGCCCCAAAAGGATAATGTATACAAGGCTACAATACCATTCAGATACTTTTTTATGCAAGCAAAAAGCACATGACCATGCACAAGTGGCGGAAAAACACGATTCTGATGCCAGCAGAGACAGATTATTCATACAACCGGGAGTTGGAGGAGGTAGATTTCACAAACCCAGGTAGGCCACTCTCAGTGCAATCAGCTGCGTCTCTATTGAAAGGCAATACCATGAATTTGCCTACTGCTGGAATCTCCTAGTTAACATTATTGGATTGCCCCCTATCTGACAGTGGCAAAACTAGAGCGCATCCTTCAGTTTGAGACCGTTGGACCTCAGCACCTGCTAAGAAAAAAGTACAAATCAGTTATGAACGATAAACACCTTCAACAGGAAACAGCAGAAATTTTGTTTTACATCAGCCTTATTCTAGTTGAAACTTCAAAAGCAAATGGAAAACACAACACTATTAACGTTTTTGAGAGCTCAAAATTTGATAAAAAAGCTAGCTTCTTTGCACATTTTAATCTAGAACATGCAAGCTTCATGATCGAAGCACTCAAGCCTAACCCATCACTATGAGTTTCGTCTGGTCCAAGTCAAACAACAAATACATTGTAGAAGCAGCACTGAGATGCCATGAGCAATTTGTCTCAGCTGCGTTCCAAGGTTTAAGACCCCATTAAATTTACACAATTTCAAAGAAACACATTGGATAAACATAAACCAGACTATGTAACAGAGAAAATAACCTCATAATATGTTGTAACTGACTCATAGGCAGAATATCCTGCCACTGAGTGTACAAGGTTCTTGTAGAGATCAAGTATGGCAAATGCGCCCTTTCCTGGAGGACAAAACTGAAACTCCAACTTTCCTAGACTAGAGCGCCTCCAGCACTACAGATGCTTTGGTGAAAACAGAGAGAACAAATGGTGCTTCTTCTCCAGGATGTATAGTTGTAGGCACAATCGTGTAACCTTTTGGATCAGGCTCCAAAACCATTTCACAAGATATCTCTCGCGAATTAACGTAATCAGTTCCACCCACTGACTCATGAAGGTAGATATTGTATGCAGCACGACGACCACGGGTTTTCAGTATCCGCATTCCGATGTAAAACATCAGTGAATCATGACTGGATTGATAGTTTCTGAAACCAGCTACTGTCCTTGAGAAGCTCACACCCTTTAGACATAATGTAAACAAATTCAAATTAATCAAGTAAATCCTAGATCGATCATAATTCAGATCTATCAAAACATGAGGAATACCTGAGTCAATGTAATAAATACATGAATTGGAAGCGATGCATCTGCTCCGGTGGCCCTTAAACGAAACTGTGGATTTTGATGCCAAGTGTCATAATCTTGGCAGCCACCAGCACTATAACCACGCCACTGGCCATGAACAGAGTAGCGCATCTCCTGGGGGTAAATCCGACAAACATATATTGATCGGAAGTGGATTTGGAAATCTTGCCAAGACATCCAGAAAATGCCATCTTTTGACTGTTTGAAAAATGGTCAGGGAGATTACAGTTAAATCACTAGCTAGTTAATGTATCAGATATCGGATCATGTGAGATGTGAAACAAATAGACATGGTAAGCATGTGTATGTTATCTACAAAAATAAACACAAATAAAAAAGACAACCTGTGGAACATGCTTCAGCTTGTGCTTCATCCTATCAGTCCATTCCAGTGACGAATCAGACCAAGGTCCATTCCATTCAACTTCACTGGCCCATGGATTGCGGATCTGTATAAGCCTGTGACCATCCACCTCTCTCACCTGAAATACAATGCAACAAATGTCTTCACGTTAATCTCATGAATCATAAGACATGACAAGAAGCATCCCACTTACCTGCAATAATGAGTAAGCATGCCCCTGCACAATGCCACTGGATGAAATGTGCACATCAGAACCTGATGGACTGCCAGCACCAAGTAGAAATCCCTCTTGTTTGAAGCGCAACAATTGAGACCATAGCCGACCACTTGCAAGATCAATCTGTGCCTGGGAACTCCTCAGATCAATCTCCTCGCCAGCACCTCCAGTAAGGTCCACCAGAGCATCCTGAACAAGGCCCCCTTCTAAAGCTTCATAAGAGCCATGCAATTTGGCATATGCCTTCTCCAATATTGAGACCCACAGCTCATAACTTTTCTTGCTAGTTGCAAATGCTGGTTTGCCCGGAGATTCACATGGAATCCAATCATCAACGACAACAGGAACCCACTCACCCTAAAGAGACACAAGACTTCAGTATAACAAAATATATGCTAAGAAACTTGCAAGAAAAAAATATCTTCATTTTCCAAATATGAAAAACAAAAAGATATACAAGCATCCAAAACTGAGATGAATTCCACCTGAATACAAAAGCGAACTGTGTAGATTCCTTCTTCATTGTAGTCTGGAGTAATAATAACCTCTGATATTCTTGAAACCTCCGTCAGAACCGCAACAGCACTAAGAAACCAACAATCACCCAACCGACCCTATCCAAAAGCAGAAACAACTTAATAAAATAGTTTAAACAAGGAAATGAAATTCCTGAATGGCCATGTGGCAAAGATTAACCTGACAAACATCCGAAGGATTAGCAGCTCCAGAAAATAAGCATGGCCGGGCATCACACTCTCTCTCTTTAACTATTTCTACCGGTCTCATCCAATCTGAAACAACCTAGGTCGGAAAAACTTTAAAAGTAAAGCCATCTATGATAACATGAACAAAGAAGAAAAATAAACAATTAGCCAGGAAAGCTAACCTGCAACTTTGCAGGGGGACTTTCCGGATCTAGGAATAATGATTGATTGTTTGGTGGAAACTCCTGATCGGTGAACTGCGCTTCCCCCCTTGCAACAAGGGCTTCTTTGACAGCCAACTCAACTGAAAGCATCCGCTGATTGATCTCTTCTTGGGTTTCTATCCTAGGTTTCCTGAATCTCTTGGCAAACGAATCAATATCAACCACAACTCCTTCACGTTCTGACCTTCTTTTCCTCCCACTTGAGTACTGCCCATCCCAATCGACGTCATCCCTATCATATAAATCAACATCTGGGGGATCGCTATCCCACTCATCAACCTAGTAAAGCAAACCAAAAGCAGAATCAGTGTACTCTATTTTCTTGAAAATCCAAAGATAAAACAGAACAGTAAATTATAGTTCTAACTAAAAGTGCATACTCTAGGGGGTGAATCTGCCCATTGCCAATTGTCTTCAGGAAAATCAGTCATATTAAACTCAGCTGCACCCACAGCAGCATGAAGAGAAGTGACCTCATCTTCAGTCAAGCAACGTCCCCACATAAAAACATCCATTATATGCATCTTAGACTCGGCTCCTTCACTATCTGACCTCCCAAATGCATCCATATCTGTAGGCGGTCTAACACCAATCCAAACGTCTGTCCCTTGTGCCAAAATATTATTACTCAAATGTAATGGTAAGCTAGTCTGGTAGCCATCAAAGCTACCATCCAAATAGCATGTTGCCTCGCCTAAATCAGCATCAATTGTCATAGTCACCATATGCCACCTGCAAAGCATTATGGGGAAAGAATAGATGGTCGACATTGAACACATTCCACATAATAAATGAGGTAACAATGAAGCTAAAAACATTAATAGGAGTATATAAAAAACTGTTTCCCAAAGAACCTTCCATCGGCAATGCTAGTAGCGCTTATGCTCCACTCCTTAGCAACTGTAGTTTGTCTATCCCCCTTTGTGATCAATCTAAGCCCAACTTGTCCAGCTTCAATACCTTGCTCAGAACCAGCAACCAAGATTTCCCAGCAAACTTTCTTCTGAAATTCCATGCCTGTTAAGCAAACAGGCCCAGACTCAGGTTGAATCATCACTGCAATTGAGAAGCTAACTTTTTGTGTTTCGCATATGCTAGGATCAATCTGGCCACAATGTTTTCCACATGTTGTTGGTTCATCATCCAGGATACACACGGCACCAGAAATTCCTGTCTGTCAAGACAGTCAACATCCGAATCCTCATAGTAAGATTGGTTGACAACAAATAGCAGTGATCATTGATACATCTGGTAAAAGCAAGGTGCAGAGTGGCCTCAAATGTTTAAGCAAAGACATTACTTTTAGAATAGTAACAAATACTCTATCCAAGATCGAAGCAACAGTAACAATGTGTCATAATTCTTTGCCCGTGGTGTCGATTTAGAAGATATCATCGAGCCATGGAAATAATGTCAAGTAATCCAAAAGGAAAGAGATCTAACATGCATCAAGAGAACAGTATGCATTTGCACAATTAGTTTATTATCATATTTATATAAACGCAATAGAAAACACACACACCTGAAGAGCTCGACGAGATAACTGGGTGGCACGTATCCTGCGTGCAATGCTGGAAACTCTTTCTCGAGCAAAAGAGTTATTAAGAACAGAATCACCTCCTACAGCACGTACAGCAGCTGCCATTGCTGCAGCTTCTCTGCTGCCAGCATTAGGAATAGAAGAAATGAGAGAAGCTTCTATTTCCTTCCATTTACGTTCTTCCTTCTCAAGAAGAGCCTTTCTTCTTTCTTTACCTCTCCCCTCCTCTTCACGCCTCTGCATCAAGAGTTCTTCCTCCATCTCCTTTTCTCTAATGTAACTGCAAAAAGTAGATCCTTATAACACAGGAAAATGTGGAAGAATCTTATGCATAGTAAAAGCCCACATATTTTAATAAAAGATACACAGGTATAGTAAAAGACCCAAAATAAGAGGGTTTTCTTAACCTTTCTTGAATAATCTCAAATTGCTGACGGTCCTCTGGCAACCATTTCTTTATTTTCTTGGCACTTAGATCAGGAAATCCAATACTATCGAGAAAAAGTTTCAAGCGGACCTCATCCTGTTAAAGCACATACAAATAATAATGACTTTATTTTATACAAAAACAGTCATTCCAATATAAAAGAGAAAAATAACAAATGTGGATCAGGGTTCCGACAAACAAAGCAAGTGTATAAAAACTAAGAGAACAAACAGGCACAAATATTGAGAAGAAAACACAAAAGAAGATTCCAAATGATATGATTGACAGTTCTTGTTAAGAATAAAATAAGTGTATCTCAAAGGAAAAAAAAATGCCATATAATGTTTGTTACCTGCACTCTCTCTGCCTTAGCAGTCAAACCAAGTAAAAGAAGCAGATAACCACCAAACTTATCCCACATATATACCCATTCAGTATCGATTGCCTCCTCCAAAGCCAATATTCGTGCATGAGCACATATCTCTCTCCTATGATCAACATCATTGGTCAGCTCACGAAAAGTCCATCTGTATCTCATTTTGCAGAAGAATGATCCAGCAACTAATTCTTCATTTCTTAAACGGTCTCTCAACTTCATGACATCTGCTCTGGGAAGCACAAAGTTTCCTGCTCTATCACGCATGATAGTAGGATCTCCAACTAAAAGTGCAGCTGAACTGGCTGACCGCTGAGGGGCAGAATATGTTCCTGACAAAGCATTTCTAGTCTGCAATATCAACAAAACATTTTGGATTAAATACAGAACAGCAAAAAATTATATAAAATTTGTTTAGATTCTTTAAAATTAAAGTCACATGTGTATTCTATCAAAAAAAAAAAAAGTCACATGTGTATAAACACAAATTTATATTTTTATAATCAGGGTCCCTGACACATAAGTAACATAGTTAATACTTTAAATTCCAATAAATATTTAATCTCAAAGAAATTATGAACATTAAAACTATGATTTTTAACGAAATATCAAGATTGAGACAAATTACTATTGACTTAAAATTGAAAATCAGTGTGATTCTTCTGAATATGAATTCAGCTATGATGTACAATCAACCAGTGCACCTCACCATCATTTTAGAATAGTAAGTGCAAAGGCAACTCACTATCACATGCATGGATGAACATCATTGTAAAGAAATCAATAATATCAGCAAGAATTTAGACGATAATTCATGCAATTTATGCAATTATTATTTGAACTACAGCAATAAGCCACAAATAGCATTTCTTCCATGCGCCTCTAACATCTTGATATAGTGTTTAAAACCAGTTCATAACGAATTTAGTTCTCACCTTAGTCACGGATCTGGAAATAGCTTGAACGATAGTTTCCTTGCTGAGAAAGTGAACTGCATCTTCCATCATCTAGAACAACAATTAAATGAGTTTGGGGAATCATTTGAATAGGCAAGCAATATGAATTAAGAAAACTCCTACATCAGAAGGATCATGCTCAAAACTTTTAATATCGGTAAATTCAGAAATTATGTATGTACTTGAACAAGAGGTATCAAAAGTTTTGAATAGGAAAACAATATGAAATAAAGAAAACTCCTACATTAGAAGGATTATACCCAAAACTTCTAACATCAGCCCAAATCAGAATTTATTATCAATATACTTGAACAAGAGATATCAAACGTAATAGTTGTGAGCAATTAACACAAACCTCAAGAGTCAAGCATGGACGGGAAACAGCAAAACCGAAGGCCACAACAAGTGTAATTGCAGATACCGCGGCACCAGCAAAGGGTGGATAAATTTTCAGACTAGCAACCACACCCCAGCCCTCAGTTGCCAAAGCAATCCCATATAGAATCAGGAAGGCAGCACTGTTAAAAAACAAGAAATACCAAATAAATAACAATTAACGCATGATGTCTCCACTGACAGGAGCAAGAAAAACAATACAGGATATAACAGCATACCTAACATTCTTTCCACAGTCTGCATGAGCATCATAAACGTATACAGGTAGAACTCTTGGAGAGTAGACAACAATGGGAGGTGAAAGAAGAACCTACACAAAAAATGACGTTTAACTATGTAAAGGATTTAAAGGAAAGTTAGTTAAGAAGATACCAACATTATAATTAAGCTTCAACAATGAATTATCATTTTAATAGAACTCACAGTCAGTGCTCTCCCAGCAAGAAGAAACAAGAATGAAAAATAACCAACAGAGGCTCCCACAAATGGTTGACCTAAATAGTGATGGTGAAATTAACGAGTTCAGTAATTGCAAAAGAGATTACTGTTTAAAATACTGGGAATAAGCCCAGGAAAATGCAGCAGAATTATTATAGATTAAGATGTCACCTTCAACACATCCAACACAAAATGCTGCCAAAGCCAAAAGAAAAGCAAGGAAACAAACAAAGAACATCTGTGTCCTTGTCAAGTAGAAATTGTTTGAAGCCCAATGGTGGATAGCACCAATAGCTAGTACAACCATTAGCAGTACTATAAGGAACGCCATACCAATCTGCTTTAATGTCAAAACAAACTTGTTTAAGAGGTAAAATGGAGCTATAACCAAAGAAATAGCATAAGAATGCCATATCAATACACGTCTCCCCTTACCGTCCAAGGATTTATTACAAATATAACAGCTGATATTGCACCAAGTAGGAGAAGAAGACCAATGGAAACAAAAATGTATACAGCTCGAGATAGTTTCCAATCATCATCTTTCCTGAAAAGTTTAACGTAGCATATAGTTTTACAGATGATTGCTTAAGTCAACAAAAACTGAGCATTTCATGAACAATGTAAAATCAGTTACAATAGAGGGTAGGAATTTGCTTACCATTTATGCAATCCAGAGCAAAGAGATAGCATTGCTGGAATGCACACCAAAGGTAGTAATGCAGCAAGAAAATCGCCTTTGGTTGGATTTTGGTCAGATCTAGAATTTACAACCTCCACATATGATGCACTACAAAAAACTACTAGAACCACTGCAAGACAGAAAAATTGATGTTATGCTTCAGCAAACCAAGTAAATAAACCTCAAATATTAAACATACCAAAGAGATCATTTATATATATTACCTGTGAATATTCCCACGCATAAGGCAGAAGACAGGGAGAATCTATATGTAGCAAACCATGAAACAATTGGTAGTACACCAGTGACCAATAAAGCAATTGCAGAAGCCATAGCCCAGCCAAGATATAGAGATGATGCGTATGGAGAGGTAAAGCTTTTCTGCTCACCAGTCCACCCCTTGTATCTTAAGTCATCCAAAGGCCTTGCAGACACTATTGCACCAAGGGCCAATACAGATCCAGCAAATACTGTCATACAAACTACAAGTACAACACCCTGGCAGGAACATAATGTTATTGGACTGGTATAAAAAGCTTGATATTTATTAAATACGTTCAGAAGAAAAGGTTAAAACTAGCTACAAACATCACAACACCTATAGGAGAACAACTCTCTCAGAAGTACACTATCAATAGTAGTTAATTTTTACAAGTACATAGAATATGGTTTCAAGAGAAATACAATTTTATCAATCATACAGAGGCACATATAAAAAGAGATTTGCTATAATGTAGCTCATGATGTGAAGTGGAAGACATAGTTCTGAACCAACTTCAACCTAGACCGTTTGCATTCTGAATTTACAAGATATAATATGTGGCTCAAGTTACAGCAGGCAGAAACAGGACATTATAGTCATTTCAATAATTCCAAATCCAGAATAACGATCTTTTGAAAACAGATATTCTACAATTCAAATCTTAAGAATGGCCCACAATTTTTCTTACAAAAAATACACAACTGAATGGTGCAACATTCTCATTAAGAGAACTACCATGAAACGAAAGCAACAATGATAAAAAGAACTCTTGAAGAAAATACATAAAGAGCTTTAAAAGTTTGAATTCATATGTTGAAATACATTAGAGAAGAGGTAGAGATTTACACAAGTCAGAAGTATACTCTTTTTTTTTTTTTTTTTTTTATATATATATGAAACAAAATGACATATTTATATATGAATATAGTTACAAAAGTACAAAATATGAACAAGCAATCCACTCAAAAGAAATTATAACTAAAAGTAAGTATATTATTTACAAAACCATCACATAATCTTAAGATATGCAAGCTCCCCAAAAAGAAGCCAAAAATAAGATTTTCTCCCATAATAGATTGGTATCATTTTCAGTTACCTCAAAAATTCTACTATTCCTCTCAAACCACAACACCCAAAGAACTGCTCTGATCCCACTGTGCCATACACGTTAGCCTTCAAACTATTCCCATGCATGTTAAAATTTTCTAAAGAAAAAAGATCTGCAAGATCCTGGAATGGCCCACTGAACACCCATGTGACTTTGTAGCTTATACCAAAGATGATGTCTAGTTTCTTTGAACTCAGAAGTTTCCTATAACTAAGGTAGAATATACTCTTATTAATTATGAGGTTTACATCTAGTACATTATGTGGAAACATCTTCGTTTATGATAATTCTGTCCAAATGATGCCTCCGTCTAAACACCATTTAATTTTTGTCCTCCTTTCTAAATTTCAGAATTCTATTTGACTATTTTCGTAGTGTTGGCTTAGCCATGGTATTCACACTTTTTGTATCTGGTGGACAGCTTGTCCACTGCTGGAAACTAGCATAGTATTTGTCAGCAATAAAAAAATTATGCTTATAGTCCATAAAAAAGAAAGGGAAAAAGTTTGTTCCCTTGCTATCACATTGATAAGTCTTTTAACAATTTGAAGCCAAAATAAATGCATTACTTTGAGAAATAAGAATACTCTAAAACATATTAATAAAATTTTCTAAATCTAAAAGGGTCATAAAGATTTACAAATAAGCGGTCGCTATGAGAATCTAAGGAAGTTAACAAGGACAACACGATCTACACAGCAAGCACTGAATCGATGGTACTTGCACACAGTATGATATTGGGCTGCTTAGAAGCACGTGAAATAAATCGAGTTCGGTGTACAACTACACTTCGCCAAACTATACACATTTTTCCTCTCATAAAATATTACAAAAGAAAAATTAGGACTAAACTAATTGTGCCTTTGTGATTCTTGTCATACACCTGGTGCAACATATTTAAATGTGCTTAAAAAAAATGTATGGATGCTTAAGTAGTATAATAAAAAGTTGGATCGTAATTAGGAGCAATCAGGAGGGATGGAGCGGGCTTATAAACTACAAACCTCTTTCTTCCCAGGAATTCGATGATTCCCATCAGGACATGCGTCATGTGATTCAGGAAACGAAAACTGGTAGCCATTGCGGATCCATATAGGTATGGCAACAGAAAGGCAAGCCACCATGAGAGGGACAGTCAAGGACAGTCCTAAAAGAACTGATGACTTGCTGCAAAATAAAAAAGAGGTTAACCAAAAATAGCATGAAGTCAGTATGAGCAAGTCAAAAACTAACAGAACCAGATATTATGAGGACTAATGACTATTATATTCAAAAGAGAAGATCCCATGAGCAATGTGATTGATGAAAAAGCTAAAAACAATGAACAAATTGCAATTCAAACTCATGTAAGCCCCAAAGATTAGATTTCAAGTATTGGACCTCCATGGTGCATATAGCCCACACTTGAAGAAAGTGTTAGATGTATAAATGATATGTTAACCCATCTCCCAATTGATGACCAATATATTTTAACATAATTAAGTACTTGACAACATAACACAACCAATTAAGACTCATTCCTAACACAAATAACAATGTATTGACAAATATGTTGAAGAACTCCAATAGCCAAAATGATAATGCCGTGAAAAATGCAACTTAATAGACAAATACTTTTGTAGTCTGATAATAAAATATTAATATAATATGATAACATGGTATAGCAACATGGAAAGAGAAGTAGTTTGGATTATAGGAGCATAGTCAGTTATTCTAGTGACTATACACAGCAAGACCAAAAAAAGTTAACAAATCATTCTAATGATATAACACAGATGATTCAAATAACATTACTAATTTAAACGATGGAAATAGTTTACAGCAAAGCAATAAAGACATACCTCAAGAAAGAAAGTAACAGTCCCACACAAGTGCTGAGAAGCCAAGCAACAAAACCATACTGAATAAACCAAAAATATTATAAGAACAGGCAAGACTTTTAGTGATACAGATTTTATCCCCCAAAAAAATTAAATAAATAAATAACTTAATTATACAACAGATGGACCATATTAGATATTACCAATATTTTTTACAAAAAAGTCACTATGAAAATGCAACACTTGCATTCACGGATAAAATAGCACCATAGATGTTGTTATCAACAGAGTTGTATTTAAAAAACTGCCAAAATAACTAGTAGCACCCACAGCAAGAAGAATCAGAGAGCAAGGAAAAATAGCAGAAATTGCTGAAAGGAGGAACAAACTACAATTGAAAATGACAGCAAGGCAGACGATACAATATGTGATCCTTTAAAACATGGAAACCTCCTCCATGAAAACACTAACTTTTATTAACATAAATAGCCATCCAAAAGTTACAGAAAGATTGGGGTTTCAAGGAATCGTACATCAACAGTTTGTCCAGTAAATTCTTTCCGTATACATTGCATCCCCAAACAGTAACAATAAAATATTAAATCATTCAGCATATATGCATAATGGTTTAAAATAAGGAATATTTTTTATCAAACCACATAAAACCAAATTTCAATGAATGCAACGGCACAGAAGTAGAAACCTCTAATTATGTTATAATAATGAGTATTGGACAATGATATGTATTGTTTATATACCGAGAAGTATAGGATTATAAGTTCTCAGTTTGATAGAGTTAGTTACATAATTTCTTTACTTGATCAGCACGTTTAGTGTTAGTTTGTGTATATATATATATTCTGCGCTTTAGTGCATTTGTTAATAATAAGATATTATTCAATCATCGTCTTAGTTCATTATGATATCAGAGCCTGACACTCAAGTTCCAACAACAACTCCCATGGAGTCTCCCTCCTCAGCATCAATTTTTGCAGGAAAAACAGTAACTGAAACTCAGAGCTATCAATCAGCCTTTTCTGCCATTGGATCACCTCCTGTTAATATGGCTTTTTCAGTCAAGCTTGATCGAACTAATTTTCTAGTATGGCGTGAACAAATTCTAGCTATTATAACAGCATATAGATTAGAATCAATCATCGATTTACACGTTCCAGTTCCTGTACAATTCCTTCATCAAACTACTAAACTCAATCCAGAATTTGTTAATTGGAATCGACTTAATAACCTTGTTAAAAGCTAATTTTATGGATCAATATCCACCAACATGCATTCATATCTCAAACAAGGAGCTACAGCTGCTCAACAATGGAGCTCTCTTGAAAGAGTGCACTCAGCTTCTTCACGATCTCGTATCATGGAGTTGCGCATTCAATTGCAGACAATGGTTAAGAATGATCTGTCTGCAGAGAATTATGTGATGAAGCTCAAAAATGTGTCAGATCAACTTTCTGCAGTTGGCGAAGTAATTACAGATCGTGATCTTGTTCTTTATGCAATTAATGGACTTGATTCCAATTATAATCCTCTGGTTTCCTCATTCAACATACGAAATGATGAGATTACATTTGATGATTTTCACAGTCAATTACTGACCTATGAAAGGCATTTGGAACAACAAAATACTAATGATGCCAGAAGATTATTTCAAGCAAATATTGCTCGATTTGCAGGTCAAAATTGGAAAACTCAGCAGTCAAGCACTGTTAAAACCACAGGAAGCTCAGCTCCATGGAATTTGCAAGAATTTTTGTCTAAAAGTACTTCCTATCAACCTAAGCGTGATAATGCTTCAGGTAGGCAAAATTGGAAGCACAAACGGCCTAGTGATGGTAGATCCAGAATTACATGTCAGATCTGTGGGAAAGCAGGCCATCCTACCACCAAATGTTTTCAACTACGTGATCTTCTTCAAGGAAAATCATCATTTCCATCTGATATGGTTGTGAGTGGATCAAGTGCTAGTTCTAACAAAGAAACACAGGATACTCAGATTCATTGGCTACTTGATTCAGGCGCTACACATCACCTGACAAGTGATGCAGATCACATTGCTGAAGGTAATGTTTCTTCCTCTTTGCTTCATAAGACTGAATCAGTGATGGTTGGAAATGGTTCTTCAATCTCAGTCAAAGGTCATGGATCATCTGTTATTAAACCTTTTGGTTCTTATTGTCTGTTGCAATTACATGATCTTTTGCACACACCTAATGTGTCACATAATCTCATGTCTGTACAAAAATTATGTGTTGATAATGGTGTGTTTGTTGAATTTCATGCTGACTGTGTCTTTATTAAGGAGAAAACGAGCAAGAATGTGCTGGCCAAGGGAACTGTTAGAGGAGGTCTTTACTCCCTGTCTGGCTGTGTGCAGCAAGATAGTTCTATTGTTGGCACTCAGCCTCGTGTTGCTGTTGCAGGAGATGGTGTTGTAGCTACTTCTTTCCTTTCTGTAATAAAGCCAATAGTTTGGCATAATCGATTGGCACATCCTTCAGTTGATGTGTTCAACAAATTAGTTTCAAAGTCTCTATTGAACTGTAATAAATATGCTAAAACTAGTGTTTGTAAGGCTTGTTGTATGTCCAAATCACATAGACAACCTTTTACACATGTTCATAAACCTTGTGATGTCCCTTTTGAGTTACTTTATGTAGACTTGTAGACCTCACCAGTTCTAGCGTGCACTGGTGCGAAGTATTTCCTTTTAATAGTGGATGATGCTAAACGCTATATGTGGATTTTCTTCTTGAAATCCAAAGATGAGGCACAGCTTGTGTTTCATTCCTTCATGCGAATGGTAGAACAAAATTTTGATACTAAAGTTAAGACAGTTCAATCTAATGGAGGTAGAGTTTCTGTTTCTTACTAAACTGGGTAGTGTTGGACTGCAACACAGATTGACATGTCCACACGCCTCCCCACAGAATGGTGTTGTTGAAACGCACAACAGAAGAGTTGTAGAACGAGGATTATCTCTTCTTCTTCAGGCTGGTATGCCTTTGCGATATTGGATCTATGCATTTCGTTGTGCAATTTTCCTTCTTAATCGCCTACCATCTAAGTCAATTACCGGTCATATACCTTATCAATTTCTCTATAACAAGCCTCCTGATTATAACTACATAAGAACCTTTGGCTCTCTTTGTTTTCCTTGTTTGAGGGATTACAATAAGCACAAGCTTGAATCTCGTTCTACACCCTGCATCTTTCTTGGGTATGCACCTCAACATAGAGGCTACCTGTGCTTAAATCCTTCTTCAGGAAGACTTTACATTAGTCGCCATGTAATTTTTGATGAAACAATGTTTCCTTACCGAGATACTTTGCCTTCTTCACAAGATACTTTAGAGGAATTTAGTCAGCATTTTTCTTATTTGTTGCCTATGCTTTCTACAAGCTCTACTGTTTCTTCCTCATCACCAATCTGTGATAATCCTCATCTCTCTCCTGCACAATTGATTCCTTCTCCTTCAGAAGTATCACATGAAGCTCCTTCTTCTGCAGTAAGACCAGTGATTTCCTCTTCTACAGATGTATCTTCTTCAGAAGTCAGACCAATGATTTCTTCTTCAGGTATGCCACTTGTGGTTCCTCATTCTGATATACTTCTTGTAGCTCCCACTCATCATATGATCACCCGGTCTAAAACTGGTTCCCTCAAGCCTCGCTTGTATCTATCTTTAATAACACCAACACAACAGGGTGTTCTCACAGAACCTAGTTGTTACAATGATGCACAAGGCATTAAAGAATGGGAATCTACAATGCAGAAAGAGTTTAAGGCTTTAATGGATAATGGAATATGGGAGTTAGTACCTTGTCCAACTGAGGTTGATCCCATAGGCTGCAAGTGGGTTTACAAAACCAAGTTAAACAGTGATGGAACCCTTGACAAGTACAAGGCACGTTTAGTTGCAAAAAATTATCATCAAGTAGAGGGTATTGATTTTACAGAAACTTTCTCACCAATTGTTAAATCCTCTACTATTCGATTGATCTTATCTCTTACTATTAGCAAGCATTGGAAGTTACATCAACAAGATGTAAATAACGCATTCCTCAATGGGAATCTGCAAGAGCGTGTCTTCATGAAGCAGCCTCAGGGTTTTGAGTCCACTGATCATCCAGATTGGGTGTGTCATTTAAGAAAGGCACTCTATGGACTTAAACAAGCTTCACGTGCATGGTTTCACAAGCTGAGCTCCGTTTTAATTAACACTGGTTTTGTCAATTCCCGAGCCGATACTTCTATGTTTTACAGATTTCATGGCTCTTCCACCACAGTGATACTGGTATATGTGGATGATATTATCATCACAGGCAGTGATGATCGATATGTTTGTGACTTAATTCAGTTGCTTAATTCCCAACTCTCTTTACGTGACTTAGGTGATCTTCACTTCTTTCTTGGTATAGAAGTAAAACAGACATCAGAGGGACTGCATTTGTGTCAACACAAGTATATCAAGCAGTTGCTTGTCAAAGCTGGCCTACATTCAGTGAAACCAGCTCGAACACCAATGGCTTCTGGCCCTGTTATGTCTAAGTTTGATGGTGTTCCTTTGAGTGATCCAACCTTGTTTCGAAGTATTATAGGTGCCTTACAGTACTGTGTAGTTACCAGACCAGAGATTGCTTATGCTGTGAATAAACTCTGTCAGTTTCTACATACTCCAACAGATCTGCACTGGCAAGCAGCCAAACGAGTACTGCGATATCTTCATGGTACTTCTTCTCATGGATTGCAATTTTATAAATCTGAGACACTTGGTTTGATTGGCTTTACAAATTCAGACTATGCTAGTAGTCCAGATGACAGGAAGAGTACAGGTGCCTATTGTATTTACTTTGGTGATAATTTGATTTCTTGGATGAGTACTAAGCAAAAAGTAGTTGCAAGATCGAGTGCTGAAGCTGAATACCGAGCTTTAGCACTTGCATCCTCAGAAATTATTTGGCTATGTTCATTGTTACAAGAATTACATGTTCCTTCAGCTCATGTACCAGTGTTGTTCATTGATAGCATCAGTGCCAAGTATCTTGCAGCTAACCCAATTATGCATGCGCGTATGAAGCATGTGGAAGTTGACTTTCATTTCGTTCGTGACTTGGTAGTTGAAGGTGCTTTGGATGTGCGATATACTCCTGCTGAAGATCAAGTTGCTGATGCTCTTACAAAACCACTTCCTGAGTTGAGATTCAGTTCTTTGCATATCAAGTTTATGGTAATTCCTCAACCATAAGTTTGAGAGGGGGTATTGGACAATGATATGTATTGTTTATATACTGAGAAGTATAGGATTATAAGTTCTCAGTTTGTTAGAGTTAGTTACATAATTTCTTTACTTGATCAGCACGTTTAGTGCTAGTTTGTGTATATATATATATATTCTGCGCTTTAGTGCATTTGTTAATAATCAAATATTATTCAATCATCTTCTTGGTTCATTAATGGGAACATCACCCCTAATTAACCCAAATTCATAAATCCAACCATTCAGATGCAAGAATGATCTTTTTATAGGAAGATGCAAGACTTATGAAAATCCATAATCCTTATAAAGTCTACCATAAAATTGTATTTATCAATGTGGAACATTGCCTCTAATCTTTGTCTCTTGCAAAGCTTATCACTATTTATTTTTTAAGTATTTTATTTATATTCTATTCTCTTGGGTCAATTTTCTTTTTTTATTTTTGCAAGGTCCATTTTATTTTATTTTTTTAGGGAAGGCCCAAGGTGTTTTGCTTAATTAATTATGAAAGAATTTATAAGAATTATAGATGTAGGTAAACCTTTTAGAATTAGATAATCCATGATTCTTATAGAGCTTGATATATAATCAGAGGGAATTGATGACTAATATAGTATGATAATGTATAAAAACAACAACAAAAACCCAATTATCATGAATTAGTAACCAAACACACAATTTTACTCTAATGAAAGGTAATTTTATAAAATTATCCTTACTTAACACACATTTGTAAAAGCAATTTTTGGCAAAATGCATTTGAGCCTAAAGTTTCCATTGTTATGATTCTTTTACTTGTATCAAAGCTTCAACCGATTATGCAAAAAAACATTGGGCATCCCCTTATAAAAAAATTAAATGGGCCAAGAATATAAATAAAAAATGTCAAAAATACAAAGTAATGATCTTTGAAAAAAACAATGACCACATTTTGAAGAAAAGTTAGAAGTAATGTCTCACATTGATCAAGTACAATACTCTGCTAAAATTTATAAAGATTAAGAATGTCTCCACCCTTGGATTAACCATTTGAGATAAGGATAGCACATAGTTCTTATGGACTTTGACAAGACTATCATAATTATTTTTGCTTTAATTTTAATGTAAAGGATGTGAAAGATTATGTTAATGGAGACCATTGTGAATAAAATAATAACTACAATTGAGCACATAAATATACCTTGCGTGGTTTTGAGGTCATGGTCATTTCTTCTGCTTTAAGTGATTGAAGAAAAGCCATGATCGAACATACAACAGGAGATAATAGCAGCACTGCAAAACCAAACTCGAACTGCATATAGATTCAAACGAATTTCATATGTAAGAGATATCCACATCTCAATGTTAATAATTTGTTTGATCAAAATTCAGAATTAGTCACTTGATAAAGTAATAGTTTAAAATAGAGTTCAAAGTTACCTGTTGATGCGTAGCATTTATTATTTTAATAGTCTTTGGATGGAAAATCGCCACAATGATAGTTTCCAGGATGAAAACAAAACTAAAAAGCACCCACGCCCTCTCTGGAGTTCCCACAACATGGTGCAAAACAAGCCTGGATAATTGAAGCCATTTTTCAAGCCCATGGAGTCTCAGTTCTTCAGACAATGACATTTGATTGGGCAAGGCATTATCAACACTGTTGGCATCAATGACAGTGCTCTCAACATTATCACGATGATCCCTATCAGCGTCTAAACTACTCCTCTGGAGTAATGCCAGGATAGTCGGATCCAAGCTCTTCTCCATCAACATCATAGCAAAGTTAGGATCCAATCCTTTATCCTGTAAAAGACTAGACAGCTCACTATCACCTTGTCTTGCCTTTTGCTTCAACATAAATGTTATCCTAGGATCATTCAATCTTTCTTGCAATGCTAGAGCTATATTCAAATCTAAAGTTTGTTGATTTGCAGAATTGGAAGTGCTTGAACCACAGCCATGGCTCTCCGGACCACTAGTAGAACAAACCACAGAGGAGTTATTGTGGCCAAAATTTTTATCCGTAAAGGATGCACCTACTTCTGGCTCTGGATTTACTGACCGACACGAACTGCTATGCAATGCTAAACTCGGCCTTCCACTATCTATGCTCTTATCACTATTTATCCCCTCGTGAGAACTTCCAGTCCGACACAAGACATTCCAGTTATTAGCATCAAGAGCATATTGGGCTGAGCCCTTATTGCTTGCTTCAACAACATTACCATGAGGACCTGCTTCAACACTACTACTATGCTTCATGCTTGAGCCACAGCCTTCCGATGAGCTAGACGAACTATTTTGTTCCTTTCTACGAAATCCCTCTCTGAGACGGATCACAGTACTTTTCAAGGCATCTCTTCTTGCTGCCAATGGGTTTGTGACAGAAAAATGACGAGAAACAGCAGCTCCAGATAGCACAGATGCTACAACTGCATAGCTAATGCAATGTCCCAAATACCTAACAGGAGAAAGAATATGATAGCTGCAACTAAAGCAACCAAAACTTTATGGTAATTCATTTAACATATGTGAAATAATCACAAACCAGTAATGGACGCCAAAGCAAATTAGAAACACTCGAGATGTGCCAGCAACAAACAGGGCCACAACACCACTGTCGAGCAGACAGAAGCCATACAAGCATGCTCCCATATTCCAATCTGTAGAATTATAGATATATATTTTTAATATAATAATTTGTATACAAACCTTAGACCAAGTCAGCAATTTTCTAAGATGAAGGACTGAATGTACAACCACCGCATTATACAATAAAAAAATAAAGCAAAACTAAAATAGGAACTATGCAACTACAAAATGGCAAAACATATTAAAATTAGCATTCCACATACCAAGAACAATGACAGCAGCTGATGTAATGGCTCCAAGCCAACGGGCTTCCTTTGCAGTTAGACCATATAAAATGGAGTAAACAACGAGAACAAGGAGTGAACCAAGATAGAGAAACCCAAGATGTGAAGCCCTAAAACAAGTTAGAATACAGGAAGGGAAAGTGAGGAAGATGTTGGAACAAACTTGGATAGAAGCTTAACTAAGAAAAATCTCATATGCATTCCAAACACCCAGCTTAGGCATATACGTAGTGTAAAATCAATACCCAATAGGTCCTGCACCTATTTAACTAAGGTAAGAAAAATAACAAACTTATATGAATTAAATTTATACATTATTTTTAGAATAGTTATCATTTTGATCTATTCTACAATATGCATTGTAGTACTTAAATGATTAGCCATCGAACAGGCCGTTAAAAGGAAAAACAATTCACATCATACATTTTCTTTGATAAATGAAGGGGGGAAGAAGTATAATACAAGAGATTACTATAAGTAAAAAAAAAAAAACATTTGTATTATGCTTGCCTGCTAGATTGTCGAGGATATAACTCGTTGGGGTCTGGTGGTTCCGGTAAAGAGGCCACAGAAGCCACTTCTATACAATCAGAATATGCAAATTTGTATGCCTTCCTCACATACTCATCCACGTCTAACCCATTCCCTGCAAACATAGAAAGAGAAGTTTTTTTATTTTGTGCTAAACATAGAAATAGATGCTTTTTATTTCTTGTTTAACATGTATAGAGGAGGCATGTATGT
Organism: Elaeagnus macrophylla; assembly: GCA_029378325.1. Classification (NCBI taxonomy): domain Eukaryota; kingdom Viridiplantae; phylum Streptophyta; class Magnoliopsida; order Rosales; family Elaeagnaceae; genus Elaeagnus; species Elaeagnus macrophylla. Next base: position 19,239,057 of record CM055642.1, on the reverse strand, counting down.
AAAGAAAGAGATTAAAGCAGAGACAAAAAAAATGAAACCACAAGTAATTTCATTGGCAAGATTACTTCAACTTCTTGTTAATTATTAATGGAAGCAAGTATCCCATCCAGGAAAGAAAAGTAAAGGCCTACCATTAAAAACCATTCTACATATAAAGAGCATGTTGATTGCCAAGGCAATTGCTGATACACCAAAAAAGAAACCAGATGGTGAATACCGCTGAGATGCTTCTGAACCTGCTGTAACATACACAGCACAAAGTTCATATGCACAAAGGAGAGAAACAGCCAGAAGAAGGAGAATAGCAACAGCCTCTGCACAGAAGAAAATGAGGAATTTAAGTGCAAAACATCTGGAAGGAGAATGAGGATATTATGTGCAAATTCCTCAACAGCAGTTCACATTTAACCAAAGAAAACTAGACTACGCAAAGAAAGAAGAGTCAAACTAGCATTATCTTTATAACTGATCCATAAAGAAAGCGGAACTCCAACGTGAATATTCCCACATATGGAAGGTAACCTCCACGTAAATTAACCTTTTCAACAACTGTGTTTAGTACCATTATGGCATTATTATCTGTCGTTATAGACACCAATTTCCACATCATGATATTTCTCCCTCATTTTACACTCCAAAGACCGGAGCCACAGCAGCTTTATCATTGTGTTAGTTTGAAAACAAACCCAGTTTATCCATTCCGAATATACAAACTCATCTAATCTATCAACACATCAAAAAGTTATACATAGTAGGAGTTTCCATTTACAGTAAAAATTGAGTCTACAATTCTAGAACTAAGGCGTGCCTTCCACTAGGGCCTCAAATTTATAACTGTCTCAGACTTCAAGAGAACATGCATGATGAGGATGGTTGAGACGTGTTGAAATAATGGTTGAGAAGCATCTAAACATCAAAATCAAAACCTCTTCAACAATCAAAATTAAGTAAAATGTATAGCCAGAAGCCAAATATATGAAACTCAGCACAGACTCCAAGCAGAGCAGAGAACACTTAACAACTCAGAAACTAAGAGGCCAACTAGTCAGATTTTTTCTCCAACTAGCAAACATTGAAACAAGAAAGATAAATAACTTCTTAATCAATCAAAATATTATGAGATATACATACTTGAGCTTTGCCATTGTGTTCTCCACCAAAGCATAATTGAATAAAAAGCCAATAGAAGAGCAGTACCCGCCATTATAACAGCCAGACCGATAATATCTCGACCCAGTATAACAATCAACCAGCATCCCCATCCAATAAGAACCATAACTGGAGAAATAACAACCAACCAAGCAGAAAAAGATAGAAAGCCACATAGCATATGCAGCTGAGGTCCTTGTAAGATGCCTGGCCATTTTCTGGCAAAGATCCAACTGGAAATACACAAAAGCATTAAAAGAGTTCTAAGCAGACAACACAAAAGACATTAACTAGGGATTCCCAAGGAAGAGGAATAAGGCGCTCCAAATGATTAATACACAGATTGAGGAATAAAATGGGCATAGATAAGAATCGCAGGACAGCCATCCCTCATTGAACACTTCTAAATTTCATTATTAAACACCGTCTCTTAAGTGATCTCATATCATTTAGTAAAAAGAAAGAGAGAGAAAAACCTCCTGGATAAAATATTTAATAGCACGTGCCATGGAAAAATATAAACAAAAACTTGATCATGCCTCAAAGAAAAAGGAGTAAAAAATTCCCAAATAGAGCTCTGGTAGGGTTTCTGCTTTTTCGATTCTTTCTTTGCCATTTTCATCAATTTTTCAGCTCTGCTAGGGTTGCATTCTATGAAACAAAATATAGGGTGCTAATGTAATCTCCCCTTTGGGTAACTACGTTACTTTGGATAGGGTGTAGTGCCTTTCTTAACCTCAACAAGATAGTTTGAGGCTTTTGTAACGATCATGCTTGTTCTATTAATAAAATCTCATCTTCTGACAAAAAAAAAAAACTATGCTTACGTAGGCATGTGCTTTGAGATGTGATGCAACAGGCAAAACAATGCTTTCCTGTAAATCCTTGACATAGTTCTCTACAACTAAAAGAAGGGAAACTTCTCCTCTTAGTTAATATTGGACCATTGGTAAAGGCTAACTTCAAATATTGCAGCTTTGTTAACAGATGAAAAAAAATTTGGTCCTTTGATATTCGTAAAAAATTATGTACATTTCTTGGTAAAATTTAAAACTGAAGCAGGGTTTTAATTTTTCGCACCCGGCCACTTCTGCATTGGGGAACTGTTACTAAAAATGCATAGCAAATTCAGACATATCCTTAACTTCGTAAAAACTTCTCAGGCGGGGATAAAAGAAGAACGAGTTTTCGTGTGATAAACCATGGCAATAAAGCCAATCGAGACTTTACACAGTCAAAAAGGCATCTCAGATAGAAATTATAATGCAAACCCCAAAAATCAAAGCACCGCTTTTAACTAACTCCGTGGACCTGGCAAAAATGGTAACCGAAAAAAAAAAATCTATATCCGTGGAAATGAAATGAAGTACCTATATATCCTCCAGGGCCTCCAGTTCACAGCCCAAAGTAAAGCAAATGAAGCCGAACCCAAGAGGGAGAAAAGGACCCCCGAAATGACGCACGCCAGCAGCACGTGATGCTCATCCCCTTCCATGGCTTCTCTCTCTAACCTGCAGGAGACATGAAACATGCATCAAACCCACGACAAACAAAGAAACAAAGTACAATTACAAACTGAGAGGAAAATATCAAAAATGAAGAGAAGGATTCCATGTTTTCTCACCCCCCCACTAGACTGCAACGTCCATGAATGGAAATTCAGCACGGATAGGTCATTTCTGCAAAATGGGTTAGGAGGTCTGAGACTAAGCCACTAGGATTTGGGGCATGAATATCAGACGGGCAAAAATTGGGAATAATTTTAAGAGAGGGAGCAAGGAGCTCAGCTCACAAATAGAGAACTAAAAAGCTGTAAAAAAAAAAGGTTTTTTTTTTAGGTGTCCAAACGAAGCAGAAGAAGCTGATGGGAAAAATATACTCGGTTATGGTTTGGGGTTTCTTTCTAATTGTTTCACACCCAGAAACATGGATAGGAAGAGAAAGAAGATTAAAACCCTACAGTTTTCAGCCGTGATTGTGTGTATGAGTGAAGAGGAAAGGGGAAAATATTATTTGAAAAAAAGAGGAAAAGAGGCACACACACACCAAAAAAAAAAAAGATTTTTCTTTAAAGAAAAAGACAGAGAAAGAAAGAAATGGTAATAAAAGGGTATAAAATAATAAGAAAGATAGAGAAGCATTTGCCTTTACTTTGACTGTGGGAGTGGTGTTGGCTTGAAAGAACGATAATACTTTCACGTCGGAATATTTGGAGCTAGGTAAATTAATTATAGTTAAATTAAATTAATTTATATAATATTTAATAAAAAAATTATAATATAATTGAATTAAATTAATTATATATATTTATTAAAATAATTTTTTATTATAAAATTTATTTAAATTAATATTTAATTTATTTTTATATTTTTAAAAATAAAAAATATTATTTTTAATTTAAGATAAAAGAAAAAATTAAGACATATAATTTTATAATTAAAAATTTACATAAACTACATTGATTATCCAATACAGCTTAGACTCACACCCATTGATCATACAAAATTTTTACATACCCGTATTATTTTTATAATGTACGATATAATTTGATTTTACAGCTAAAAGTATAACTGTATATAAATTATATGATCAAAATATTTAATATAATGTAACAAACATATCATTAATATAATCATCCTACAGAAGTAATATAAAAAATTAAAAAAAAACGCTTGGGGTGAGGTTAAGATTTAAGAGTGCTTGATAAAAATAAAATAAAAATTCATTCAGCAAACTTTTTCTTTATAAAAAGTTATTTATTTTCTTTTTGGAGCTAGAAAATTCTCCTTTCGAGCTAAATTTACCTTATTAATGATTTTTAATATTTTAAGAGTCAACGTTGTTGTAAGAAGTGATTTCGTGAATTAGTAGGTGAAGAATAATGTTGTCTATACCAAAATTTTTGAAGGTGCAGGAAAATTCAGTAATTTAAGTAATTTTTTATTCCTATATAATTTTTAAAATTCAAAAACTTTTGTTGACCCAAGTGGTTATTGTTTCCCTATCAACTGTTTTTTCTTTCTTTGAAGAAATTTTTTTTATACAACATTAGTAGAAAAAAAGTGTATACTTAAAAAAAAATAGATTTAAACCTCTCTAACCCCTATTTTTAGATAGTATTGCAATTAAATGGAGATCACTCTAACCCCTATTTTTAGATAGTATTGCAATGAAATATATAGCATGATATGATTGGATGTTCTCATTCTCATGCTATTTGTTCACCGGAGTACAGCGGATATTTTCTACAAGAGTTTCAGAAAATTTGGGAATATTGGATATTTTCAACTAAAAAATAATATATATATATATATATATATATATATATATATATATAAATTATATATATATATATATATATATATATATAATTATATATTTTATGTTACAAATTAATAAAATTTATACATAAAAATAAAATAAATTTAAAATTATATTTAATAAATATTAAATGTAATGTATAAATTATATATATAATTAAATTATTTATTTTTGTAATTGTTACAAATTAAAAACAAAATTTATTTTTAATTATAATTTTGTATTCTTTTAAGTAAAATATAAAATTTATATAAAATAATACGGAATTTGAGTTGGGGAATTTGATAGAGCAATAATGTAATCCCTTAACCTACACCCACAAAAGAAATTTTTTCATCGAAGTTTTCTTCATAGGTAAAAAATTTGAATTTTTTTCACGGTTATTTGCCCAAAAAAAAATTAACAACACTATTTTTAGATTTTCATAGCCTTTTATTTTTAATATTAATAAATTGTATCTCTACTTTTTTTATATTGTATTCATTAGTTTAATATTATCTTGGTAATTTAAAAAAAAAAATCACTTTTTTTAATCTATACAACTCTTATTTGAAATATAAACATGTGTGAATGTATTTCTTTTATAAGCAATATTTAAAAAAGAAAATTGATTAGTAATTATTGTGTTATGTGTGGATGTAACTGGGTTAATGTCCTATGTTTGTTTTCACTAAATTAAGTTAGCCATATTATCTATCCTAGATATAAAAAAAATTATTACAAAAATACCATAAAAATCATAAATAAACATACCAATCTTATTGCATGACTATCCAAATACTAAATCTAAATAGAGTGTCATTTATGTGTAAAATATTAAATGAATAATATTTAATAAAACCATCGTTATAATAAATTTAGAATGCTTAAACTAAATTATTAAAAATTAAAGACAAATATGTATAAGCATATCTAAACTCATAACAATTAATGACTTTTTAAAACTAAATTATTTGTCTTTTTGATCTACACTTTTTTCAAAAAAACATTTATCTTTCTCTTTACTTTCTCACTTACGATAAAATATCATATATAATAGAACTAAATGTATGTCATGAGGACTATAACTACTATATAAATATATAATAATTGTAATTTTATTTTAATCCATCATTAAAATACAAATAATTATTAGGTCTTTACATATTAAAGGCTTACATTCTACTATATACATTAAAGTCCTATCTACTTAAACCTTATTAGACTACTTTTAAAACAAGCTTAAATCTTATATGACAAACCCAACAAATAATTATTCACATATAAGCCCAATGTTGGATTAAAGATTCAACAATCTCTCACTTAAGTTATACGTGCAACTTTATTATGCATTGTAAAATGCTGTTATTATCAAAATGCATCTATAACCAAGTCGGTCCATCAATCATACCAACATAGGATCAAACGGCTTTCATTACATCATTTGTAACTCAATCCATCAATGAATATGTATACTAATACAATTGAATGGCAGGGATTATGATGTGGATGTGTAGCATGAAAATTTCATGTAATGTGATTTTAACATAGCTATGTTTAACTGATTCTCTCTTAAATCTTAGTGAGATCAAACCATTCTAGATTCAAAGTGTAAGTAAACCAAATTTTTACTTCTGTAGAAAATAACCTCAAAATATTCATAAATTAAAATAACAAAAAATGTGTCTATATTAAATAAACACTTAAATTTACAAACTTTCCTAAAATTGAATATCTTCAAATGATATAACACTCATACGAATAGTGTGCTAGAGAAATATTTTGGATGACAATCCCTTAATAAGCGAATCTGCTATCATGAAGTTTATATTGATGTACTTCATAAACAACTGTCCACTTTGAATTATTTTCTTGACAACTAGGAACTTGTTATTAATATGCTTTGATAGTATTCAGCTCCCGTTGTTAATGAAATATAGCAGTATTGTTGACTTATTTTTACAAAATAACTTGAGTGATCTTCCAATACCATTCACTATGCACAATCCTGTGACAAATTTTGCAGCCATATTCTCTAATTGAATTTCTCATAACATGTTATGAATTATGCCGCCATGGTAGAAGATGTAATAAGTGACTATTTATCACTCTTTCAAAATATTGTACCCTAACTAGCAAATAGACATAATTCGATGTAGATTTCATACTATTATTGCATCCAACAAAATCGGAGTTAGTATTTAGTATACTCTATGGTCTCATATTGATATGTAAGCATATACTCTTTTGTTCTCTGTAAGTACCTTAAGGACTATTTGGCTACCATTCAATGGTCCATTTTTAGATTGTTTAAATATCTGCTCAATATTCCAAAACGTACATAATATTCGGACATGTATATATCTGAGCATACATCACATTCCCTATTGCTAATGCATAAGGAATTTTGTGCATTTTCTTTACCTCTAAATCATTCTTAAAACACTGATTAATAGTAAATTTGTTTCCTTTAATCATATAGGTATCACTTAGTTTGCAATTATGCATCCCATATCTCTTGAGAGTCTTTTTGATATAGTTCTTTTGCGATAATTCCATAATATCCTGAGTGCAATCATGGTGTATATGTATGCCTAAAAAAAAAAGATGTCATCAAAATCCTTCATCACAAAATTTTTAGCTAGAAATCTCTTAGTTTCTTATAATAAGTCTATATCATTATTAGCAAGCAAAATGTCATTGACATATAAAACCAAAAAAAATATACTTCTCCCATGAAACTTATGATATATGCAATCATCGACTAAGTTCATCCCAAAACCAAAAGAGATGATCATTTAATGAAATTTGAAATGCTATGTCGAGATACTTGCTTGAGCCAATAAATGATTTTTTTAAGTTTTCAAATCATATTCTTTAAGTCTCCTGACACAAAATTTGTTGGTTACATCATATAAACTGTCTCATCAATGTTGCCATTGAGAGACGCAATCTTTACATCTATCTGTTGTAACTCAATTTCAAAATATGCCCCCAATGTCATTATAATTTTGAAAGATTTTTTCAAATAAATCGAAGAGAAAGTCTCTTTATCGTCAATGCATTCTTTCTTTATAAAGTCCTTTGCGACAAGACGAGTCTTGTACCTTTCTACATTGCCTTTTGAATCCTTTTTGGTCTTAATTATCCATTTACAATAAATAGGTTTTGCACATTATGGCAATGGGACAAGATTCCACATGTCATTGTCTTTTATGGACTTAATTTTCTCATGCATGACACTAATTCATGTGTAAGAGTAGGGGTGAATATATATGGGTTAGTTTGGGTTTAGATTAAAATTGGAACCAACCCAATATGATTGGTTCTTTAAAAACGAAAACCGAATCAAATTTTTTTTTAAAAAAACCAATCCAACCCGAACTAAATTTTTTGGTTTGGTTTGGTTTAGGTTGGTTAAAGGAAATTTCTTCCTTTTTTTTCGGTAATAAATTTTGTTTATTAATTTTTTTTAAACTCTTGTATTATATATAATTTCTAATGTTTTTAATGTTAATTTTATTATAATACCTAAATTTAAAAATATAGATTTAGATCACTTATCTAATACCATTATCCATATCAAATACAAAGTGCAAGAAAATTTTAAAATTAAGACAAATAAGCAATAAGGAATAGTAATCACATATTTGGCAAAATTTGCTAACTTTTAGATCCATTAATATTGTTCAGTAATGTTCTTCATGCAATGAAAACTCTACCAACAAAAATATGAAAGACGATATAATTATAAATTTATAATTGATAAATAATTAAATAATACAAAATTAATATATCACGTGGATAAAAAATAAAATAAATGAGAGTATCTGGTAGAGAATTTCATTTAAATGTTCAAACTGTAATGAAAAAAATGGACAAAACCTATTTATCTCTTACTAACAAAGTAGGGGACAAATTTTTCCAAAATATTACCGGAAATGAAAAAGGTTGTCCTCATAAACATAACTAATTAACAATAAATAACAAATCAAAACATATAAATTCAAATATCTATTACATATAGACTACAGTCTATTACAAAATGGAGAATATGAATAAAATACTTAAATTATCCAAAAAAAAACATAAAAATAAAACTTCAAACATGTTCTAAGGTCCCACCTTCTAATATATTAATAAAACATAAATATTATATTAAAATTATTTATGTCGTCAATGAGTTTATTAAGGTATGTTATTTGCCAAACATGTCTACAAAAATAGAAAAACCAATAGTCCACTATAAATTAAATAAATTAAATTGTAATGATTATATAAATATTTAAAATATGTATTATTTATCATACTTACCTAGCTCAAGATAAATATAAATATAAATATAATAATATAAAATTAAATGGGTTGGTTCGATTTTTTTAAGATTTTAATAAACAAAAATCAAACCAACCAAATATTAATTGATTTTTTATTATGAAAAATTGAACCAAACTAAAAAATTGAAGAACCGATTTTTTCTGAGTTAGGTTGGATTGGTTCTATATTTTTTTGTTCACCCCTATCTAAGAGCTAGAAATTTTCATAATTTGATGGAAGTTAATTGGATCTTATTTCATCATTCCAATGCCAGCCTCATGTTATTGGAGAAATATAATGTAGTCATCTGGTAATGCACTTATCCTTTCTTTAGTAGATCTCTTTAATGACATAGGTTCTTGAGATGAGTTTGTTCTTCTAGGATATTTATTGAATAGGAGGTTCTCCGACATTATCTTGATTTGTTATATCTTGAACAAAAACAAAAATAGGATCATAATAGATGCCAATTGCACCTGAGAAAATATCAATGTATTTATCTTCAAAGATAAAGTCACTAACATTATCTCCCACTACAAACTCAACATACATAATGAACCAAGCATTTTTCGACTCAAAAATTGACTCAGATACGGGATCATAAAACTTTTACCTCATAGATCTTTTAGAGTATCCAATAAAATAGCAACCCATTGTCCTTGAGTCCAGTTTTTTTTTCTTTAGGTCTTAATGCTTTACCTCAGCTGAACATCCCCAAATATGCAAATGTTTTAAATTAAACTTTTTGTTAGTCCAAAGTTCATAAGGAGTTTTGGTTATTGCTTTAATTTGAATAATGTTAAGGATATATGTTGAAGTCTTAAGTGGTTCTCCTCAGGGTGTTTCTAGTAAGGTAAAATGACAAATCGTACTCCTCACCATATTCTTAAGCATTTTGATCATCTTTCAGCAATACTATTTATAGTAGGCAAACTCGACATAGTGTACTATGGGATAATACCACATTCCTTTAAGAACTTAGCAAATAATCATGAATGTTGTTCACTTGAACTGTCATATCTATTATAGTAATCACCACTATGGTAAGATCTAATGTGTTTGATCATTTTCATGAGTTGGTTCTCAACTTCTTTCTTATAACTTTTGAACATATCAAGTGATTATGACTTTTCATGAATGAGAAATATACGACTATACGTACAAAAATTATTTAGGAACTTTATAAAATATTATTGACCATTTTAAGGGACCATAGGGAATGTTCCACAAATATTTATACATATAAGTTCTAAAACTTTAAAAGTTCCGTTGACTTCAAATCTCATTTAACTGGTTTCTTTTCCTTTATATAGTTAAAATAAATATCTAAATTTGTAAAATTTAAAGGGTTTAGAATTTCGTCAGACTCAAGTCATTTTATTATATTTTTTGAGATATGAACCAATCGCATGTGCCATAACATAGTAACCTCAGAACAAACAAAATTAAGAAGCATACATTCCTTAGCACGCCATGTGTGATAATTGGCACATTGTTTCTTCTTATATCCTTTAGCTTTGCAAAAGAAACAATCAATACCTTTCGATTCATTTGGTTTCTTTTGTTGTTTTTTAGGTGTTGTATATGCAGCTTTCTTATCCTTCTTTATTTTCTTTACCTTGTCCTTATTCTTAAAGATTGAGGTTAGGTGAGCACTCTTTACCATATCTTGCTTCAACATTTACTCTTCTTGAACACAGTATGAGATGAACTTATTTAGAGACCAAGTCTCTTTTTGACAGTTGAAGCTAAACTCAAACTAGCTAAATTATGCCAAAAGTGATATCAAAACTAGATGCACTAACAGTCCTCAAAAAGCTATAGCTTAAGTGCTTTTAATTTAAAAGCAAGATAAGACACTTAATGATGTACTTTCTCATATTGCATTTACTCCTATATCTCATTAAAAATTAGACTTGTCAAGGGAGTATCTATTTCAATCTTTTCGTTATTGACAAACCTCTTTTCAATATTTATAAGGAACTCTTTAGTTATATTAATTTTTTTCAAACATTGTGTCTAAGAATGATTCTGAAATGACCTTCTTCATAATTATTATACACCTGTGATTTGATCTCTCTCACCTTTCATTTTCCTTCTTTTCATTAGAAATACTCTTATCCATAAAAAATAGCGGATAATAAACCTCTAAAGCAAAGTTGAGATCTATGATTCCAATAACTATCAATATGTTCTCTTGTCATGACTTAAAGTTAGTATCATTTTGCATAAGAATAGAGTTGAGGTTGACAGTAGTATTAGCAAATTTATTCATGGTTGAATCCAAGAAATAATAAACAAATATAACAAGCTTATATAAGTCTTAAAACCAAAAATAACAAATTCAAACAAGCTAAACAACATCTTTAATACCCGGTATTCCATTAATATTTTATCTTTGGACAAAATATTAATTTGTAAGTCATATATTTGTGTAGTAATCAAACACTTACAATAAGAACATGTCGAATAATAAATCTTCCTTTATGTCGATTTATTGTTCATATGTAAAATTAAATAATTATCACGCATTTATTACCACAAATGTTCATGTATATATATTAAATATCAATCTTTCTTTGAGCTGACTAATATTCATATAAGTTATATGCACATAATCGTTCATATTATAAAACAAATCAATTTTTATAAAACATATCACTTTTGTAACATGTCGCTTCAATTAATTTATTTTAAAACATAAATAAACATACTATTTTTTGAATTTAAAATTGCCCAAAAAAATATATTTTTTGGTCAAACTCAACACTGATCAATTTTGGTCAATTCTAATAAACTCCAACACTGGTTTAGTCATTAAAACCCATATTTATAATTTAACTCATTAATTCAAATTTATGCTCAAATTCTCATTAAGGTTATAAATGTCATTGCATTTAAAAAAAAATATTTGTGGGCTTTAAAAAATTTGTGTAAGAATTACCAAAATAAAGGTATTAAAGACCTTGTATGGCCGCTAATAAAGCCAAATGAGAGTTTTATAAAAATAGCTGTAAGTCAATGTTTTAGATCGTTTAATTTACAAAATTACCCCTATATTTCCGGCCAGCCTCTCACAGTCTCACTCTCTGTATTGTGGGAGCTCTCCAAAAAACCTAATTGCCTCTCTAAGGTATCAGACTTGAGATTTCATAAGTCAAATAAAAATTTATGAGTTTATATATCAAATGTATCTCTATCTATTTGACTATTTGTACTTTTCTTCCTTTCAGATCTACTCGATTGAGAATGGTTTTTTTCGACTTGCTTTTTTTTTTTTGCTGTGAATTCACTTTTTATGCATATAAGCTTTTAATTGTATATATGATATGAGTTTTTCTTTTACTTTTTTTTTTTTGCTAATAGATCTGTTCATTGCTGTATATTTCATTATGTATTACGACTTGTAGTGGATCTGTTCATTACTTTTTTTACCTTGTACTTTTTTTTTTTTTTACCTTGTACTTTTATATCTGATATATGAGTTATTTAGGTTGTTGGGCTTTTTTTCGACAGGAAGTTCATCACAAAGAAAGAATTGGATCTTTATTAGAGTCTTCTCGGCCCTTTCTATACTGTACGTCTTTTTTTTTTTTTTCCTTCCATTAAAGCAATTGCGAAGATGATGAAATTTTGTGATTTATTGCCCTTGCATGGCATAATTTTTAATTCCGATACATTTTTTTTCTATTCTCGCTCTACGACAGCATTTTTGGAAGAAAGATTTACAATTTTATCCCTTTCTTTATCTTCTTCATTTTATTAATTTCAATCGATGCCCTTCGTGCTACTTTATTACATATCTATTTACATAATATGTATATGATACTCTGTTTTACCTAAAAAAATAGAGTATCTCAAAGTTATCACTATAGTTGAAAACTAATTAAAAGCATTGTTTTCCTTCCAGAAAGTTTTGAATCACTAATATAAAACAAGATTTTAGTTTTCATTCTCTGTAAAATTCATTTAAGCAAGAACAGAGCAGGGACATATACAACATAAAAATAATACTAGAAGCATTAAATAATAAAATATTTATCATCCCATCGATAAGTGAATAGTAATTAGTGTAATTAGTATGTAGCTTCAAGATGCGAAATAATCCCATTTACTTCATTTGATACAATGAACAGAGTTCAGATTATTTATATTATCCACAAATTTAATTGTAGACGATTTGAAGACATGTTATTCCATAATTTTCCAGAACAAAAATCTATTTTTTCTAGCATCCTTGTACCTTAGTTCTAATAAGATTTGGACAAGTCCTTTTCTTAAAAGAAGTTATATATGAGCATTACATAGATATCTATATAACAACAACACAGAGGCCTGACAGAAGGAAGTACCATAAAAAGAAAAAGGTGATTTACATAGGTTTACATAGTATGTAAATCAGTTTACATAGTATGCAAAAGAACATACAGAGCCACTAAAAGCAAGAAGACCAACTACATCTTTTTGGCTGCAAGCTTTATAACACATAGACAAATGTTATAACAAGAGAGAGCCAAGGTATCACAAACATTAATAATGTAAATGAATCGGAACACACCTTCAATTGAAGCGTCTTTCATTAATGGAAGAAGCAATTCAACTTCATGCAAACTGTCTGATGTGCATGGCTCATTATTAATGACCTAAACATGTAATAAAGTAATGTAATTTAACGACTAAAGCCTAAGGACCAGCAGAGATGAAAAGGAACAGAACTTTCAAGAAAGAACCTCTAATGGAGTCTAGCTTCAAAATTATACTGCAAAAAACTATTACTGCAAAAAACTTATTCTTTGTAATTTTTGTTTACATACTATGTAAATCAGTTTACATAGTATGTAAATAGATTTACATACTATGTAAACATGAAGTTAACATGTTTACATACCATGAAGTTAACATGTTTACATATGTAATTCAAATTCAAACTTCTTCGAGACAAATAACTCAAATTATCAGCGGACTACAGAACAATAAGAGAGATCCTTTAATGGCTATGTCAATAATAGGAAAGAGCCACTACAGAACTTGTCTCTGGATCATCCACTTGAAAATATCGTGATTTTGGCTAAGGATCAATGTGATTGCAGATTATATATTCACAAAATGTGTGGTCCGTAACAATACAAAAAATTATATATTCACAATATGTGTGGGATATATATATATATATATATATATATATATATATATATATAAAACTTGTTATACCAGTGATTTTGTGGGATAGTCATAAATTTACAGAGCTATTTTGATTCTAATTTCGTGTGAGAGTAGAGAAGAAAACTGAAGGATAATTGTGTAATTTATCTAATTTTGATATAACTAAAACGCACAATTTTGAGCTTATTATTGCTAGTTTTGGAAATTTTAATTTTTAATTAGAATTGAAGCTATTTAGGCAAATCACTCAAATTTTGTCATCTGGACGTATATTTTAGGTACTCTTTTACGCATTTTTTCATCCCTCTTTTCACTCTCTCTTTTTATCTATTTATATATAATATAAAATATCACTTTAATTTTTATTTTTATATATAATATGTTATATTTATTATTATTTTATATATCACATATTGCATTAATTATATTTACATCTATCACCAGTTGGGTTGCCAAATATCCACTAAGAATTTAAGATGTTACATCAAATTTCATATCTATATTTGAATGTAACATATTACATTTCTATCCAACCATATCGCCAAAGCTCCGATAAAGTTGTTGTCAATATCACCCTAGGGGCAGAGGTAGAAATTTTTATATGAGGGCTAATTTTCATAACATTAAAACATATATGATTAATTTCAATCAAAATGCACAATATTAATACAATAATATTACTAAGCAAATAAGCATTAAGCATTAAAGTATATAAGATTATTAATTTATTAATGTATGATTATTAATTTTGATTTCTGAAAGGAGGAAAAAATAAAATAACTTATCTGTTGGTTGCTGGTAGTAGCGTGGTGGTCGGATTCGGTGCATGAAGTGGAGTGGACGGCTGGAGGCAGAGGCAACCAGGCTGGTGTGGTTATGTTGTCTGCTGTCTTGTCCCATCTCGCTCGTGTTGGGCTTTTTTCTAGAGTCAGAGGCAGGCCACACTTCACAGACCACAGTCAAGCATCGTTGGCATAATTGGTCACCGAGAAGGAGCGGCTAGACGTTGGAGGCCAGCGTTGAGCAAGGACAACGCGAGGCGAGGGGATCTCAAGGGGTGGGGTGGGTGTATTAGGTTACCTTTTTGGGGTAAAATGATAATTTTATATTAAAATTGTTAGTTTTAAAAAAGGAAACAAAATTTAACCCTAGTATTCTACCGCGGGTTGCTGTTTAACGAAATTGTTTGTTATGATACCACAACCAAACACCAAATTGCTAATAATCTTTGATCTGATTAAATTTGAAAAAAAAAAATTGAATCTTTCAAATGCAAGAAATCATTTTTAAGTTAAAATATCTAAAGACATATTTGGTATACTGTATTAAATAGGTTAAGTATAATTATATTAGATTAAACTGTATTAAATTATATTATAATTAATATGTACAGTGTTTGGTGAAAAAATATATAATATAGTCGGATTAAATTGATTATATATATTATATTAAAATAATTTATATTTAAAATAATTTTTTATTAGAAAATTTATTTAAATTAATATTTAATTCATTTTTATATTTTATTACATTTTTTAAAATAAAAAAAATATTATTTTTAATTTGAAAAAAAAGAAAATGTTATCATATATAATTTTATAATTAAAAATTCATACATATTAAGTTAATTGTTCAGTACGATTTAGATCCACGCCTTTTAGTCATATAATTTATTTACATAATCATAATATTTTTATATATATAATATAGTCTAATTTTA
The DNA here is from genome assembly GCA_029378325.1 of Elaeagnus macrophylla. Lineage (NCBI taxonomy): Eukaryota > Viridiplantae > Streptophyta > Magnoliopsida > Rosales > Elaeagnaceae > Elaeagnus > Elaeagnus macrophylla. The sequence continues at coordinate 19,223,408 of CM055642.1, read as the reverse complement.
CAATATAATGCATAAATATATATAAATTAGATAATTAATATGTTTAATACAGTGTAACAAATATGTTATAAGTACTCGATTTAATAAACACGTGTTTTATGATATTTAGTAATCAGTATAGTATAATAAATATGTGGTAAGTACCTAATTTAATAGAAATACGTGGCAAAAATATGAACAAGAAATGGGAATTTGATAAAGGTGGGTTTTTCGTCGTAGCAATTTTAATCTAAAATTTAGAAGACTTAAATACAATAAAACTTAAAATCAAAATTATTTGATTTAAAAATAATAAATAATCATAAATTAAAAATAAATTTAATTTTTAATAATTCAAGACGTAAAGCAACTAATGACTTTTTAGGGCAATAGTTTTCTTAGTACAATCATTTACCTTTCTGTCTACTTTTACATTGACGATAATATATAAAATATAATAAAATTGGATGTATGATATGAGAATTATAATCATTATATATATATATATATATATTTTATATATATATATATATATATATATATATATATATATATATTTATTTATTTATTTTAAAAATATCTAATAAAATTTAAATAATTCAAACTTTAATGTATTTAATATAATGTAAGCTTTTAATATATAAAAGACTTAATTATTATGCTTTGTATATATACGTATATATATGTATGTATACGTTAGCATAATGTTTAATTACTATGCTTTGCACCCTATCGAACGTAGTAAATATTAAAAAGGTGAACTTCTTAGAATTTCAATTGCACTAGACTAACATTCATATACCAACCAGGCCCATATCAGATTTGGCTTGGGTTGCAGAAGTAGAGCTGCCCTTGTAATTGCTATCAAACTTCAAAAATGAACCAGTTAGCTCACAAGTATTGGAGTTCGGGACATATATAAACAATAAAAATGATAAAAATAATTTTTTTGTTACGAACATATTACAGAAAAACTTAAAAATTATAATAATTTTTTTTTAAATATCTTGATGCAAGGTTTTGTATATAGTACAAAAATAATTTTTTATTTTATACAAATTATAGAAAAAATATATAAATTATAACAAATAAATTTTAAATATAAACACAAGATTTTGTGCGTGATATAAAAATAATATTTTTATTATATACATGTTACAAAAAAATTTAAAAATCATAATATATAAATTCTAAATGTCTTAATGCAGTAAATATATGAACGCAAGATTCTGTACATAATACAGAGAGAATATTTTTATTCTGTAAAAAAAAAAAAAAAAAAACTTATTGTAATTTGATTCTAACTATATGAATGTATATTCGATTCATATTTTATAAAAAGTATAACAATAATATTTTTATTCTCTGCAAGATATAGAAAATATTTATATGCCAGTTGTGGTGCCAGACCTTCGACAATGTTACCAATAATGGTCCTAGAGATTTGATGGTGACGTTGGTGAAAATTGGATGCAGGATTATTTTAGTCTTTTTAATGTATACGTATATTTTTTTAACTGAATTTTAATTAATAAATATGCTTTTTATATTTTTTCTATTTCAAATATTGAATTTTTTTTTTCTTTTGTTCTTCTTCCCTCCTCTTTTGGTTTTAACTAATTTTGATTCGATACGTTTTGCACGAGACGGTAATTGAAATTTAATTAGTATTATTATTTTAAAAATATATTTTAGAAAATAAGAAGAAAAAAAATAAAGTATTGAAATATAAATTTTCTTTTAGGTTGCTTTTGTTGTAGCAAATTGAAAAATTGATGTTTAAATTTTGTAGAAAAATTTAAAAAAATATATTTAAAATAAATAATTAATTAATTTGTTATATTAATAAAAAAATAAATATACAATAATAATTATTATATTATCAATATGTGCGATAATGCATGCAATTCAAACACATGCAAGTCAAATATATGATGACAATATACATGAATTTGTACAATTAATATAAGTTTATTATTATTATTTAAGAAGGTAATTTAAAATGAAGATAATATACAAAATTTAATAGAACATAATAAGCATTTTTATACTTATTTTTTGGCTTCAAAATAATATATGTTGGTTGAAGATTTTTTTAAATTTATATGAGATATCAAAATAAGGGTAAATAGAGTTTTTTTTTTTTTTTTAATCACAAAACCATATGTGGTGTTGCAAAATATCAATTAACTAAAAAATATTTTAAAAGCATTATTAAACATTTTTAATTGTAATAATTTTACCAACTCCGTTAATTTGTTAACAAAGTATCGTTTGGGTGTTGAAGATGTAGAACGAAGGTGTGAGATCGGATTTAGCAGGAAGTTTCCTATTCTCATTGATCTTTTGGGCGACCTAATTTGAAAAGTCGGTAATTGACTCACTTTTTTCATGCTGGAAAAATCACTATTTCTACTTAATTAATGATAGAAGTAGGTCGGTTGATTTTTAGCCAAAAAAAATTAATTGATACAACTTAATCAGTTAGACATTTTTATAAACTAAAATCTATCTACCTATCAAAACTAACCGAACCGCAAACTAACTTATTTAATCGGTTTGTTCGGTTTGGTTCCATCAGTTTGGACATAATATATTTATTAAAAAAAACATAAACATAAGAATATCAATCTCACTATCATATCATCTTTAATTGAATAAAATCATGTAATAAGTTTTAAGCTTATATAAATATACTATGATCATAATATTTAAATATAGTCATGTATGAATGCTAATAAAAATAAAAAATATGTCATTTTATATATAAAAATATTATTTTAAATATGTAAGTTTGGTTCGGTTGAAATATGTTTTTTTTATAAACCATAATCGAATCGATTTAATCGATTTTTTAGAAAGTTGAACCAAATTGAACCTACTGGACCAACAAAAATTGACTTAAAATGTTCGATTTAGGTTCGGTCTAGTTGATTCGGTCAATTTTCTAAATTTATGCCCATCCCTACCAACCACCTTTATTATTTAAAAATATTAAAATTAAATTAATAATCAATTGAATTAGTTTAAGTGCAAAAAATTGTAGGCAGACCAGAGTTTGCATCAAAATCGTTAAACGTGGCAAAAGGTTCTATAAAAATGCAAAAAAAAAAAAAAAAAAAAAAAACATTATCATCAACGAAATGCCTCTAATTAAAGTTGTTCCTTGCACCAAAATTGCTTATATTTTAGGTCCTTGAGTCTCTCCTTCTTTTTTTTTTTTTTTGCTACATACAAGCCTCGAACTCGAGAGCTCCTCCTTATTAGGGCGGTTACATACAGTCTCTCCTTCTTATTGATGCTTAATTATCGGGTGCGATGCCAAACAAGGACAGTAACTTAAAAAAAAGTCAAATTTAGTATTGTAATTCTTGTATTAAGCTGTAAAAGTATATTAATTTAAAAAAAGTTTTAAAAGAGTAAAAGTGACTATAATTGATGCATGTGTTGAATAAATCATTATTTTAATTGAGGGCATTTTTGGAATATAAAAAAAGAATATTTTATCCAAAAATATCTCACCGTTTCCCTCCATTTTCATTCTTAGCACTGCCAGAGCCTCTCTCTATTTTTTCCTTATTTTCTATTCTTTCTTTTTTCTTTCTTACTTTCTTCTCTTCACATTTCCATTTCTCTTTACTTTATGCCAGACAAGGCTTATATACATATGTATGTTTTGGAAAAAGAAAGTGACATATTTTCCTCAGAATATAGGATTTGATATGTTCCGAGTATTAACCATGCAATAAGAAACTAATAAGAAATATATATGTACTATTAGAATCATTCTTGTTTAACAAAATATTACAATTAAAATATCCAGACACTTTCTTTGCATTATCAGTTTAGTGTAAAATTGAGAATGTCAATAAAAGTGTTTCAATAATAACATGTGATATATATTAATCTTTACAAAAATTATTACAAAAATGACAATCCAAACAACTTGTACTAAATTATCCTCAATTTTGTCCCATATACAAGTTGTCCAAATTCTTTGATTTGAATATTCTTCAAGCTGTTGTCTTTCTTCACTTCCTCTTTGAAAATGGACTGTAAACACTGTCAGTTGTTATTGCACTTTGTTGTGTTTCAATTACATGTTGTATACTTAGTTGTTCCTATCAAATAAAAAAATTATAACATGAATAATTTTGCAGCTTTAACGTAACATAAATTTTGAATGGTTATAATGTAGTTTTAACATAACATAAATTTTGAATGGTTACCTGCACTGATTCTTCAGATAATACATGTCCATGCTTTTCTTCTTGTTCAATTTGTCCTGATCGCTTCTTGCATGTCTTCATGTTATGTCCAGGTTGTCCACATATTGAACACTTAATTACAACCCCAATCCTTTTCATCCTATCTGGTTTATCACCCTTTCCAATAATTACAGATTTTCCCTTCATTCCAATAAAGTCAGATACACTTGACTTAAATCTATTTTTTCTAGGTCTACCACCCCTTTTCTTTGCAATTGGAGGCACAATATGGTCATCACTTAGTTTATCAGGTAATTCCCAATGGTGCCAACTTGGAATAGGGTCAACATTTGGTAAGTATGCAAGCTCAAAGTATTGTCTAGTCAGTTTTGGGTGTATGTATATTATTGGATCTCCATTTTGATACATAATACAAGAAATAGCATGTGCACAAGGTAGTCCACTAAGAGTCCATGTATAGCAAGTACAAGTTCTTGAGTTTAAATCTACTACAACTCTTTCACAACTTCCAAATGTTACCTCATATACATTTCCTCCATTGTGTATTGCTTGACACTTTCTAGATTCTTTAACCTTTAATCTATAATCCTCTAAGGTATTAGGTCCAATAACATGTGTCCACTTAGTAATTTCTTGTTTTTTTTTATTAAATCTATCTCTAATGTATTGTCTGATACTTTCAAGCAATGTCAGAAATGGCTCACTTCTATATTTCTTCAACACTTTGTTAAAACTCTCACAGTGATTGTTAACTTGGTAATCACAAACTGATAAAGAACTTAACAATAAAAGAAAATTAAATTAGATAAATGTAAAATAATAAAGAAAAATAGAATGTAAAATCAAAATTAAAAAAGCTAACATTGTACCTGAAGTAAGCTTTACTCCAACACTTGGGATCTTTATTTTTTAACCACTTATATGCTTCAAAATCATCATTTTTTAAGCTTTGCATACATCTACTAAATTCAGTTTTTGTTGTAGCTCTTGCAATAGCCCAAAAATGACTTCCAATCTTAATTGTATTGTTAACTTTTACTCCTTTTGTAAAATTTTGAAGAATATGCCAAGCACAGTGTCTATATTCTACTTGAGGAGTTAGGTTCTTAACAACCTTAATGAGTCCTGGATGCTCATCACTCATAAATGTCCACCCTTCTCCACTCTCAATTTCTAAATCACCAACTAATAACTCCATAAACCATTTCCATGTTTTCTCACTTTCACCATCAGTCACAGCATAAGCAACAGGGTAGATGCCACCATCAGCATCTATCCCAACAGCACACAACAATTGACCCTTATCAGGTCCTGATAGAAAACAACCATCCAATCCAACATACTTCCTACAACCTCTAACAAACCCCTCCTTAACAGAACCAAGACACACATATATGCTTTCAAACCTATCCACCATGACTCCAGTTGGACCTTCAACATTGGCAATCACCAACTCAGCAGTAGTATTTAAATTGGCCTTCTTTAACTCTACAACATACTGTTTTAATAGGTAATATTGCTCTTCATACTTTCCATGTATCAAATCTTTTGCTTTCCTCTTTGCCCATTTTACTTGATGCTCAGTTATGTCAACATGTAGATTTTGCCTCACATGATTAGCTATTGTCCTCCAATGACATCCAACATTGTTTTTCAAGAAGTCTAGATGCTCCTTTGCCACAAATGAGCTAGTAACTTGCTTGCATTTGTAGTTCCTCTCACATTTGTGTTGATCTTCTTTATGACATTCCTTGACAATGAAAGTGTTAACATTTTTCAATCTTATTGCTGTCATCCTCCAAGGCAAACATCTTGGGTTCATACACTGAACTGCAAATCTGTTCTTATCATTTTTAAGTCGTTGCATTTTCCTTCCATTCTTAATTTCATACAACTTCATAGCATGTCTAACAACCTCTACACTCCCAAACATCATGCTAACATGGAACTCAACATTCTCCAAATTTATGTCATCTTTTAAATACACTTTAGACTCTCTACCAATGTAACCAGCCTCAAGATCACTATTAACTTCATAATCAAGTGTAGTGACAACATTTTTATTTGAACGCATATTTGCCTCTGAACTCATTTTACTATCCAAAAAGTTCTCATTTTCATCCATATCATCCCTACTGTCTCCTACCATACTTTTATCAATATATATATTTATCATCCTAAGGAGATCAATAGGGATGTAATAACAAATCATCTTTGCAGTCTCTTCCCCCATAATCTGGTGCAATCCCATATCATTTTTTGATCCTGGAACTCTATAATAGAACTTGACTGAATAAAAATCAATTTTTAATTTAAGTGCTAGTTCCTTAAACCTCCAAAAATTCACCTTATCAATACGACATTTGTCATAAAATTCAATGGTTCCACCAGCATAAACTCGATTGCCAATTTCTATTTTACCTTGTTCATGCATATAGCTTCCATCTTCAATTTTAAAGTATCCACCAACATGCAACTTCATAGTGAAATGATTTGTTAGCTTGCCTATAAAATGAAATAACATCACAATTTTTGCACTTGCACTTTTCCATAAAAATTATTTTAAAATAAAATAAATAATAAATTTAAAAATTTCGGTTATTCTTACCATAAATGGGTGAAGGTCCATCCTTATCCCTCAAGCAAAAATCATCACTAGCTTCCAAATCAACAACATTGTCATTATCAGAGAACATCTTTTTGAGTTTGTGGGGGGTTTGGTACAAAGATGGGTAAATTAGTGTGTAGATTAAAGAAAAGAGTTTGGTATGAATGGGGTTCTGACGTTCTGTAAATAGATAGAAGAAAGAAAAGTAGATCTAGAATAAAGGATGGGAAAGTAAGAAAGTACGAGCAGTTTCTTTTATTTTTTTAATTTTTGAAAAATCCAAAATTGCCCCTCTTAAAATGATCCATTTGCCATGCATGTGATGTTAAAAATCTATTTTTTATCACTTTTGACTTTTATTAAAAACAGTGTACTAATTTAGCTTACGTGAATTAATAAATTACTAAGTTACACTTTTTTGAAAGTTGTTAGTACCAATCTTGCTATTATTCCCTTAATTATCTTTATTTTACTCAACCCATTTGTAAGAAGTTTTTTAGCAAAGCTTTTGAGGAGCGGTTCTTCCACTTTAATTTTTTAATTTGAAAGAGGGAACTCACGAAATTCCAAAGGGCAAAGGGAGCTTGTGTTCAATTAGGGAAAATTTAAAAGGAAATTGGGTATTTAAGGGTTAATTAGGTCATGCTTGTCACACATGCACCATCTCTGTTAACAAATTGTCAGACATGGTAAACTTTTTACAATTAAAAATACTTAATGATAGTATGGCAACATTTTTTAGTTAATGGTATTTTCACAACAATGCATATAATTTAGTTGTAGAAAAATCTATTTATCCTTAAAATACTCACTTTTTAATATAAATATAATCCACTTATATATAAATTAATTGGGCTCAACTAATTCATTAAATGAGTAACATGAATCATATGAATATCATCCTTAATTTGATTAAAATAATTATTTAAGAATAATAATGTAAAGTTAGTACATAATATAATTATAAAATATAACTAGTCTTGAGAAGTATATATATTATATATACATTTTCAAACTCAATGATGTAAAAAAATAACAATTTAAAAAAAAAAAAAAAAAAAAAGAAAGAAAGACTATAAAAAGAACATTCTCTCTTTTTATTTGTAATAAAGAAAAAAAAATATCATTAAAAATATAACATCCAACTCTATAAATAAAAAATAAAAAATGTAACAATCATTTGAAAGCTATTTTATTATAGCAGTCCTTCAACGTGAACCATTTGAAAGCTTGTACTTAAGAAATATGAAGATTGTGAAAAATTCAAAAAATAAATAAAAAGTTTTGATGTCTAATAAAACAAACTGTGTTATTTTGGGCTAAACAAGTATTTTAAAATAAAATAAAAAAACTAGAGCCAAGCCTCCTAAAATAGCTGGATATCTCCCAATTACTTTATTTGTTATGGTAAGGACACACTTAAAAATAAGTTAAACATGTTTTATATTCAAAATATATAAAATACGTTATAAAAATATCTAAAATATTTATTTCATTATAATTATTCTCACAACATATAATAACGATAAAAATATATTCAACTAATAATTTATGTTAAATTATTTAATAAATTAACTATATTTTGTGCTAAAAATGTATGAGATGAGTTGTAAAAACATCTAAAACGTATGAAATAAGTTACAAAAATGTCCAAAATATTTAGTTAGTTGTAATTATACCAACAAATGATAAAAAATGTCAAATTGATAACTAACTTTAAATTATTTAACAAAATTAATTTTGTTGGAGAATAAATAATATTTTGCTTATATATGAGTATATGTAAAACTCATAATTCTTTTGATATTTTTGTAAATACATAACAATCTTATGATTATTTAATAATAACATTGAATTCATATAATTGTCAAATATAATTTATGTTATAAATACATATATTACAATCCATGTTCACAACATATAGGATGAGTTACAAAAATGTTAAAAATATTTACTTAATTACAACTATGCCTAAAATATTATGGGTAATGATAAAAATATTTCAAATTGATAACTAACTTTAAATTATTTAACATAATTACTTTTGTTAAGAAATGAATGATATATTTTACTTATATGTGATTATCTATGACTATGATTAAACTTATAATTCATTTAATATTTTTATAAATGCATAATAGTCATATGGTTACTTTATAATGACAATAAATTTATATAATTTTTAAATATAACCTATACCATATTCATTTAATAGTTAATTCATAATCCATATAATTATTTTTATCGGCAACAGTAATAGGTTTTTTTTGTAAGTTTAACTTTTTGTAAAGTCTATGATCTAAATTTTTGATATAGATTTAGATATGAATTATAATATGTAAATTTGTGATATATATTATATTTGATAATTATATGAATTAATTATTATTATGAAGTAATTATATGATTATTATACATTTATAAATATATCAAAGAGATTGCACGGATAACCAAAATATATCATTTATTCATCAACATAGTAAAATAATTTTATTAAATAATTTAAAATTAGTTATCAGTTGGATATATTTTATCGTTATTCATAACATTGTAGGCATAATTACAACTAAGTAAATATTTTAAATATTTTTACAATTCAAATAATTTAATATCATTTATCAATTAAATATATTCTATCGTTATTTATACACCGTTGATATAATTATAATTAAATAAAATATTTTAGATATTTTTATAACTCACTTTATATATTTTAATCATAAAATATAATTAACTTTTATTCACAGAAGAAAATATGAAGGCTCGTAAACCATTTGAAATATTGTAGACTTGGTAGATGTAAGAAATAAGTTGGACATTTCAATATAATTATTAATTTTGTTAACTCTTTCTAATTAAATATTTTAGTAAAAAATTAAATAATTTAAAAATCTTTTAATTTTTTTTAATTCTTCAATAATATTTAAATAATACATATAATAGATTATATTTACATTAAATATAATTTAAAAATAAATTAAGATTTAACATATATTTAGAAGATATTTGGTTTACCCTTATAATAATAAATAATTATTAATATGTTCATGAGACGTTTGATTTTTTGTATAATTATAAATTTCATTCAATCTTTCACACATTTTTAAATAATCTAGCAAAAACATCAAATATGTTAGAAGTCTTTTATATATTTTTTTTAATTATTTCACTAAAGATAATTAATACATAATCAATTATTTTTACATTAAATATAATTTAAAAAATAAATTAAAATTTGGTACATATTTAAGAGACTTATATTTTTCTCTTTTAATTTCGTAATAATAAATAATTATTATAATAATAATGAGCTTTTTACATTTTCATTTTCTCTTAAAAATAATTTTCGAATTTTAAATTTATTCACATAAAATTAATTATTTTGAAAATCATTTGCTTTTCCCTTTTAATTCCTAACTAATACATATAATCAATTATTTTTTTACATTAAATATAATTTAGAAAATAAAGTAACTAAAATTAATTTATCATTAGATTGTGTTATATGTTGATATTTACAATAGATCTTACATATCAAATATAATATGCCACTTATAGGATTATATTGGGTATTTTCATATGAAAGTACAAACTCTTTTTTTATAATAATTATAGTTATAAAATTATAAGATTATCAAACAAAATATATTAAATAAATATAAATCTATCAACTTTTTCTTAATTTATTTTTTATTTAATTTTTCTCTAATATAATATATATTTAGTTGTTATATTTATAAAATATTGTGTTTATATTAAATTAAATGTTAAATTTGAATGGTAAAATGTTGAAGTAATTGTCATACCACTTACTAATAAAATCTAATTGTATTAAAATATGTTTTTTTTTAGACTTGCAATTATTTTTATTATATTTTATTTTATTTCTAAAGCTTAGAATTTTTGTGTTTAACAAAAAAGAACAAAAATAATGTCAAAATCTTTTACCAATTTAAAGTGTTTTGGTTCTCTTGATATAAGAAAGAATAATGTTATATGCGTCAAATTATATGTCAATTTTAAAATTAATATTAAATTAAGAAGGTGATAAGTTAGAGTAACTATGATATCACTTATTAATTGATGATCAATTAATATTGTAATATATTAATTAATGTAAAATCACTTTATTATTAAAAAAATAAAAAAAAAACATAAATAATTTTTTGAAATAATAAATTATCTAAAAAAAATTTAATTCGTATGAACTCTAACTCTGTATTAACTGTTAAGGCCTTTATTACATAGCCATCCTGCCTTTATTATTAGGGTGAGTTACAAATATTTTTACTTATTTCATGAAACAGTATAAAAAAAAAATCCTGCATGTTTGAAAACTAACAATTATATTCCTTTTTGTACTATTTTAAATTTTTCTAAGAGAGGTAATTGCAAAAAAAAAAAAAATCAATAAAAGTTAAGAAATTTGTGGAAAGATTTTGTAATGAATTAATAATATAGGAGATATGATTGCCTATTTCTAAAGTTGATGTGCATTTTTGGTAATGTGAAAACTTAAGAAGGTTGTATAGTAATTTTCCTTTATTATTATTATTAGTTTTTCCTTTCAAATATAAGTTTTACCTATAGAATCTCTCTAAGTTTTTGGCTTGCATTCTTAGTTCTGCATTGTTCGAATGACTAAATTAACCACACAAAAGTTGGGACTCTTTGGTTCTTTTCTCTCCACCTTCAAAATCCCATTTTCATTTATTTTATGAGTCCATACTTTCAAATATATTCGTTTTAAAGAGGAAATCAACATTGTTTAGTTTTTGTTTTCAAAGCCATTAGTTCTATGTCAAAGTTTTGGCCATATTCTTTCGAAAGAAAACTCGACATTGTAACCCCCGACAGACAATATTATTGTCGAGTACATATGGATTGATGGATCTGACTTTAGATCTCAAAAGCAAAGCAAGAGTAATGTCTCACACACTTGTTAGCGTGATGTATATGTATCTATCTGTAATAGAGTTCTAAGTTATACATAATTCTATTTTATTTAGGACTCTTGTATTTTATTTTCTATATATACCTCTATTGTGAGGTAATAATTCAACAAGAAATATATTTCATTCAGTATATTTAACTTTGTATCAGAGCGAAAGTTCGTAAAGGAATTTTATCTTCTTTTTCTGTAAGCGTAACCATCATCCTGTTAGCGCCACCTGTCCCGCGCCGTCGCCTGTCCCACGCCATCTCCTGTCCAACGCTGCCGCACCTGTTCGCCTGTCGCCTGTTCTCCCGTGCGTCCGCCTGTCACCTGTCACCGACCTGATTCAGATCTGCCTTCAGCGCCGCCAGTCTCTCCCTCGCTAGTTCGCGTGCCAGCTCCGCCTCTGGTCAGATCTGCTGATCTCCAAGTGCGCCGTGCCGTCCTCAGCGCCGCGTAGTCTCTGTCCGTGCCGTGCACCTATTTGTCCACCTTCCTTAGTGCCGCCGCCCGCGTCGTGCATCCACCTGCCTGTTCACAGCTTTGCCCAAACCCATATCTACAACCGCCGCCCAGATCTGCCCTAAACCCATATCTGCCGCCGCCTCTCTCCAAACCCTAATCCCAAACCCCAATTTCAAACCCTAACACCCAAGCCCAAGCCCAAACCCAAACCCTAACACCAAGCCCAAGCCCAAACCCAAACCCAAACCCTAACACCCAAGCCAAGCCCATTCAACCCATTCAGCAAACACACTAGCCCAGTCAGCAATCGGTCAACGATGAACTGGTCAACACAAAAAAAAAACTTTTTTCCGTTGCATCTTATTATTGTCTATTTGAATGGGAGATTCAAAAGAAAATTAGTGTTATAAGACAACTGAAATTCCAAAATTTGAAGTTTCTGTCAAGAGTTCAGAAGGTAGCTCTTTCGGTGGTACCAAACTCAATGGTACCAACTTTCGAATATGAAAAAGGGTTATGTCCGTTTATCTCCGTGGGAAGCACAAGATGGGACATGTGACTGGAACAATCAAGGCTCCTCGCGGTGATGATGTGGAGGCCTATACTAAGTGGGAAGATAATGATGGCCTCGTAATGTCTATTCTATTTAGAGCCATCACAGATGATGTACTACAGATAGTGGAAGAGTGTGACACAGCTGAGGCCATATGGAAGACTTTAGGAGACCTCTACACTAATGAATCTAACTTTATACAGGTCCACGAATTAATGTGCAAAGCTACCAGCATGCAACAGAATGGGCAACCAGTGTTTATGTATTTTACCAAGCTGAAGAATATATGGGCTGAAATTGATCAGAAACGTCCGTGCAAAATTAAAAATCAAGAGGACCTTATATGGTACCAGAAAGAAAAGGAGCTTGAGCGAGTTCATGCATTCTTAAGAGGACTTGATATGAAACATAATAGTGCCAAGGGCGAATTGCTCAGAATGTCAGACCCTCCGAACTTGACCACAACTTTTACATACATCCGTAAGGACGAATCTCAACAGGAAAGTCTTAATCAGGCATATGTTGAATTATCTAGTCTAGCCATTCAAGCCAAATCAAATGCACCTTTTCTCCAGCAGTAAAGTTCAGTTCCACTTCATCAGCAAGGACCTCCCCTAAGATTTGCCAATCGTCCTCGTCCTCATTGCTCTTATTGCAATGAAGCAGGGCATAATCGAGAGACTTGTTAGAAACTGAACCCACACCTAAGACCTAAAAGGCAAAACTATCATCCTAAAGCGAAAGCAGTTGCGGTACAAGTAGTACAAGAACCAGATTTCTATGGAGTGACTGGACAGGATCATCGTGTGACATGTGAAGGTACCCCTATAGCTTCAATAGCTGGTCGTGGTAAGATTGGTATGACCTTAAACGTTTCTCACTTTGTTGGGTCTAATACTTGGATTATTAATTCTGGTGCATCTGATCATATGACTTATGATAAATCGTATTTTACTGAGTTATCTTCCCCTCTAGTGTCTTATGTTACGAATGCTAACGGTGAAGCTTTTCCTGTCTTAGGAAAGGGGTTAGTCCATATCACTCCAACTTTACAGCTCCATAATGTTTTATATGTGCCTGACTTATCTCATCACTTAATATCTGTCCCACAATTGAATACTGAGTCTAAATGTTCTGTAACCTTTTATCCTATGTATGTGATTTTTCAGGATCTTCTTACAAGGGAAATAATTGGTCGAGGGTATCTGAAGGGCAAATTGTTTCGTCTGGATCAGAACTACGCAGGGGAGAAACCAGGAGCATAGTTCCACACCGAATTGACCTCGAGTTCTGACAAGCAGAGTGAAATTTGGTTATGGCATCGCCTCTTAGGGCATCCTTCTTTTAGTCTTATGAAAAAATCTATGCTTACTTTGTTTATTGGTGTTAGTGAGTCTTTTACATTGTGAGACGTGTGTTTTGGCCAAGAGCCATCGTATTAATTATTCTTCTAGTATTTCTAATAAAAGTATTATTCTTTTTGAATTAATTCATTTTGATGTTTGGGGACCAAGTAGAGAGCCCACTGTATCGGGCAGGAGGTATTTTGTATCGTTTATTAATGATTGTACAAGATTGTCATGGGTTTCTCTTCTTAGAACCAAAGATGAAGTTTTTTCAATTTTTCAAAACTTTCGTACTCATGTTCAAACACAATACAATAGCACAATTAGAGTCCTACGTTCTGACAATAGGGGAGAATATGTTAATCGTATTTTTCAAAAAATTTTCAAAACACATGGAATTGTTCACCAAACTACTTGCTCACAAACACCAGAACAAAATGGGGTGTCTGAAAGAAAAAATCGTCATTTATTTGATATGACTCGTGCACTCTTATTTAGTGTTCATATGCCAAAATACCTTTGCGGTGATGCTGTACAAGCTTCTGCCCATCTCATCAATCGTCTACCATCTAGTATCCTTCACGGCAAAATCCCATTCGAGGTTCTCGCATCTCATGTATCCTTGTCATCATTTCATAATCTTCCTGCCTGTGTATTTGGTTGTGTTGCTTTTGTACATGTTTTAAAAATCAGAGGTCCAAGTTAGATGCCCGAGCAATTAAATGTGTGTTTGTTGGTTATGCAGGTTATCACAAAGGGTACAAGTGTTTCCCATCCACTGACCATGAAGTATTATGTCACTATGAATGTTACCTTCTTTGAGGACATGAGTTATTTTTCCTCACCTGATACTGCTCGTCAGAGAGAGAATTCATATTTCGTAGAGCTGTATCATGGTGAGGGGGAGGAATCGAAAAAATCACCTATTGATATTTCGATGGGTCCAGTTGAGATTCTTAACCCATTGAATCCAGTAGTGGAAGAAACAGATGCTCCAAGCATCCAAGTAGATGCTACAAGTGTCCAAGCACCAGTTCCGACCACTGAAAATGAAAATGAAGATACTGTTGTTCCCTCAGGCATCACTCATACCCTTGATCAACAGCTCCCTAGTACTGAAGGTCACTCATTTGAGGTATGTATACCTACTGATACTATAAGCGTTGAGTCTAGTGTTGGATAGTATGTGTTACCAAATATGTCTACTCGAGGCCAACCACCCAAAAGATATGAACTAAATATCCATGCAAAATCAAAATATCCAGTAGCCAACTACATGTCTACTAAAAGATTGTCTAAGCCATATGAATCATTTGTAAATCAAATATCTATTGTATCAGTACCTAACAAAGTGCAGGATGCGTTGGGAGACCCAAAATGGAAAAAGGCAATGGAGGAAGAGATGGAGGCATTACAAAAGAACAATACTTGGCAACTTGTGCCTCTACCACAAGGCAAGAAGGCAGTTGATTGTCGATGGGTGTTTACTGTGAAACATAATGTTGATGGATCTGTGAATCGGTATAAAGCCCGCCTTATAGCAAAAGGGTTCACTCAGACGTATGGTGTAGACTACGATGAGACTTTTGCTCCGGTTGCCAAAATGAATACTATTCGAGTTCTGCTTTCACTTGCTGCAAACTTTAACTGGCCACTTCGACAGTTTGATGTCAAGAATGTGTTCTTTCATGGAGAGTTAGTCGAGGAGGTATACATGAATCTTCCACTTGGGTATGTAGCTGCTTCTCCTAGTAATTTTGTATGCAAATTGAGGAAGTCTTTGATGGTCTTAAGCAATCCCCTCGAGCTTGGTTTGGAAGGTTTTCACAGTTCATGCAGAAGGTTGGTTACAGATAGAGTAATTCAGACCATACGCTATTTCTCAAACATCAACAAAAGAAGGTAACAACTCTAATTATTTATGTTGATGATATGGTAATTACTGGAGATGATGCTATTGAGATGGATAAATTACAGAGACAGCTAGCCTTTGAGTTTGAGATGAAGGATTTGGGTGAACTGAAGTACTTCTTAGGAATTGAGGTAGCTAGGAGGAGCGAAGAAATTTTTCTATGTCAGAGAAAATACATCCTTGATCTACTAACTGAAACAAGTATGTTGGATGGTAAACCTATTGACACTCCTATTGAGCAAAATCATTGTCTAGCAGAATATCCAGATCAAGTACCAACTAATCGAGCTTGCTATCAGAGGTTGGTTGGGCGCCTAATTTATTTGGCACATACTAGACCAGATGTCGCATATGCAGTAAGTGTGGTAAGTCAGTTCATGCATAACCCGAGTGAGAGTCACATGGATGCAGTTGTGAGAATTTTAAGGTACTTGAAGTCAGCTCTAGGGAGAGGAGTAATGTTCACTAAACACAACAATTCTCTTGAAGTTTGTGGCTTCACAGATGCAGATTGGGCAGGAAGTATTACAGATAAAAGGTCAACATCGGGTTACTTTACCTTTGTGGGAGGTAATTTGGTTATATAAAAAAGTAAGAAGCAGAAAGTTGTGGCGCGGTCTAATGTTGAGGCTGAGTATAGAGGTATGGCTCATGGTGTTTGTGAACTGCTATGGATAAAAAGTTTATTGTTTGATTTGGGTTTTGAACTAAAAAATACTATGAAGTTGTATTGCGACAGTCGGACAGCCATTGACATATCACAAAATCCAGTACAGCATGATCGCACTAAGCATGTGGAGGTTGATCGTCAGTTTATAAAAAAGAAGCTAGATGCCAAACTCATTAGCTTTCCTTTTGTTTCCACTGAGAAGCAATTTGCAGATGTGCTCACCAAAGGAGTTTTCAAGAAGGCATTTTATGACTCACTAAGCAAGTTGGGTATGGTCGATATGTATGCGCCAACTTGAGGGGAAGTGTTAGCGTGAGTCATGTAATTAGTGTATATGTGTCTATTTGTAATAGAGTTCTAAGTTGTACATAATTCTATTTTATTTAGGACTCTTATATTTTATCTTCTATATATACCTCTATTGTGAAGTAATAATTCAACAAGAAATATATTTCATTCAGTATATTTAACTACACTCTCTCGCCCTATTATTTCAAGTTCTAAACATCTGCTCTTCATGCTCTTTTGTTTTGCATTTTAATTTCTTTGAGTACTCTATATTATTACTCTCAAACTTTAATTAAATACACACGTTAGTTTTTAAAATTTTAAAATGTATGATTTGGTTCTCAAATTTTTTAAAACTCATACATAGGTCCTTAATTTTTATATATATTGTAGGTTCCAATCAACATACATGAACGAAGTCAAAATTACAAGAATTTCTCTCATGAAATTTTGCAATCTCATTACTCAATCTAAGAGAGGTTCGTAGGATTATTTCATAATGTACAAATATATTAGCGTGATATTATTAAAGTGCTCATCATTTTAATGACTTTATCACTGCTATTTAATTGGATATAGACACACCTTCTAAGCTATAAAATTTATTTTTATTTATTAATGTTTATAATACTTTCTTATAATTCTTAAATTGTACCACTGAGACTTCTCATTATAATCTATGAAAGTTTTTTCTTTATCTTGCTAAAAAAAATCCTTAAGAATATCAAAATAATAAGAATGTTAAAGAAAATTTAAATCTAAATTATTTCTAACTATATATTGCAAATAAGTACTCTTTTTATATAATAGAAAGAAACTAACAAATAAGTTTTAAAAAAAATGCAAACAAAATGTTTGTCAAATGAATAAGAGTGAACTTTATCTTCTATTATAAAATTTAGCTAAATACAAATAATAGAGATAATAAATAAAGCATTCTAACATTTATTAAAACTAATAGAAAGGTGTATACATACAAATAATTTTTTAGTAAATAAAGATATAAGGATGCATTTACTAATTTGTAATAAAAATCACTCAAAATGAATATAAACACAAATCAGATCAGAGATGAACAGAAATGTAAAACTTATTACTTTCTATGTGTCTACTAAAAAAGGTAAAAAATCAGGATCAAAATATTAATTTACTTAAATATCTTTTTAAAATGAAAAATATAAAATATAAAATAAACAAATACACTAAAATAAGAGATAATTTTGTAATTGAATATTTAAATTTAGGAAAGAGAATCAATACAAAAAAATAATAATAATCAATTTGTTATAATTTGAATGTCAAATATTAAATATGTTATATCTATATTATGGTTAGATTTATTTCAAATGAATATTTATCTCTATTGTATCATAAATTTGTATTTAATTGGAGATAATTAAATATTCAATATCTATCATATCTTATATTCGAAATTCATATTGTATATTGTAAACCCTATAAATAGGATCTTTAGAAGTGTAATATAATGACAATAATAAATGAGAATTACTTCTACTACTGTTTACTTTCTCTCTACTTTTTTTCTCTTATTTTTTTTAGTTTTATAACACAATTAAACTACTCCCAAATTTGCATCCTTTTTCACATTCAATCATGTTTTTAGAAAATAAACATGAAAATAAAAATGATTTTCTTTTCTTATTTGTAAACACATCCCAAGGATATGTCTAGTTCATGGAATAAAAATTATTTTATTGGTTAGAAATACTAGTTATTGGAAATATAAAACTTAGAATAAGAATAACATTTTCTATTTCTTTGTTCACTAGCTATCATAAAATAATAAAAATTAATGAATGAATATTATTTAATTTTCTCAAAATACCGTCCATATTTAATAATATAAATATTTTTATTAGTAATTGAGAAATTTTTATGGTAAATATATGCTAAATTTTTTTTCCTTTGAAATAATGAATAGTTATTATCCAAAGAGAGTATGTATTCTAAAAAAAATTGAAATTCTTGAACTTAAAAGTTGAAACAAACAAAGAAATAATAATACACATTCTATTACTAATTCTATTCCCACCGACTAAATATACCTAAAAAATAATATAAATATACCTTAAAAAAGCTCACACTACTTATTTGATCTTTTATGTTTTAAAAAATTTTAACAAAAAAATTATCAAATAAATGATAATTATATAATAAAAAATAACACACTTTATATGATAGTAATATGATAAATAGTTCAATAAAGTGTTAAAAAAAAAAATTATTAGACTTAAGTGGTTCATTCTAAAAAATTAGTGGACTTGTTCTGTCATAGACCTAAAAAATGTGTATCATTTACATATAACAAGGCATTAATACATAGTAAAATGGGTTTATTTTAACTCTTTTTTTATCAATCAATAAATACTTATTTTGGATTTAAATGAAAATTATTATTTTTATCAAAATTAAACCTACAATCTTTTAAATGTAAAATATTTTTATTTATTACCTGAATAGTAGATGAGACTCATCTTGACTTTTCATTTTTGGAAATAAAAACAGCATAAGATGTCGAAACAAGATCAACAACTATTTCTATCAATACAATGTAACATGTTTGATCTAATACATATATATTTTTTTTATGTAGTATCTAATATTTTTCGGTGCATAAATAATTTAGTAATTTAATTAATTTTATTTTTAATTCTATTAATGAAAAAAAATATGTTCATTTTATTCTAACATAAAAAAATATATATTTATTTATGTTATAAGAAAAATTAACACATATTTTTTTCTTAAAAAAATTAAAAATAAAATTTTATATATTAAAAAAAATTATACTATACAATTATACTTAACTAATATTTTTTTTGGGGTCACAAATAAAAGCTTCCTACGATTTAGGAAGGATATGGTTATTGCCATATACTGCCACACTACCGCCGAAGTTCATAGTCATTTGGTGCCCGAACTTGAGCCAGATATACCCGTACAAGGCTAGTGAGAGACTATGGTGAGGCTCGACATCAGAGTGCATGCTTCAAATCTCGAACCCATATACTTTGTAGTCCAATAAAATTTATAATTCTATACAATATACTTAAATAATTTTACCATTTAAACTACCCGTGCTGAATATACTTAACTAATATTTTCTCCTCAAAAAGTTGCAACATATTGGATGGAAAGCAAATGACAGTGAGATGGTAGGAAATTGTTAGATTCAATAATGTGACGATTTATTCAGACAAAAATAATAATAATGAGATAATTTAGAATACAAAAATAATTTAAAAATAAAAATAATATTCTTAAAATTTATAACAATAAAAAAAATATTTTTTATATTAAAATTATATATTTTTATAAATAAAAAAATAATTGTTATATCATTTTTTTATGAAGACCTATTTAATTAGATGTCGTTCAAATTAACTACGATAATTTAGACCCGTTCAATATTAAACGTCGTCTGATTATAATTTTTTTTAATGTATCCAATTAGAAATATTTAATGTTATTGGTATGCTATTTTTATTATTGTAAGTTTTAGGGATGTTATTTTTTAGTAATTTTCTAAAATATTTTTTATCACAACATGATGCATACATTAATCTACATAATATAATCTAATCAGTCTCTATTAATAATAGATCTCACAATTTTTTTTTTTAATTTTTAATTTTTTTTAATTAATAATTAATACATTAATTAACACATATAATATTATTTTCTTTTTAAAAAAGAGATTTTTAATAGATGAGATGTCAACTTCTTCATCAAAAGATGAAGAAAAAGAAGTGGGTATAGGTAAAGTGGGAACTTACGTGAACAATATTTTCTAATACTTGCTTAGAGTGTGGATGAAACTTGAAAATGACTAGCTACTTATTAGTGCCGGTGGAACCTCCAATATGTCCTTCAAAAATGCTAAATAACAAGTCCTTTTTTTTTTTTTTTGCTGACTTTCACCGTATATAACAAAAATAAAATTCAGATTTTCAACAATCTTCAACAAAAAGATTTCAACTATAATTCCCCTAAGGACATGTTATATCCATCTTGGTTCTTGAGACACAGATAGATGGTGAAATATATGCTTCATAAAAGTGTTCTATAATTCGACCAACAAAAAAAATGTTCTATGAACTTTTATAGTCTTCAAGTTTGCGTAAGAATATATAAACTCTTTGATGTACACATGATCCACTTATTCACGTAATAAATAAATAAAAAAGAACTAAAGGTGGCAAACATAGGGGTGACTCGAAGAGTTTAGAGGCCTAAGGCAAAAGATTAAAGCAAGACCCCCAATACTTTTCACATTAAAAAAAGGATATTTGTTTAGAAGGGGCCAAAAGTAATAGAAAACATCTTAAGCTTATGATTTCTATTAAAAAGTGACCCAAATGGTAATAACTTGCTATGATGTATTACATATTATAGTTTATATAGGGTCAATAAAGAGTCAATATAATCAAAATGTTAAAAATAAGAAGAAAAAAATGATGATTGCTAAAAGATCGATGTTTTGATGACTGGTTATTACACATAATGCAATCTGATGAGAGTACATTTTTAATAAAAGAAACCAGTTTTGGGTCTTTAAGTTATGTTTTTCACCCCTTTTGTACCCTTATAGAAAAATACACTTAAAAAATTATAAATATAAATAAAAATCTAAAATTTTATTTTAACAATTTATTTAGACATTATAATGCATAAAACAATTATTCATTTTTAGTTGAGCATACAAAATACATCAAGTAACTTATACACGTAGTATATAAAATAGATAAAGATTTAAGATTAAAATTTACAATATTAGATAAGAATTGATATTAGATTTTGTTGTCAAAATAAAAATTGAGTAAATAGTTATAATTTTTTTTCTATATTAATGATAAATAAAATATAAAAAATGAATAAGTAAGGATATTTAATTGAATTTTATTATAAAATAATATAATGAACAAATCATGTACAATAAGGATACAATTTACGTTTGAACTATATCTAAAATAAGATTTGATCAATATGTTAATAATTATTTTGGGAAACTTTTTAAAATAAAATAAAAAAATTAAAATTATATGCTATTTATTTTATTTTAAAATAAATATATATAAGAAAAATAAAAGTTAAAAGTTGAAATAGACACTTTCAATAATAAATAAAGTTCACGTTTTTTACTATCTCAATTAAGTAAATTTTTTTTTTTTTATAATATTAAGATATAATTAAAGAGAAAAAATTAACAATTTCATGAAATTTAATGCATAAAGCCTTTAACATTTTCTATATAATTTTTATTTTTCTTCATAATAAAACTAAGAGTCAATTAGCATTTAAGGTTTATTTTTTAACTAATTAATAGTATGTAATATATATATATATATATATATCAGTAATTTTTAATTTTTTTTGATATAATATTATACTTTAAAAAACATATAATAAATGGTAACAAATATTGAGGCCCGCAGGGTCTTAACACGAACGGAGAGAACAAAGAGAACTCGGCCTTCTCTGCTGATTTAGCAACTAATATTTTCAGAAAGAAAATGTTACGAACATCAATTTGAGATAGTTGACCAAATATTATTGGTAAGTAACTATTATAGTCAGCCACAAAAACATGCACAAGAAGATTAGTAACTTTCATACAAACATGTACAAGAGTTTAGCTCAGATACCAGTCAATCAATCACAGAAAGCTGAAACTCTAATTCATTAACAAAGCCAGCCACTCCGAGAGAGGAGTAAACAAACCAAGTAAAATACAGGAAAAGGCCCGTTTCTTTTTATACTTAAGAGAAACTTTAGCCATCAAATCTATTAGTTTGCAAATAAATAAAAACCAAAGAGTCAAAACTTGCCACTACTAGTACTGAAAAAGTTGCCCAACCTAAGAGTAGGATTAAAAAAAAGAAAAGGATGCTACACTTGGGGTGAATGATACACATATGGAGAAGAAAGTAAGTTTTGATTTGAGATCTAAATGTGTTGTTCAAAATAGTTCAAGAGCAGTTGGGATTTCTACCAGGACCTCCATAGTAAAAGAAATGTCCCCAGTCTCCATTGTTGCCAGTTTGGACGTCATAGCAGTTTGATTGTTCAGTGAAGGTACCAATTCCTTTTGGAGCCTTTAGATTATTGGATGAATCAACAACTTGAATATTCCTGAAATAACTTGCTTTACCAAATCCTTCCTCTGGAAAACGACCGCTTCCCATTTGAGTTGAGGTGTGGTGACCATCTGGCTTTGAGTTCACCACCTCACCTCCCCACTCAATCATTGATGCACTTTCACCCAAGTATGAGAATAAGAAAGATGGCCAATATCCCAATACGTAGTCACTCCCAAATTGCATCCACCAATGCCCTTCTTTCGGATCCTAAACACGCACAACAACAACAACAAAAAAGTTTAAACCCAATTACATAATTTTCAAAACCATATCAGGATCAACATATTTGATCCATCTAGCATTGGCAATTCGATTCTTACAATGATTTTCTGACCCCTTGTTTTTTAATTTATGTACAATAAAAAGGTGCTAATTTGGCTGCTATTACTAGACAGGACAAGACTTTAATTGATGTTCATGTGCCTTCTCAGCTGTATTATGGACTATTTCAAAGACTATTATTTTGTGGTCTCCACAAATGCTTTGGCATTTACCTTCCAGACAAGAATGCTAATATCATATTGGGAATTGCGAAAGGCAGACACAGGAGAGATGCTCGCACCCATTGCTATTTCACTATTGATTTGAATAAAGCCTGAACAGAGGAGGTTGTAGCAACCTGTGGCTTGATATGCATCACTCTGTAACAAATTTACACAGTAGTCAAAAAAGAAGATAGATGGGTAGATAGATAAACAGAGTGAGAGAGAGAGTTGAAGGAATATAAAGAAAGACGAAGACCCAAGAACAGCAATTTAGTAACACTTACGGTCCAATAGGTAAACAGTCTCGTGTTGTTATCACCATATAGATCTGGGCTGACCTGTTTCATAAATAAATAAAAACACGTGAGCTGACGAAAGAATAACATGCTTGGTCACCATATGTGGAGTAGTGACACTGAGATATTCTAATGGTACCTGCCAACCGGCTTCAATGCTGTTCAAATCTTCACCAAACGACCCACCCAGTACCCAGAGCTGAGATAAGCTAAACTCATTAGGCTGTTGTATCTTGGGTTCCCAAACATTGATGGTTGCTTTTGCTCCATAGTACTTGTCTCCCTCCACATAAGCTATTGCATGCTAATCATCCCAACCAAACAAAAATCAGTTGTTACACAAGAAATACCAAAAAGATTATATACAGTACAAATCCAAAACTTGATTAATATAATTTAAAACGAGCATTTACCTGATGGCCACTCTCATTGACAAGATCAGGATCTGCAGACCTAGGCTTGGGAATGGTTCTATGCTTCTTCCTCCCATATCTTTTGACCGAGCTAGCTCTCAGAACATCTTCATTCTTGGTCCTCCTCACTGGTATTGTATCTTCAGGGCATTTACCATTAGCGTGCCACAATTGAGTAATTGGGTTTGATCTTTCTTTAGGTTTTTCAGACATCTTGTTCTCATCAAACAGCCCTTCTGGGTGGTAGCTAGGCCTCATCTGGTAAATCAGGCAGACCAGAGAAAAAATAAGAAGCAAAGTTAGCAAGGAGAGAAACAAACCCAGTAATGAAGCTATGTGATATGAGTGAGACCAACGAACCTGAATCTTGTGATCTTTGAGAAAGGGGTGATCAAAAGCTGGTTGCTTTGAGATGTGCACACAGTCTATAATGTCCCCATCTGCACTCTGTGTTGGTCACCAAAAATCAAAAGGATTATTAACATGTCAGATCTTACACTCAACTACAAGACCCAAAAATGTCATTAGTAACTAGCAAAAGGAGTCGAACATGAAGTTGGCTGAGCTAATAAAAGCTCCATTACTTCGCTCATCTCAATTAAAGTAATCGGTTTGAACCCAGATTTTACTTTAACTAAAAGTCAAACGGTTGCATTAATGTTTGGGTTGGTCACTGAAAAAATTTATGGTAGCAAGAAATCCGTCTGAGTTATTCTTCTTCTTCTTCTTAAACTGCTCCGAAAGGAATCATTGAAAAAAGTAGCTACATTTAAATTTATTTTTATTTTAAAAAAGAAAAGCTTTAAGGGAAAATTAGTGGAGGGGAGAACAACACAGCAAATGCACATCCACTTACCCATCATTTGTTTGCTGAGAAAAGTTGTTGAAAGAAGGGGGCAAATGATATGATTTTACCAGGATTAAATATGTTAAATTTTAACATCTGAAACATAACATTCAAATACTTACACCCTAATACAAAAATATTTTTTTCCACACTCCTCTGTTAAGTGCCCTTTACGAGGTCCCAAAAGACGTAAAAAAAAAAAAAAAACGTCCCAAGAAAGTAGAATAGAGAAAAGAGAGTAATGGTAAAAGGAAAAGAACACCTCAATGCTTTTAACGGCGGGTTTATTCAAGCGCCGTAGGTGCTTCTGGACCTCAAGTTTCTGCCGAGAAGTACCCAACCTAGACGCACAAGATAGTGAGATCAGACCCATAAAACAGAGAAGCACCACTCGAGCTCTCTTCAACCTCCAAATGCAGAGATGCTCACTACCCATCTCGTATAAAGCTTTACAAAACAGATACCTCAAATCAAAACCAAAGATTATCAGCTCTTAACACTCGTGCACTAAATGGGAGCAGCTTAGAGCAAGAGTAACTGAAGAACGTTCACCGCCATTATCATCCAAAGTTAAGCACACACCTTATTTCACTACCGTCAAAGACCCACAGATTTGAACTTTGCAGAGGGACGGTTCTGGTTCTACAAGAATCCAGAAAAATGCTCACCACCTCTTTTTCTTCTTCCTTTCCAAAAACCCACTTTCTCTCTCTAAAGCCAGCTAACTTCACTCTTTTTCTCTCCCCTTAGTTTCTTGTGTGGCTTTCACATAAAAACTTGCGCACTTCTCTCTGTCTTCTCGCTGTGTTATAATTTAGAAATGAGTAATATTACATGATTTTTTATATCATTATTTGATCTAATAGAAATAAAATAATAAATTAATTAAATAACTTCTAAAAAAAATTAAATAATAAAAAAATAATATAAAATATTACTTTAAAAATTAAGTCACTTTATTAAAAATTATAATTTCATTAAAAGATACTAAAAATTATAATAATATAATTTTTATATAATTACGTATTTAATTATAAAATGTATAATTATATATATATTTTTTATAAAATTTAATAATATCATAATGTATAAAAATATAAAATTTATTTATAAATTATATAACACGAGAAGATATGTGTCTAAATTATAATTAAATTTGTTTAAGTTTTTAATTATAAAATTATATATTTTTAATTTTTCTTTAATTTTAAACTAAAATAATATTTTTATAATAAAATAATTTTATATATAAGAAAATATATAAAATAAATTACATATTATATTTTTAAAATATTTATTTATTTATTTTATTATATTAGATAAATTATAATTAAATTTATAAAATTAATTATAATATAATTTAATATTTTAATACATCAAATGATTTTGAATTTTCTTAGTGCGGGCGATTGGTTGAAGTAGGGAAAGATTAAAAAAAAAAAAAAAAAGTAATAACAATTATATTGAGATAAAAGGGGTAGTTTGGTCAGTCAAGGATAAAAATTATAAATATTTAATGGTGGGAAAACAAAAATTCTTTATCTCGAAAGAAAAAGTAATGGTAAAGAAAGCCTAAAGGTAGCCTTTCAGGCTTCAGAGCTGCCTCCAATATCGAAATTCGCGAAATATTGGGTTAAGCATACCTTTCATTTAAATAATAATTGCACACTCTAATACAAATAAATTTTTTTAAATAAAAAAAATTACTGTTTATAAAGTATAAATTTTCTATATTATATTAAATTAATTTGATTTTAAAATAATATTTAATTAAATAAATGATAATAAAATATTTTTACAAAAAATTAATCATTCATATATTTACTCTTCGTATTTTAATTGATTTTGCTCGCTACGTCAAACAAAACCAACTAATAATTTTTCTTTTTGCTTGTATTGTTGAATCGTGTGGGGTTGGGGGTTTACATCATGCACCGTATATACGTGTGACGAATTCAAACTGAAAAGAAAGAAGTCGTCCGTGAAATGATAACTCGTGCAGCCCTACGGGTAAGGAAAGTTGGTAACCGGTAAGGTAAACACACGAATCACAAGGTCCATCCCAACTCCCATTTTAGAACACGGTAATGGTGGTAGAAGAGAATCCAAAGATGGGATTTTAATACAAAAATGCTATATTATCACATTTTAAATATAAAATTTTAATTAAAAAAAAGCTATTATCATAACAAAATTTAATTAATATTTATTAATAAATAATTTTATAATTAATTTATCATACATTATTTAATCAATAATTAATATTTTATTTAATATATATAATAATTTAATATATTTAATATTATCTATTTTAATAATTTTATTAAAAAAATCATTAAAGCCATAAATGATGGAAATCAAATCAATGTGTGTTATTGACTTAAATACTTGACAAATGTATGTCCTATAACTTTGACATGTTCTCTATGTAATTTAAAGTTGAGTTTTTAACATAAATAGTATAATTTTTTAAAATAATAATTAGTAAATATATAAAACAAAAAATATGAATAAAATATTTGAAATAATTTTGATGATAAATTCATTTAGATACATTTTATAGGATTATAAATTTTATTAGACAGCGAAGCGAATGAGTTCAAAACTTAAGGCATATATTTCGATGTTGAGCCTTTTACATCCACCATTTATTGGCCTCGGATGTATACACTCTTCTTTGAGATTTGGCACTTATCTAATACCAATAATTCATAGTATATAAGTATGTGATAGTTATCATATCTCTTATCTATTTTTTTATGCTCAATGATGTAATTTTTGAAGAAAAAAATAAATAAATAAAATGTTTACTTTGATATAAGAATAAAATTATTTATTAATTTTGAATTAATAATTTAAATTAATAATATATTATTATAATGTGAAAGGAGATAACGTAAAAAGTTATAATTAGGCTTACTTTTACTTTTATGTATTTAATTATGTGTTTTTAAACTATCATTAATTAAGAACTAATGTATAATTTTTTACATCATCTTTACAAACTTTTGTCTCGTACTAAGGCATCTTCAATAAAGTTTTCAAATATTAAAATAATATAATATTTTATTAAAATTTATTTTAAAAAAGTTCTAAGATTATGCACTAAAATAATGTAATAAATAAAAAAAAATTATTAAAAATAATATCATTAAAATTTATAATAATAATTTATAATAAAAAGACTAGCACCCCAAAAACATTAAATATTGAACGAATTTAAATTACATTCATTAAAATTTCAATTGAATGGATGTTAAAAAAATGATATATCGATATTTTTTTAATTGTGAAAATATAAGTTTAAATATAAAGAATACTATTTTTGTTAGTACAAGTTTTAAGAATGTTATTTTTTTTGTTTTTCCATAATAATATTGCACTTTATTTGATGCGATACTTTTAAAAATATATTTTTAATTTTGATATTTAATTAATGAGTTAGAGTCCAAAAAATAAGACAACTTTTGTACTAAAATAGTCCAAAAATTAAAGAAGAATAATATTTTAGAGAATATATTTTTTATTGTGATATTTAAAAGATAGATTTAATATTTAGTGCTATTTTTATACCAAAATATGTTTTGAATTCGAGAGAGTGGATGTATTATTTATTATATTTAGAATATAATCCTACTAATTATTATTTTTTTGAAAAATAATAAAATTAATACTCTATAAAATTTATAATAATAAAAATATAATTATTTATGTTTAAATTATATATTTTTATAATTAAAAAACAATATTTATATATTTTTTTGAAGGTCTGTTCGATTAAATGGCGTTTAAATTAAATTATTATAATTTAAATTAATTTAATATTAAATATTAAATGTTATTAATGTATTAATTTTTTTATTATAAATTTTAAATATATTATTTTTTATAATTTTTTTTATTAAATAAAAATAAAATCGAATCAATATAATATAATTGTTTTTATTAAACAAAAATAAAATCGAATCAATCTTATTATTATTTATTATAACCATAATCAATTACTTATTGACATGTTCTTACAGTATACGGAGAATACTGGAAAATTGGGCCCCATAGACTATAGTGTGGGCCCTTTTAAATTTTTGTTTCTCTTATAGAATTAGAAAGTGGCTTTGTGAGGTTTGACGAGTGAGAGTACTCGTGTATGAGAGCGAGACTATGTCTGTCCGTTTTGTCACCAGCACATGGGTGTGGGCTTCTGAAACTTATTAAGGAACTGTTTTTTTCATTGGCGAGTGGGGCCATTTCTTATTCAGGGCACAGGCCACAGCCACAGTCCTGTAATAATTATGCATTTCAATTATTAACCAAATAATTTGACCAAAAAATCCCTATATGATATTTTTAATACACGGTCCATTTAAAGGATACACGTCGCACGCTCACGATAGGGATTTGGTACTTAAAAGATTCCTTATTCATCCAAAATATATATATATTCTTATTTTAAAAATAATTTTTTTTTAATTCTCTATTTTATTTTATTAAATGTATCTAATTTATTTAATTTTAAATAATAAATACAATTAAACAATATCTGATTTATCTTTTTAAATGTTATATATTCAATTTTTTATAAGTATTATATTTAGATAATAAAAAAAGTCATAAAAAAAATAAAAAAATAAAAATTCTATAAAATATTAAATTTATAAAAACAGTTTTAAAAAATAAAAACATATTGTATTGTTCAAACTTAATTTTATACTATTAAAATAAAATATCTGTATAATAATTTTTTATTTTTATAAATTTTATTTACTATTTTTATAAATTTTTTATTTTACGAGACTCTTTTTTTTTTTTTTAGAAATTTTTTGGTATTGCGTTTCAAAAAATGTCATACAAAATATTTAAAAAAATAAATTAATATTTGTCTAATTGCATTAATTATTTAAAATTAGACTAATAAAGTACATTAAATTAAATAGGGAAATAAAAAAGTATTATTTTAAAAATAAAAATATAAAAATAAAATTAATAACCAACCTAAAACAATATAATTTCAAAATTGAACATTTTAAGTTGGTTGGTTACAAAATTTTTTGGACGCTCCTACTAGTTAAGCAAAGCCTAATTATCTCTTAAAATATTCTACGAAACTACATAATTAATATAAATAAAAAAAAAGTTAGTTTTTTTTTTATTATTATTATCTAAATGTGGATATAACTCATCAGATGGCTTGTGCACCATTTAACATGCAATGGACTGGGAGTTTGAGTCTCACATCAATCAGTTTATTTTTAACATACACTCCCTCATTGCCAAGATTAGTAACATTATTGGTTTAAATGATCCGTAGTGTCCATTATCCAAGATCCAGAAGAAGCACCACAATTAATTTACCAAGAAAGTTGAAGTTGAATCCTTGGAAGACTGGGCATTATTATTTCAAGACAAACTCCGACCAAGCAAGTTTTTTAGAGTAGTGAAACACTCATAAGCAACATGTCCAGTTTTCCATCAGAATTGACACTGCACACCATTATTTCTGCTTCCACGACCACTTCCAAAAATGTTTCTACCACCCGGCCTCTTCCACCATTAATATTGTTGATTAATATTATTAGAACCTTCCCTTCCTGAGTAGTATTAAAACTATACCATATGTATATATCCTTGACCACTACCCTTATTGTAGTTATTATTCGACCAACCTTTGGCAAAATTGGCTTGCATTTCTTTTATCATTGGACAACTTATTTATTGCCGAAGTAGATTCTCAAAAAACAATTGTTTGGAGGTCCAACTATCATGTGTCCGGAGTTAAGATCTCTTATGATTAATGTTTTCCTGCTCGTTGTTTCCAGTTTAATGGATATTACTTAATATACCGACCACTTGAATTACCAAGGTTAAGATCAACCTTCATCACAACCTAGAAATCGATTATGCATTTAGTTTTTATTTTATTACGTAGATTATAAATGTACTATTATAAGAAACAACACATGTCAGTAACCCTTTCATTTATTTCTTTCTCCAAATTTCTCTTTTTATACTTGAGCTATCTCCTAACAACAAGAGAGTGTGTGTAACTCCTCAATGGATACAAATCAAATCGATTGTTAATTGAACAAATGCAAGGATTATAATTCAAATCCAAGCCATTAAAGATATGCAAGTTGAACTCATAGTTAGGAACAAACTCACCAACAGCAACGTGCTGAACAGTTAATTTCTTAATTTTTTCTATATACTCATTAGTTGAGAAACACTCTTACAACTGTTTGCAATTTGTTAGAAAAATTGTACTATATTAATGAAAAAAAAAAACAATGATATGAAATAATTTATAAAACACATGAGCGTATTTACTTATTGAATTAATCTTTTTTTAATTAGAAGATTTATAGTTCTTATAAACTTTCTATCAAAATTTTAATCTTTGGCCAAAAGTCTTAAGTCAAAAAAAAATAAATTATGAGTCTTGTTAAAAAAAAAAAAAAAAAGACAAGTGCCTACAAACTAGATTGATAAATAATATTCATAAAAATATAATCAACTTTATATCTATTTGTCTTGACCATCTTTACTGACAAATACATGGGTGCATGGCACGGTAAGAGATAAACAAATCCATACTAATCGGATTAATGTTGTTTGAAAATGCTTCCATCTCCAAATCCATACTTGAATCAGGCCTCAATACATGCGTGTGACTTATATAAATAAAAGTAATATTTTAATATTATGAAGTTTTTTTTTTTTTTTTAATGGGAACAAGAATCAAACTTTTTAATTGTATAATTAAAATTAGGAAAGTTTATGCCTTCTCGTTTTATTAATTAACAAAATATATCACAACATACATATATATGAAAGGTGGAGAACATGGACAAGACAATTATTGAACTCTTTATGCGTAATCTTTTCTCTTTTTTATATTTTTTTCCATAAAATTCTCATTTTTTTGGGAAATTACCAAAAATAGCACCCCCTAAAAATTATAATAACAAAACTAGCACCCCTGTGTTCAATTAAAATTGAACGTTTAATATTGAACGTTCAATATTCAATTTGAACGTAAAATATTGAACGTTCAATATTAAATAGTTCTAATTGTCGTCATTCAATTCTAATTGAACGGATAATATTGAACGTTCAATATTGAACGAGTCTAAATTATCGTCGTTCAATTTTAATTGAACACAGAGATGCTAGTTTTGTTATTATAATTTTTAGGGGGTGTTAGTTTTGTTATTTTTCCCATTTTTTTTTATAAGAACGTTTTATTTTCTCATGAGAGGATACTTTATGTGCCTTTGTGATGCCTAAATCATTAATGAATTTGTGAAAGGATAAAAGAACAACGAAAATCATTTCATTTTCGTTAAAGGAAAAAAAATTAATGAGAGAGAGAGAGAGAGAGAGAGAGAGAGAGAGTCATTTATTGGGTAATGCACGTCACTTTCACATCCACTCAAGTATGACTTTATAGTTTATTTATTATGTAACTTTGACATACTAAAAGTAAAACTTTCATTGCATTTTGTTGCATATTATATTTTGTTTAGCAAAGTTACGCATCTTAATTTTTTTTAGTATATAAATTAAAGTATTTAATTAATTTTATTTTTAATTTTTTACTAAATATTTATATATATATTTTATTCATAAATATATATTTAAAATTTAATAAATATATATTTTTTAAAAAATTAAAAATAAAATTTTATTCATAAGAAATTATATTATATAATTAAACATTTTTTTTTTCTTTTTAAAATACTTCATGTAATTTTCTCCCTCATCGCATTATTATTCTCCCTCATAGCATTATTATTCATAATTAATTGACAACTATTGAACAAAAGTCTCCTTTTATCTTTCCACGACTAAAGTATACGAGTTATAACATATAAAATCGAGGTTCAAATTCATAATTGATCTTTCATATTATTTAATTCCATCTAAATCAATTTCTAAATAAATGTCTCATCATATTTAATCCTCAAATTCTTGATGTTGTACTCAGATAGATACAAAATTACTTTATCTTTTCAAAAATCAATACTGTTCAACTTAAGTCAACGATTTTTGAATAAAAAATAATGACAATAATTTATTATTATTATTATTATTATTATAAATAAGGACAATAATATAAGGACATAAAATTCTTTTTATGAGTCAATTTTTTTGTTATTTTTTTCCAAAATAAAACTGGAGGAATTAATCAGTTAATAATTTTTTTTTCCTAAAACAATTTTCAATCGACTTAGTCAATGATATTTTTAAAAACCATAATTTAAAAGTCTCTAAATATATTTTGCGTTATTTAAATACTTTATTCTTTCAATGATGATGAGGATAAAGGAGAAATAAAAAGAAGCTTAAATCAAGAAATGAACAAAGGCACTGTTATTTTTTATTTCTAAAAATTAAATTTCTTAGTCTTAAAAAAAAATTAAATACTACAATTAAAAAAATTGGTACATCTATTTTTTTAAAAAACAAGAAAAATTTTGATTTAAAAAAATAAGCAAAAAAAATTTGTTTTTCCCTCAATTAATATGTATTTTCCGTCTAAACTTGGACCCAGATGAATTTTCCTTTTATTTAAATTTAGGGTAATAGTTTAGCAAGTTATGTTATCAATCTCATAGGCATGTCATGTGATTTCTTATTTAGCTTGTTCCTTTTCATAACTAGGAATATGTTTTACATTTTTCATTAGATTTTAAATTCTTCAAATATCAAATTTCATAAGAGATATATTGTTTTCTCCATATCAAAACTAAACATGAAGAAGGACCAATTATAAAAAGTAATGAAAAATGCTTGAAAAACACATTTTATTTCAAGTTGGAACAATTTCAAATTACATGATTAAATATATTTGAACAATTATTAATTAATAATTGCAAGTGGTAAATGCTATGTTTCAGGAAGGAAAAACATGAGTGAAGGGTGGTAAGGTGACTCCTAAAAGCAAGGAGTTAATTAGGTGCTGAAATGAGAGGTGCACAAGGGAAGAATAGGCCTGGAAGTGTGGCTGAAAAGGAGTGTAAAGGGGTCAGGTCTCACAGCATGATTGTGGTATGGTTAACTCTGGTGTGTGTAAAGGGGCCTAGTGCTGGAGTTGTGGATATTGAGTGAGCTTACTGCTTGTGTGCTATATAGGGTGCAGAGCTACGCTTGTTATAAAGGTTCAGTCTTGGGTGTGTTGCTTTCTTTTATGTAGTTAGTCACTTTTTTGGTTGTTGTATTTGAGTCTGTTTGAGGTTTATGGTGTCTTTGGTTTGTTTAGCTGTTGTTGGTGTTGTGTTGTTTGCTTCTTGAAATGGTTAATCTTATCTTTGTTTCTACCATGCTGGATTGATGCAGGTAAAGAAGAGGTTGATCGATGTTTCTAGTGCTATGTGTATGGATGTGTTTAGCTCCTTAGGTTTCTTTCTAGCAATTGATGTTGTAGTTGATACTTTGATTTGTTGTTGAAGGGTTTAGGTCGAGTTTGGTGTTGTTTCTGATTAAGTGTCATGGTCTGTACTGTTAATTTGAATATATTGAATTCATCTCTTTTTGTCAAAAACATAAATAAAAATATATTAATTAATAAAAATATCATACTATGTCTCAAGTTGTAAAGTGTAAGTTAATAATAATTTGCCATGTTCAATTAAAATGATCCCCACCTTTAATAGAGTGACATATAGATGTTAATATCCCAATAAGAACGAAAATTTCAATTTTGACCGGAGGTGGCAATTATATCGTATTAAATGTATTTGTGTTGTGTTATTCGTGTTGATATCGAATTCGGTTCATATTTTTCGTGTCAATTGATACATAAAAAAAATTTACTCGACTTTTTTTCGTATTGCTTATTTATAATAGTAAGAAATAATAAAATCTTTAAGAATTTGAAAACATTATTGATCAATTCTTACTAAAAAAAAAAAATTATGTCGTATCATGTTCGATTCGTATTATCAAATCGTATCAAAAATTACCACCAAATTAATATAGGTAAAGAATGCCTACGTAGAAAACAGAGCGGGTAAATTAAATAAATTTTGATAAAAAAATATATATTTTTAACAATAAATCAATACTTTAATCATAAAATTTTAAAATTATAATGTATGAGACAAAAATTATTATAACTATAATTTATACCATACATTTAAATTTAGTTACATAATAAATAAATATACATATTTTATAAATATTAAGCTATTAAAAATTCAATTAATATTAGTTTATTTATTAGTCGAAATACCTTAACCCCATAAAATACTCAAACATAGAAAATATCGCCCCATATCCTGTAAAATTTAAATGGGGGATTGAGATAACTCGTGTTTCATACTAAATTTATTTTAATTTAAATTCAAGTGGGACATTACCCAAAAGAGTAATTATCATTTATACTTCTTGAATTTTACCAAATCTTAATGAATTATATTTTGTTTTATTTTAATTTAGTCACTTCTTCACAATTTTATAGTAGGTTCAATTCAGTTCTTTTTGTCAAAATTGAACAAAAGAATTTGACATTTTTTTTAATTAATTATGATAATAAAGGTCAGTATTGAATGAAATGATGAGAAATGTTATTAAATTAAAATAAAATTAATATGAGTTGAAATGATATTTGGGTCGATAAAATAAAATAATATATTTTTAAATCTTGTGTCAATTTTTTCGATCTTTTGAGACACAAAAAATTATGTTTGATAATAGTTTAAATTAGGCATTAGCAGTGAGAATTTGACTACAAGCTAGTTTGAAACATCAAAGTGAAAGTTGATATTTGAGCTAAAAGACAGAGATGATAATTGATAATTATCCTTACTCAAAATGCTTTCTTGCAACAAATGAGTTGAAAAATATAGGATAAAAGAAGCAACGAATTGTCATGTCATACAGTTGGCATATGCTTTGTAAGTAGAGACATTAAATGTGTGGAGTTGATTTAGTTTATTTAAATGAGCTATAATTTATTAATATATTTTATTTAAATTTATATAAGTTAAATTAAATTAAATTTAATTTAATTTTAAATTAATTGAAATAAACACTTCATAAATTAATTAATTTATTTATTTTTAAATAAAACAAAAAAATTAAGTATTTATAAACAATGTTAATATAAATAATACATATTTATTGTATTTTTGTAAAATAAAAAGAATATAATTTATTTACGATATTTTATAAAGATATTATTTTAATTATAAAAATAATATCATTAATAAAGAATTTTTTTTAAAATAATCTAGTTACTCATAAATTAACTTATTTGAGTTGATGAATCAAGTGAGTCGATTTTAAATAAGATGAATTAGATTAAAATATTTATTTATAAAAATATTTTTATTATAAGAATAATAAAGATTTTTGGCAAATAACAAACATTACCTCAGTGAAGCTTGAATTACAACTTTAAAGATAATGAACTCAAATAAGTTGGCAAAGTTTTTGTTTTGAAAAACACTTGAATGTTAAATTATTGCGTAACGTTTTAATCGATTAATTTAATAAATTTTAAATTCCTAAAATAATGGGTAGGTAGTTAGCTTTCGTATATGGTACCACAACCTAATTAAGTAATTATAAAAATTGAAGAAACTAAATAAACATGAATGGAAGATCCATATTTAACTTGTAAAATACACCTGTGCCGCCGCTGACGTTGCCTTAAATATAATCATATTCGACTAAAATATATTAAATTATATTATAATTAATTTAAATAATATTTAATAACAATTTATATATTATAATTGAATAAAATATTTTATCATAAAAATTATTTTAATTAATATTTAATTCTCATATATATATATTATTTTTAATTTAAGATGATGTGCATAAGGTTTCATTTTTAATTTCTTCAAAAAAATATATATATATATATGTTCATTTTTCTTATAACATAAATGAATATATGTTGTTTAATGTTATAAAAATGAATATTTATATTTTTTTATTAGGGGATTTAAAAATAAAACTAGTTAAATAACTTAGTTATTTATGCATCAGATGCTAAAAAATTAAGACACATAATTTACAATTAAAAATTTAAATAGACTAAAATATTCAATATGATTTCGAATCACATTTTTAGTTGTACAAAATTTCTACATAATTATATTATTTTTATATTATATGATACAATTTGATTTTATAATCAAATTTATGACTCTATATAAATTATATAATCAATATTTTTAATATTATGTAACAACTATGTCTTTAATATTTATATATGTTACTAAATTAAAAAAAAAAAAAAAAAGTACATAATAATCTTCATAAATATAATCTTAATTTTTTTTTTTTTGAAAAACTCTCTCAAATATTATATATATATAATAACATAAATAGAACACTTTTTTTTTATCATTAGATAATATATGATTTTTATAAATTAAAGTAAAATTAATTAAATAATTAAATTATATAAACGTTGAATAAGAGAAAAACCTACTAAGTAGCTGAGGCACTAAGTACGTTAAATAATTAATAAATGACTAGTGAATTGTAAACGCTAAGAAACTGATTCATTCCCATGTGAAACTTAACACCGAAATATAAATCGATAAAAGTCAATTATCGACGTGTATTTTTGACATCTTGGTATAAAGTAATATGGAAACGTTTTCCTACAAGCAAACGCATTTTATTATAATTTATATGATATAATTTAGTCAACTTTCGGTAAATATTCAACGATCACTTTATTCATATTTTAAATTTACATTTAAATAATAAATTATGTGCTAATTAATACATATTATAATTATATATATATAATACTACTATTCATGAGAAAATAATTATATATATATATATATATGAAGAATTATGAAGTAATAAGGCTACTTTCTTAAGAAAAAGTGTTATTTATGTAAGATGAAAGCTTACCTTCTCAATTGGTTAGTCTGATTTTATGCATGACATCTTTTTTAGTTGCAAGTTACTTTTTAGATGATTATAATAAAAAAAAAATTATTTTCTTTTGGCTATAGTTTTTATTTTCTTTTTATGTATAATTATTTTTTGCTAGCAGAATATTTAAAAACTACATTTACGAAAAATTTAGACTAAAAAAATGAATACTATTAAATGGAGTGAACAAGTAAAGTGGATGCCAGAAGTAGAACTCTAAATAATTGAAATATCAATGGATAAATAGTTAAAAAAATCTAATTTTTTATGAACTTACAGTATTATTTTTTTATAATTACTAATTGTTATTATATATGAATTATAAAGTTATAAATATATGCTATAATTTCATAGCTATCGATATAAATCGGGATGAAATTACGTTGTTATGTTCTTAATAGCTATAAATTATATTATATTATTTATTATATTAATATAATATAATATGAGTTGATTAGAAAAAAAAGAAAGAAGCAAAAATACATATCGAAAATCTCACTAATTACGAAGGGTTCTGTGTCCAAATTAACTTAAAGAATGGTAAAAATATTTATTTTTGAAGAAATTTTATCATGTGATGCATTATATTTAATGTAAGAATAATTTTGTGAATATTTAATATTTTTAATTCAAACAAAATTTAATGAAAAAATTATATATTAGTTTTGGATTAATATTAATGTGTTAGTTTAAGTTAATAAAAATTTAAAATTTATATAATTAAAAATTAGAAAAGTAGACCCATCTTTTCTCTTCTTATTGTACCTTCTCAATAATAATTATAACATGTTATTAATTGAATCATTATTTTAAAATAAATGACTAATTTTTCATGAAATATGGTAATAATTATTGAATAATACCAAATTAACAAGATTTTTGCAACTAAATGCATTTTTTACCAAAAACACATCATATATGTATTACATAAGACCAAAATACCACTATATTTAATCTTTACATATAATGAAAGATAATTCTGAACTAAACTCCGACAACTATTGTCGGCATTTGGTGAACTTTTAGTAAGTATGAAAAGTCATTGGCATGTTATGGGAAAACATTGACTCTGTGTAATAAGGTATTGACATGTTGTAAGTAAGCATCGGTAAATTGTAGGAAATGCATTAATAAATTATGAGAAGGCATTGATAAGTAAGATTTATTACGATTAGATAATACATTATTATAATAGCGATAAGTCTTTGTCTGAATAATTTTGATAAAAAAAATTGAATATATTCAAATTTATAAGAAAATATTGGTAAGTCGTATTAGTCTTGTTAATATTGTGATAAAGTGTACGATGATAAGACTAATGCTTATCACTACAGTAATAAGATTTTTCTTAGTAAATTTTTAAATAAATTGGACAGTAAAATACTCGGTGGAGATCTAATTGTGTCCCACCAATAACATTGCGCAGATTCACTTGGGCATTGTATTATTATTTAGTCCCACTTGCTTGACCTTTTGTTGCAGCACGGGCACCCCACCAGCATCAAAGTAGCCAAGTATAAAGTTGGAAAGTTTTGAGGAAAAAAAGGCCTCTCTTGAATATTGTTTTAGGCTTTTAGCCCATATCTAGTATTATATAGTATATTATTAACATGGCCAAAAAGATATTATTAATATACAGGGAATTTTTTTTTTTTTAAGATTT
Source organism: Elaeagnus macrophylla (assembly GCA_029378325.1). Taxonomy (NCBI): domain Eukaryota; kingdom Viridiplantae; phylum Streptophyta; class Magnoliopsida; order Rosales; family Elaeagnaceae; genus Elaeagnus; species Elaeagnus macrophylla. The sequence continues at coordinate 19,183,651 of CM055642.1, read as the reverse complement.
TATAATTTTTATTAAATGAATATATTAATTTCATAATTATTAGATTAGGCGTTAAATTTTTCGTAATTTCTTAAAATAAGTATTTTAGTTTTGTAATTTATGAATTAGGTACTATAAATCTTATTATATAAAAATTAAGCAATTTTAATCATATAATTTTTTCTAAAATGAGTATTTTTAGTCCAATAAAAATATTAAAATTAAAAATTTATAATATCTAAATTTTATAAATAATAAGATTATAAATATGTAATTAAAAAATTACGAAATTAAAATATTTTTTATATATAAATATAAACTTTTGAATAGAGGTAAAAGTCTCATAAAAGATAATATTGATGGGGTTGAGACAGGAAAGGAAGAGGTGGAGCCTTGCTTTTCTTGTCTATAATTGCGCCAATTAATAAAGTGTTTTTTACAAATTAGCGATAAGGAAAACAGATGATGGCCACCGAGCTCAAAAGTTCTTTTAGTTTTTTAGACCATATAATTTTCCCTACCTACGTACACAGGCACATTCATTGCGATACGCTTATCAGCCCTTTACGTCATTTTCAATTTATTATTAACAATATTTTTCAATATAGGTGGTGATTTAAATGAACGAAAAAATAAATATTTGATATTTTTTTTAATAATTTTTTTATGATTAAAAATAAAATAAAATTTATTGTTAATTTTATAAAAATTTTTAATTAAAAAGAACAAAATTAAAAACAAAATCATATAAAAATAATTCAGAAACAATAAACAAATTTTCTCTTTTCTCTCTCTACTTTACTGGCCGGTGCGCAATGCTTGGATGGTCTATGACTGTAAACCCAGTTAGACATGGAAATGGAAAGGAATATTAAAGTTAGCTAAAACTACAAAGTCTTGGTTTTTATTTTTATTTTTATTTTCTGCAAAGAAGGCAAATCTATTAATCAAAAACTACAAAGTCTTTTTTTTTTACGCTATATAAAATGTATATAGTGTAATCTGCATACAATCATGCTTTGTATTGTACTTTTAAAAAAAATATATATATATAAGAATTATGAGTACTTTAATATCAAAAGATTAATCTAGTAAGTAGAGATACTCATATTTTTTTATAAACTTTTTTATAGTATTATTTTTTATCATTATGGGATAATTTTTCTAACATCTCCTCAAAGTGTGATCGAATATTTATAAGAAGCATGAATATATTAGGTTAACCTAATAAATAAAGATACTCATATTTTTTTATAAATTTTTTTTTTATATTTTATTAACGTGAGACAATTTTTCGAATAATATATATATTTGAAATGATATATGCGACATATCAACCTCAGAGTAATGATTCTTATGAAAAAAAATTAACTCCAAAGTAATGACGGTAAGAAATTTATTAAATTTATTGATAATTAGAACACAAATTTATTCCAGAACATACTTAATGCAGTCATTATCTTTTAAGGTGATTAAATGTAATACACATGAACAAATCCTTTAGATAAAGAAAATTTACTGGTTAAGTCTTTCCCTTACCGATTCTTGCTAATGAGAGAGTCTCTTTGTCTAGGTTAGAGTGGAAAAAATTTATCCAAATATTTATAAAAGAATATTAAAATTATATCCATAATATCGATAATTGGCCTAAATGCTTGTGCCAAGCCCAATAAACTAAATAAGCTTTCAGATACATTAATTAAATTATAATGTAATTTATTTTATAAATTAATAAAAACGTCTAATTAATTGTAGCCTACATTATAAAAATTCAACATTTTTCCAGCTGGAAAACATTAATTGATATCTTAAGTTTGACAACAATTTAAGAAAACAACTCCAAAATTGAAACACAATTATGGCCACAAAATTTAGTAAGCACGTGCATCGCATGAACTGGTCCACGTACAAAAACTGCAAAGGTGATCATATATGAAAAAAAAAAAAAATTTCAAATCATTGTCGACATAGATCGATATAAAACAAGATTTCATGCGCATTGTGATGTCCATGACCATCATTACTCCAATAAATATACAAATTAATCATATATAAGTATAGTGGAGTGGATATATTACGGAAGCATTTATATTTCAACATATATAAAAGATTAAAAATTAATAAATAAAACATATATTACCGAGTAATTAATTGATACACAAACCATATCTGATATCTGCGGCTGCAAGTCCTTTAGTGACACACGTATATGTATTCAGTTTAACAAAGGTGAAGGTTACCACATGTCCTGTAGTTCTATAAATTGAGCACGTAAATTTTGTAGCCTTTTGGAGTATTACGTTAATTTTATACAATTAACATTAAAATTATTTTAATTATTGTCGGAAAAATTAGGTCATATTCCTAAAGTAAGACATAGTTTGGTTTGATCAAGTCCTAAATGATTGTTTTATCTGGGAGATCAATGAACAGAGTGTTGGCACTCCTAGCTAAGAGCTAACAAAGTCCAATATTCGTTAAACTCAAATAAGTGATTGTGTTATTCCACTTAATAAGTTAAATTTCTAGATGCAACACCAAATACCTTACTAGTTCCAGCATCTGAGTTAACATGCATAAATCGAACCACATTCACATTAATGATTATTGAAGTCTCCAATATTCTCTCACAAGGCATACCTGTGGAAACGGCTCACCTCTGCTAATAAATCTACTTTCTATATGCTGACGTGCAGCCACTAGAATAGAATATTGGTCATAATAAAAGTATAATAGCAACAGATTGCAACATCATTCAAAGCAAAGCTAGCACAACATGAATGCTTAACTCAATTTGATGAATGTGTATACTGATTGCTGATTTAAAACTCCTCATGTTTTGGAATCAATTTCATTATGGTATCTCATAACCATATTCGAAAGAGAAAAAAGAAGCTATATATGAATGTGTAACTTCATTTGAATGATTTAACAGAAAGCCTTTCTCAAATGAATTCATGTAAAGAGTTAGAAAACACACTCTCATTGCCTGCAATGAGTTGACGTCACTAGAGGCTAAAAGATTGCTTGCAAATCAACAAGCTCACTCGGGTTGTTTCATGTTGATAGCATGCAGCTACGTTCTATCTTTACATACACACTAGTATAATCATCATTGTCACCTTGTGAATCTGGGATCTTTTATCTTTCTAATAGAGTATATATGGCCAATTTGCAAGGTTAAACTCCCAAGTTTCATGTGAAAATTGATAGATTGAAATTTTAAAATAGAGAAAGCCATGGCCAGAAAATGTTAAAAAGGTGGCTACAATGACTAGTAAGTTTAGCATATGAAGGCAAACAAGGAATCCAAACAGAGAAATGGCTCTCAAATTTAAATCTTACTTAGAAATGAAATTTTCCTCTTCATAATCATGCAGATGCAGGTGGATGGTCCTTAATCTAACCACTAGCCAGCTGAAGCAAAGCCTAACTAAGCCTTTTCTGAATTCTGCAATGTCCGTTTCTTTCTTTCAAATCTAAAAGGTTAACCTATTAGAAGGAGTAGCAAATTCAATTATATAATCAATTTGCTATTCATTCCAACGTGGGACTTGTTTAGCACACCAATCACAAACCAACATGAGCTCACCACCATCACATTAGCATAATCCAAATGCAAGTCTTCCTAACACTTGTTAAATCTTATACAAATCCAGCAGAAATTTTAGGCAACTCTATAAAATTCTTTGGAAAGTGCTTTAACTTGCGCTTTCTGTTTGGTATTTTGTCTCGCAAGAACGACAGAAAAAGAAAGGGGTACATACTTCAGCCAAACAAATAAATTAAACAAAGAAGAAGAAGCAATAATTCAATTTTGGTCATGAATAACAATACTTGTACATATGTATGTGTGTGCACGCGCGTGTGACCTTTATAATTTAGTAATCCACATGATAATTGGATGTCTTGCTAAGGATTCCTTTAAATATAAGTAAAGAGTTTGCTACCCTTTTGCAGAGCATCCAAAATTCCTCAGATATAAAGATGGAAATGACTTCCTTAAGATTGGCTTGGCATGTTTTTTAATCAATAAGTTGCATTTTTAGGCCAATGAACCAATTCAATAAACAAAAGCAATCATCAGAAAAGAAGCAAAGTATCCCAATTCAACATTGTAAAAAGCCTGCTTTGAGACTCAAATGAAAATAAATTTGCTCAGGCATAAATAAAAAATCACAGAAATTTATAATACATTCAATTGAAAATTAACTTAATTTCAGCATTCTGACTATGTAATAATCTTACATAATAACAAGGAAAGAGGAATGGTGCCATGGACAATCAAATACCACGAGCGAAACTAATTCAAACAGCCAGACTTACCAACCACTAGAAAGGCAGCTGGCAGACTGGTAAAAGTTGAACATCATAGTACTCAAAGAAAAAGGTAAAAAGCTGCAATGCTTGTAATAAAGAAAAAGAGAAAAATTCAAACTTTACATTGATAAGATCAATAAAAATGGCAGAAAGGAATGATGTAAATAGAAGTTGGGTTACTATATCTAATAATATAATAAAAGAGGAGGGGGGGGATCAATCAGAATGGGAAAGGTGATAAAGTTCGTGGTAATCAACGGCAGTGGAAGAATCATCAGAATCAGAAGAAGAAGAAGAGGAGGAATAGTAGTAGTAGGAATCGGGAGGAGAGAAGCAGAGGAAGGTCCAGATGCAAAGGGTGAAACGACCCAGTTGCTGTAAAGGGAAGCAGATCACCAGATCCAACAGCTGCTCGCTGCTCAGCCGTTCTTCAATGCAGGCCAGCCATTTCCACACCTCCGCGGACACGTGTGCCACAGACACCACTAATGAGCTGTTGAATACCATTTCTCTCCAGATATTTCAACTCTCTCTACTACTCTGATTTCAGTGTCTCAAATCTCAATCTATTTATCTTTATTTCCGTCTCTGCCTCCCTCTCGCTTAAAGTTCTGATTTTTCGGGCTTTTGTTCAATTGGGTTCTTTGTATTTGGGACTGTTCAATTGTCATTTCGGTTTTTCTCAATCGAATATATATATATATATTTTTTGTTTTTTGTTAGCTTGGTTGAATTGAACGGGTCCTAGTCTTAGGTTTGACCCATTTTGTGATTATTGTATGAGAACGAATAAGCCGAACCTTAGGAAAAGAAAAAATAAATTTTTTGGTAACTGTAAATGGTTGTACTAATCTCACAAAATTGTTACTTAAGTTAAAAAAAATCATGAATAATTTTGGCCATTGTTTAAGTTTAATATATTTATAAGAAATACAATAAGAATAGTGAGGAAAAGAATAAACTAAAACACGTACCTGGATAAACTGAAAATCATCGATCAGCAGAGCTTACGGCTTCGTGACGGGTCTTCTTCGTTGTATAGACTTCCACCTTTGCCTTTCGTGTTTTTAGTTTATTTTATTTTATTTGGTTTGCTTTCATCTGTATACATTTTTATGCTTGTAATAATTTATTTAATCTGTATTATATATAAAATATTTAATAACGGATTATAAATTTTTTGTAATGATTATTATTGTCTTTAACTCTTTAATTATTATATAGTTTACTTAAGATTGTTATGTTTTATCAATTAAATAAAAAACTATTAGCATTTGAGAGCTAAAGCTTATTCCTCATGTACTGTCATTGTTTCTCCTCCGAAAAAAGTTCACAACTCATTTATACAAAAAAATAAAATAAAAAATTGTCCACATATTTTAAAATAATAGTAATTATTATTTCAGTTCTTCATTATTATATAATTTAAAATATTAGCATAAATGTATGCTCAACTATTTTTAGCTAATGATGCCCCTAAATTGAGAGACATACTATTCAAAAGTAGTGAGAGAAAGAGAAAACTGTGATAGAAATGGAGTGAGTTTTGAATTATGATTGAACTTTGGATTGAGATGATAATAAATTAGTTCAATTCATATTTGATTTAAATTATTTTGATTTGTGAATCAATTTAAATTGATTTAAGTCAAATAAATTTGGATTAATTTGGGTAATATTTATTCGTTAAAAAATTTAACCCATTTACCTATTTGACTATTTTTTTTTCAAATGAAAATAAAATAATTAAATTTTTCAGCAAATAATACTTTTTGATTTAAATGTAGAAGTTTATAAGAATGATGAGCACTATAATCTCAAAAGGTTAACTCAATGAGTAAAGATACTCATGTTTTTTATAAACTCTTTCATTGTATTATCTTTTATCAATATGGGACAATTTTCTAGCATCTCCCCTCAAAGTGTGGGTCTTTGTATTTTGCAAAGCCCATCACTTTGTATTTTAAACCTATTTACTATATTATATTCTATTTGGGTTACTTGTTTTTTTTTTCTTTCACAAGGCCCATTCATTTTTTTTTCGAGGCGAAGTCCAAAGTATTTGGCCCTTTTGATCGACTGAAGCTCTGGTACTATGTGAAAGTTTATAAAAATGATGAGCACTATAATCTTAAAAGGTTAACCCAATGAGTAAAAATACTCATATTTCTTATAAACTCTTTTACTGTATTATCTTTTATTAATGTGGGACAATTACTCTAACATTAAATATATATTTTTGTATAAATTATGGACTTTCCAACTTTTTAGACAAAAATATAAAACTTACAGTTTTATATTTAAGAGCTTTGTTTATGATATTAAATTATAAATGTTGAATGTAGTTATTTTTTATTAGTATCCGTTTAACATGTTTATGATATAAGATAATAAGACATGTATGATATTAATTTTTTTAATGTTGGATAATAATGTGATAAAATATTTAAGTTTGTTGATAAAAAAAAATTGTTTAATAAAAAGTTTGTTGTTTGCAAAAAAAAACTTTAGCAAAAAATTTTTTTTTTTTTTTAAAAAGTCTAGTCAAAAAGGTGTTTAACAAAACAAAATGTTCAGGGAAAAAAGATGTTAACCAAATTTCTATTATAGTATGATAATACATAAAATTAATAAAATAATATAAATAATAAAATTTAATATTAAAAATATATAATTTTATTTTATAATAAAATGTGAATCTATAAAATTATTATTGCTTTATTAACACTTAAGCTATCTGTGGGCCTTAAATCTCTATTATTGTAGGTCATTAACTTAATTATCCAATTTTAGATGCAGTTTTTAGCTTAAATAACATTATTTAAATTCACCAATTTTTTTTTATATAAAAAAAAATTATTTTTGATAAATTGAGGTCATTAATTCTTAATTATTATTTTTTAATATACCGTACATGAAGTTTAGAAGTCATCATATTTGGGCCAAACAATGGGCCCTTCTCTTATATGGGCTTCAACCCGGGAACCTGCTCATTGTTTCGTAATAAGTGAGCGATTGTTAAAGTCGTATATTCATATTTCATATCCATCATCTGTGAGGCTCTCTGTGACTGCGAGGGAGCAACTGCAGTTTGTATTTGTATCATCATCTCCTTTCTTCTTCTTCTTCTTGCTGTCGTTTAAGTAACGCTGCTCAACCATTAGATGGACGCGCATTTGTTCAGAACTTGGAATTTAACCTATCTAGCCTCTCAGCTGAAGCCCATTATTCATAAGAAGCATCTCTTTCACTTTGTTTCTTCCTTTAGACGCACCTCTTCCTCTTCTTCTTCGTTCGTCCTTCGTTGTTCCTCTCCCTCCTCTACCACTTCCACCTCCGAATTCACACCCTCTCGTCGCAACCGCCTTTCCTCCTCTTCTTCTTCTACTTCTGATAGGGAGGCTGTTCGTGCTATTCGCTTGACCAAGGTCTGCTTTTTATTTCTGAATTTCATTGATAAACTAATTTACTGCGCAGTGACTATCTGCATTTCACACTTCTCAATTTTCTTTTTGTTTTGTCGATGTTTGTTTTTGCTTGAAATTATTTTGACCTCTCTTTTTTTTTCTTTTCCTTCTTCTTTCTTCGTATTAATAATTGGTTATATTATTTTGTAGATAGAAGAATTGAGGGCCAAGGGTTTGGAGCCATATGCTTATAGATGGGATAGGACTCATACTGCTGTTCAGCTCCAAGATATTTACAGAAATCTAGGTAATGGTCAAGAGTCCACCACCGACCAAGATCATGTTTCAGTTTCCGGTAGAATTGTGGCTCGCAGAGTATTTGGCAAGCTTGCTTTTTTCACTCTCAGAGACCACTCTGGGACAATACAGGTTGTTAATTATGCTCTCTTGTTTTATATCTAATTTGAAGCATTCCCCATTTCTTCTCTTTCTAAGTAATCAACATAAACTAAAGATGATGATGATAAAAACTGAACTGAATCTGAGAGAAGACTTTATTCAATAACACTTTGATTGAGTACACAAGAAAACCGAGAAATCGTGTTCACGCTCTATGTTCACAATGAAGACTCACAAGAGACTTTATAGAGAATTATAATCCTTCTGCTAAGACCGACTAAATCACATGCACAAGGACATATTGTTTTGCCATACTAACACGTGTAATGTTGAGAAATTCTGAGTCATGCATTTGCTTAACACTCTTCACTTGGAATAATTGGGTTTCATAGTATTTGAACACAGCTTTATTGTGAGAAGGAACGCCTTGCAAACGATCAGTTTGACCACCTAAAGACTCTTGTTGATATTGGCGATATACTTGGCGCCTCTGGCTCAATTAAGCGTACAGAGAAAGGCAGGTTTCTGCTTTCTATATTCAAGTTGCATTTTTTCCCTTTCTTGCTTGTACATTCAAGTGCAGAGTTATACTAAGAACTTCACCCCAAAAAAAGAAAAGTGGATTAGCTGCTATCAGTTCATGCTGTGAGCTCCTCCCACATTAACACGACAAGAAACTTTTGGCTTATGCTGTACTTGTATATCAATGTTGATGAAGATACACCATTCTGTATTCTGTCGTAATAAATGTGCTATTCACTATTCTGTGGTAAAACTATTCTTGCCTCATAGATTGGAATCCTTAGCTACATCTGTTGTTTTAGTTTTCCCAAATGAAATTTCAAATACAAAAGCTACCTTTGATAGTGGTGAGATCAAACTGATTTCTATTTTGTATGCTTCTTTGAGCATATTATTTTTATATTTATTAAACTTGTAAGTATTTTCTTGGTTTCTTCAGGGGAGCTTTCTGTCTTAGTGACTTCTTTTACTATTCTCACAAAATCTTTGCTGCCCCTGCCGGACAAATTTCATGGTCTCACCGATGTGGATAAGCGTTATCGTCAACGGTTAGTTCACCACTCATTCTTTCTTACTTTTCTACTTCCCTTTTTGGTGGGTGGGATGTCAGTGGTTGAACTTTGAGTTGAGTGTGAAATGTGTCGGTCTTCTTTTTTAATTAACATGACTCATGGGTGACATTCTTGGCTTCATGAATGTTCTCATGGGTGCAGGAGTGAGAGATGAGGATTCAACCATCTTTTGTAGCAAATTTGTTGGTGTCTAGTTTTTATCTATTTAAATAGTTTTCTAATTCATGGTAATATTTTGTTTTCTTTCAAATTCTTACTCCTTTAATTTCCTTCAACGTTGATTTTCTTTGTTTGCCTTCAGAATTTACTCTTCCCGACTATATTTTCTAAATATCACCATAATGACGCCCCCTTACTGGGTTTATGTTAGTGTTAATTTGTGAGACTAGATCATGTTGAAACTTTATCTTTTCAATGTTAAGGTATGTTGATATGATTGCAAATCCTGAGGTAGCTGATATATTCAGGAAAAGAGCAAAGGTAGGTCACTCCATGAAATGGTCTGGTATTTCAGATTCTGTTCATATCCTTGTTGTTTATTTTAATTAACTCAAATCATTTGCACCGTGCTTCATAACATTTTATTCTATAGCTTACATATTTCTCATATCCTATTGGGTTATAGTAATTGGAGATGCTTGTTAATTCTTCTGTATCATGTTTCTCATATATTTTACTGTAAGAAGAATTACAAAGTAGGGAAAAGTTGTTCAATCTATATTGTTTGTTATTTTAGTGCAAATGCTTATTAGTATTACTGTTTACTATTTATCTTGTAAATGGGTTTCTTATTGTAATATTTGGAAGGTTTTGATGAATAATGAGAATGATTTTTGAGAGCATTGTTCTTTCTTTTATCCTCAACCTCCTTCCTTGTTCATATATTTCCTCTCTAAAACAAGTTCTTGCTACCATTTGTAATATTCCTACTTCAAATTTGATATGAAGTTACCCATAGAGGTAAAGATCTTTGGGCTTTATGCCTTTTATCTTTTTAATATGTGTCAGTGTCATTCTGTACAAAATATATCAATTCTATATAATAAAATATAATAGTATCGATATGCTGACATAATTAGTTGGAAGATCATGGAAGCCTGGGCTTCTTCTTATTCATTTGAGTCAACTGTTTTGGTTTCTTTAGCTAGATAGCTAAAATCTGTGTACATGACTAATAATTTAGAAAATTTGCCTATTAAGTTGCAGCAAATATATGACTTCAGCTGGACATTGGCAGAGTTCCTTTGCTTTTCTCAGCATCTCCCATTTGAAATATAAACATTTTCAAAATTTATTGAGCTTTTTAAAATTGTCTGAATATACTTTTGTAGTTAAAACTTAAATACACAGAATGTAACACTAAGTTTATTATATACCTTTTAGCAGTTGATGTGTCTTATGGTAAATTAATTTATTAAAATTTTCTGATCCAGATTGTGTCAGAGGTGCGCAAAACAGTGGAGTCTTTAGGCTTCATTGAAGTTGAAACTCCAGTTCTACAGGTTTGGCATAACCTATATATCTCATGGTCATCCTGGAAATATTTCAGGCTTTTAGAATATTGATATTGTTATTTGACTTGAGAGGTTGCTTACTAATTCTGATAATAAATCAAAGTTTTCGTACTTGCATTATCCAAACAATAAGTGGAGGCTGAGAGAGATCAGATAAGTATTTTTATAGATTGGTATTTATGTTCCTTGGTTGTCACCTGTTTTGCACTTGCAATTAAAACTACAGTATCTGCTCTCTGATCGAGAGGAATGGCCTGCTATATGTTTGATAGGAATTAGAATCCTATCATGGAAAATCCTGAATATTCTCCCTTTATAATGGTGTGACAGTAGCCATTTGTTAGTCATATTTTGCAGGAAAATCTTGCTCAAATACATACATTTTTAGTATACTTATTGTTTGGCCCTATTTTCCCGTTATATTTGAACTGTTTGGCACTATAAGGTGAAATATTTGTACCTTCTAGCCAATTTTTAATTGAACTGCTAAAACCTAGGGAGCAGCAGGTGGAGCAGAAGCCAGGCCTTTCGTTACATTCCATAATTCACTGGGAAGGGATCTTTACTTGAGGATAGCAACTGAACTTCACTTAAAGAGAATGCTGGTGAGGTTTCTCACTCTCCATTTTCCCTTCCATTTCTGGTGACAAACTGTGGCTTATTCACTTGTATGGCAGGATAATAGATCTTTTGTTAACCATATATCACAATTTTCAGAGGAAAAAAAAAATCTCAGTAGATGACTTTTTCCTCATCCCAATTTTTAAGAACCTATTTAGATTTTCTGGTCGCTGCGCTATCCTGTGACTGCTTTTTCATATTATTCTTCCATAGGCATTCCTTTATAATGCATAAATGGACAAAATCTCGCCGTGGATGACAGGTTGGGGGTTTTGAAAAAGTATATGAAATTGGTCGCATATTCAGAAATGAAGGCATTTCAACTCGTCATAACCCAGAATTTACTACTATTGAGGTAAAATTATTAATTTTTATAGCTTGGTTAATCACCAGATTAACATTAATTGATATTATTTAATGCTGACGTTGGTGTTGTCATTAGTATAAATTTTAGCCTTTTATTTTGTTTTAAATGAAGCTTCTGTAAAAATTGGTATTTGTTTGGTCTTAGATGTACGAAGCATATTCAGACTATGAAAGCATGATCAACATGGCGGAAGAAATTGTTACCCGATGTGCACTTGCAATCTATGGGAAGCTTACTATTGATTACCAGGTAAAAATGTGATCAAACTTGTAACCGTGTTGCTTTACACTTGTTGTAGTTGAAACTTGAAATTTCTGACTAGTAATATGTGGTTGTTTCTTTTAATTTAAAGTTGATGTTGTTTGTCTCTGCAGGGGACAGAGATATGTCTTGAGCGGCCTTGGAGGAGAGAAACCATGCACAATCTCGTAAAAGAAGCCACTGGCATTGATTTAATTGAGTTGGGCAATGATCTCAAATTTGCAATAGAAGTTACTCTGAGGAGTCTGGATGACCTTGATAGCAAAGATGTATCTTCTATTGAAAAATGTCCATCTGTCGGCCACCTTCTTAATGAGGTTCCTTTTTTAGTTCATTATTTGTTGTTGTTGTTGTTGTTTTTTTTTTTTTTCCCATTATTTATTATTATTATTTTTGCAATTTTCTTTTATATGCCCTTTATACCTTGCACCAATGTAATTGTCTTTATTTCCTCTGGAGCATGGTTATGTATCATCTGGACTTCCAATTAAGCGTCTTCTCTTAAATTCCCTTTCACACAGTTCTCAACAGTTTGTATTTTGTTTTTGTTATTTTTCAGATTTTTGAGATTGTTGTAGAACCAAAGCTTCTTCAACCAACATTTGTTTTGAACTATCCAATTGAGATATCTCCTTTGGCCAAACCTCATCGGAGGTATAAATTTTTTATTTTAATCTTTACATATTGGGTGTGTTTGACTTAAACGTTTTATCTTTTTTTTGGAAATAATTGTGTGCTTTCTTTCTCTATCTCCATCTGCTAGAATTTATTACAGCTTTTTTCTGTATGCTAACAATTTTCCAAAGTAAAGTTCTGTTGTACCTGGCCAATATGTCCCTTATATTATCCTTCAGATATATTATTTTGTTTTCTTAAAAAGATATATATTTCTGTTTGTTTTCCCATGGTTGTTTTTCCTCAATAGGCATGTAGGGCTTACAGAAAGATTTGAACTTTTCATATGCGGTCGTGAGCTGGCTAATGCTTTCTCTGAGCTGACTGATCCCATGGATCAGGTAATCCTGAACACAGTTTATTACCTTTTGCCAATGTTACTGCTATTTCCACAATTATCAACTAATTTACATTTTAGGGGTTTCTGATGACTGCATATTGCACCAGCCTCTAAGAAAAGTTGATGCTAATGCTTTTTTCAGAATGGGTTTCAGAATTTTGTGATGCTTAATGTTTTTTGTAACACTTAAGTAATAAGGGAAGAATTGATGCGTAGAAAGTGTTATTTATGCATAATTCGTATTGCAAAGAGGATAGATTTATTAGTCTATTTGATTTCAAAGCCTATTTATGCTTTACCCGCAACACTTTTCAGTTTGAAAGTGGAAGATGTGTGCCACTAATATTGAATGCTTACAGAGGAAACGCTTGGAAGAACAAGTGAGACAGCATAACAGTAAGAAGGCAGAAGCTGATTGCATAGAGAACGGAAAGAAAAACGAGGATAATTCGTATGAAGTGACCCTTGATGATGACTTCCTCACAGCTTTGGAATATGGAATGCCTCCAGCTTCAGGAATGGTATGTTCACAATTGTTGCATCTTCATTATTTATTAGCTCCTTTAATATAGTTTGGAGTTTATATACTGGATAAATAGGAAAGCGATTTAGTCATTATCTTGGAATGCTTTATTTATTTATCTATTGGAACTGTCAATCTTTTGTTTAATTTTTTGAAATTCAGATAATTCTTAAAGTGTATATTGCAAGCCTGAAGCCCCAGTATATTCATATTTATGTGCAACACTTGCTAATTCCTTCCAACATGCTTTGTCAAGTCATGCTATTTAAGTATCATAATTATGCTGGATTATATGTAATGACAAGAATTTATGTTTCAGGGGCTTGGAATAGACAGGCTAGTCATGCTTTTAACAAACTCGGCTAGCATTCGGGATGTAATTGCTTTCCCAGTGCTTAAAGTTCAGCAGTAGTGACAACACAAAACGGCCCGAAGATGATGCATCTATTACTAGATCAAATCTCATTTTTAGACCAGGTACACTAGGACCACGAAAGGACCTATTTTGATGGGCACAGTTGGGACTAAACTAATGGAGTCTTTGGGACTTTGTTGTTGATCATCGCTTTATACAATGAAGGCCGAAATAATCATGATCAAACAAAAGTTACTGCTGTGATCACTGAACTAACTTTGCAAAGGCTTATGGTATTTTCCAAGACGTTGAAATTGAATGGATGGCATCACAAGAAGCAGAAATTTGCATTTGGAAACTGATGGTATTTTATTGTAACAAGACGTCGTTATGAGTCAACCATCATATTTTGCTTAGCTGCAGATCTCTACAATCTGCACGTTATTCTATTTTATGTGTTTGGAAATATTTGAGATTTTCTTGTATTGCATGTGAAACAAGCTTAGGCCTGTTTTGGTCTAGTTTTGTTCTACTTAGTTTCCTTCTTGTAGCTTCTCTTTTGCCCCTGTTTTTAATGAAATTGTTTCATTCAGTCCAAAAAAAAAAAAAGTGAGCCTCCTCGCTGCAAGTCCTTAAACAATACAAACTACAGCTCTAACCAGCAAAAAATATTGATCGAGTTAAACTACACTTTTCATATAAAATTTCATGTAAACTCATCAACAATAACAACATGAACAATTCAAATCAAAACAACTGATTCTTCTGAATCACCACCAGATGGTTCGATCAATGTCTTCTTTATGAGAGCTCAGGCACACCAACTCAATTAGACTGATGGTCCTATTTCTTGTTGAAAATACCAAAAAGGGATTTTATGGCATTGATAGCATTCTCATTAAAGATCGATTCGTCAAATCTTTTTAATAGTGGCTCAAATTCACCAGAAGTTCTTAGATTTGCAAGGTCTGGATCCGTCTCAATTCTCTGTTCACAGGCAACAGCAACAATAATCTTAGAATCGCTTCCATTATTTTTCTTTACCTATTATAAATTGTGGATCATGCTATCTTCATATATTTTCATTACCTTGAAGTCTTCATACCCAGCTTCCAAGGCATCCTCGAGAGCAGAGAGCCCAGCTTTTATCTTTTGAAGGAATAAAAAGATTCAGAAAAGAATTAGTAGAAGTCCATACTTACATAATATTTGTCAAGCTAAGAATTAATTTTTTGTTAACTTATAAATTTGTAAGCTAAGATTTGATATGATGAGATATAACATATGAGATGCTATCCCTTTCCAAGAGAAGAATAACATAAGAGATCGAAGAGTTTCGTTTCCAAAAGGTATCATTTAGTCCAGAAATGCACAAGTACTCAGATTTTCTCCTAATGTTCCTTGTAAGTTGCTACGCAGATAACTATGCTAAATTCAAATGGAGAGCTGAAAAAGGGTTTAATAAGTGAGAAATTCTATTACAATACAACATAATTGTTCTAGAAAAGTCATACAAGTAGACCTTAGTAAAATTGGACATAGCGGTCCAATCCAGGACAGAGTATAAGATGATATGTTATATAGCATTGGACGTTTGCTTGCAAAGAAAGAGGAGGAATACCTGATTAAGCTTAGAATAACAGCAAGCAACATTGTAACTTGCTACTGAAGCTTCATCCGGAGCAGGCTTTGAACCCAAGACAGATTCAAATTTCTCCAGTGCTTCCTCATATTTGGAATTTCTTGTATCAAGCAAATGGAAACAAAAAGAAACAAGAAGGTCATCAGCTCAGAATGCATCAGCGATTCTTTGCAGCTCATAAACATAGAAAGTCTGCATGCCATGATCATATACAATCTAAAAGCGCCATCTTAGTTTAAAATGTAACCACCATTGTTGTTTGATTATCTTTTCTTTACATCGTATTATGTGGCTTGGGAATGACATTGTATAGGCACTGCAAAAGAAATAAGTGAACATTTTTGTCATACCTGTAAAGCTGCAGACCTTCTCGAAGATCCCTCTCTCTAAGTTGTTTCTGTTCTTTTTTCTTCAAGTAATTTTGCATCTGAAATCATTTACACAAATGATTTCTCAAAATAATTAATTCTACATACAAGAACCAGAGTAGATCAGCAATTCCAGAATGTCTTAAATGGGCATATGCTCACTTGGATTTCCCTGACTCTGTTGCTAATTACACCAGAGTTCCTTTCAGCTCTGATAATCTCCTTCTCTGTTAATTCACCGGTATTCTCCATCTTTCCTACAACCACAGAACAAATGAAACCTTGGACTAAGTTGAGTAAATAACAAATGAGGAACAGACTGGGGAAATTACCAATTTTTATATTCTAATTGTTAACATGATGAACAAGACTTGAACAAATATGAGCATATTCTTGCTGTTCTTGCTGTTCCTAAACCTTTATGAAAACTTGGTGATCAAATCAAATTGACATGGAAGTTAATGGAAAATCAAAATGAGAACTAACCGTATCTCTTCTGCATTTTCATGAGAAGAGGACCAACCCTTTGGCGAATGGTGTACATAGTCCTCCCATATTCGGCTGCAGGCCATATTTCCTCACCGAAAACTGCACTGTACGGATTTTACAAAGCACAATTAATTGAGCAGAAGTCATATCCGCAGTGTTGCTCTAGCTAGCCTCTTTCAGTATTATAAAAGCTCAATTAGCAAACATTGAAGCCAAGATACAGATTATACAATAGACCATAAAGTTAAAGGGAAAGGAAATGGAAAAGCAAAAGCAAAACCTGGTGGCAAGTACTTTATCGCCAACAGTAAACATTCCAGACTTGTCAGCAGAACCTCCAGCTGCAATGGCGTCAATATAAGTTCCACCATCTGGACCCTTGGCGAACTTCAGACCATAAGGCTGAACCAATTCTACTTCATACTCTTCATATTGCTGCTGTTGATCTTCTCCTTTTCCAGCTTCCTTCGACGTCGACTGGTACTCCGTTTCCGATGCTTTCACTATCAAAAACCTTGATTTTGTCAAATGGGTAATGCCAAAACTGCTTGAACAAGTGATGGGCAGCGAATAATTCTTCAACAGAGTTAGGTTCTGCTGCTTGGTTATGGTAAGAATTATTCTTCTAGGTAATGGTGGAGAAGAACAAAGGGACGGTTGACCAGTCGGAGCTATAGACATGGTTACCTGTGCTTTAATCTTTAGAATTGGCTCAGACTTCAGAAAATTCGATCTTCGATTTACACAACTAAAATTTGTTGGCTATTAGAATTGTTGGACGGGACGAGAACTACAGCTTTGTTATTTTGGTGTCGATCCTCAAAGCAAAGCTTAGCTTTGGATTACACTTTACAGTCACACACTTCACAAGTGGCTCTGATTAGGCGCTGTCTTTTATTTTCTTCTATTCTATTAGATTTTATGCTGCCACGTGTGACTTTGGGTTTGGGTGGTTGATTTCATTCTCTCCTCTTTTTCTCTTAAAAAAATTTAAAAAAAATTATATTTTACTTATTTATATTACTACAATTATGTTAAATAACGCTATTAATAGAAACAATTAATAATAACAGACAATATTTTATTTTTAAAATTTTAAGACAAATATTTTATTTTATGTATTTCCTAATGGCCATTTTATCCAAGATTATTTTCATTTGCATGTGAAGCACTTTAAAAAGTAAAGTAAAATATAAGTTCGATATTCAATAAAAATTAAATAAATAATCATCTCTCTAAAGGGAATTAAATTGAAAATTTTCACTACTTTGGATATTTTTAGTCAAATTCCTAAAAGAGCCCCTTTTTTAATTTTTTATCTCAATTTTTCCCTTTTCTTTTGTCACAAAAGAGGTCGAGTGGTGCTAATAAGACACCAGACTACAACCCTATTTTTATTTTTTATAATTACCAGCCAAATGCTAACTATTCACTTGAACTCAGTACGAATGAAAGGATGGACTCATCCTAAGTTCAAAACTCACACCTTTCATCCAAAAAGATCCTGTATGAACAGTGTTTAACCCAATTTTTACCTTTTTGAATAGGAACTTTACTTCTGGAATAAAAATAAGACACATGTCTCTTCAAAAGAAAGAACATATGCATGCATATCTCAAAAAAAAAATAAAAAAAAATCATTGTTTTCATCCAAGAAAGTTGGCAAGATGATCACGCAGCTCCAGCCTACAAACTATATAGTGTGATCTATACTTTTGGTAGCTTACAAACCCCCTCCTCCCCTGGATCACAGTATTGGTGGTGACATATTTTATTTTGAAACTGAAGCATTTAAGCTTGACCTTGAATCTTTCCTTCACCTGACCTGTCTAGTGCCTCCTATCGATTTTACTAGACACTTTCGAATAACATTAAACTTAAGATCATAGAGAAAGAAAAGGTTACAAAGACCCTTCGGTTTCAACAGTATAATTTATATGAAAACCAATAAAGACCGATTATGAAAAAAAGCACTTCATCAAACCCCTTCAAAATTTTATTTCTTCAAACTATTACTTGAGAGCACTTTCTTTCCATATGGATTCGTCCGTAGAACAGGGACATGCAATTTTATGGCTTCCACCAATTTAGCTCTAAGACTTCCCTGCTTAAGAACACACAAGACATAATTGTATTACCAAATATATAAAATAAAATAAAAAAAGTTTACCCTTTTAGTGATATATTATTATCATCGAGAGACGGTCCAACTTTCAAAGATCTACCCTTTTCTTGATTTCATACTCAGGTAACTATAACTTTGTTACTTAATTCCCTAACAAATACAAATTTCAAATAAAATGGTCATGTAAAATTGTCTTCAAGTAAATAAACCAGAGACTGACTTTATAATTTTATATTTATATAAAACATCATAGACAAATGATCTCTAAATACAGAGTCAGATGGAAAGAAGTAGAAAGAAAATCATTTACTCTATATTTAAATGCAAATTAATCTCATAGTTTCTATGCAAACAACAGCTCAGCCCAGAATAATTTTATCAGAAAAATAGATGGCATGAATCACATAACTTTAACCAACCTTTGATTGATTTAGTGCTGCTTGAATAACATAATTTCCATAAGGATCCTGCATGATTTGATCTAGACGTGGATTATCTATAAGCTCCTGAATGATACGACTACGCCGTTCTTCACTGCTGTATTTCAGGGTTTTCTCCACTACATTACTGCTGTGCTTCTGCATTGACAAATCACCATAGTTTCCATCCAGCTGATCAAGAATATCAGCCGTTGCCCATGGAAGCTGCAGCTCAAACACGAATTGCACTACATAGTTCCTACAAGATTAAAAAAATTTAGCTTAATTTTGCAAATAGTCAACTACGATCATTAATTTCTAAAGTAGTAACATTAATCAACAAATTCCATGAGTCAAACTAACATTGTCAAAAGAAGCTGCATGGTTTACATTTAAGAATACATTTCAAGACAAGAAAATCTTGTATAAAAATAAAGGGCTAAGATGAACTTATATAAAAATAAAGGGCTAAGATGAACTTGCTTCGCCATGTATCAATGACACCGTTGTATTAAAAAATCTCTCATTTCAAAACACTATGAATGAGACACTTGGATGATTCATGTCTCATGACATAACTCAATAGAAGTTGCATGTATAGAAAACCAAACCCTAGCTAAAACTCCCTCAAAATATATGGAGTGAGTTTTAGTGTTTTACCATTCAGACCAAAAAAGTTAACTATGCTTCATTATGAATCGAGTCAAGTCAAGGACTTGTTATCTTAAAAGTTTGCCTATATTTTCCCCTTAAAAATCACCTTTTCTTATAGAAGCAAAGTGGAACAAGTTCATACAAATGTGTTACTTTATTATTATAAACTTCGCATTAATAAAACTTAGCTGGTCAAAACAAATTTAAGGTAATGGAAAAAAGAAAGAATAGAATACCCAAATGGATCTTGGGAAAGGATTAGTGCATTTGAAGTGATCTCATGTACTAAACGACGTCTCTTCTCACCATCAGAATAGCTAAGACATTTCTGAAGCACACAACAGCCATGGCGGTTCGTTGCAAGCTCAACACAGTTAGTAGTTGCAGCTTCAAACATAAACTGCAAAAAAAAAAAAAGCCTTTTGTGTTTCATTTCATGATACAATTCTTGATTTCAAAATAGAAAAATGCCAAAATCTATTCCACAACGACCTTTTCAGCACGAAAAGAAAGTAAGAAAAAAACAAAGAAACAATATAAGAAAAGGAAGTCAAATGACAACCAAAAGACCATTTGATTTTTCTTCTAAGCTTTAAAAAGAATTGTCATCAGTGTTGTCACCTATAAATGACCACTTGAAATGTAATGGGCTTTGTTTGCAGTGCTAAACATCTTTTAAGCACATGAAATTCCTGTTTACATGATATAATTGGCTGAAAGTTTCTTATCCTTACCTCAACATATTCAGGCATCAAGTACTGCAAACAACGTTGAGCTACATGGTTGCCATTCATGTTCTTAATCAAAGTCAGTATACCAGGATTTATTGTAGAAACAACCAAAGAAAACTGCTCCGGAGTGTTAAGGGTTTCGATGACCTTTTGAACAGCACGAGTTCTGTGGTTGAGAAGAAGTAATATTAATTTCTGGGAAGAGTAATAGTAGTTCTGCACAACGTAAGACATACATACATACATACATAGATAAACAACAATGAAGGCAATCAGGCAAAATGAGAGAGAAAGAAAGAGAGAAACAAACCCATGCATATCACAGGAAATTCTAACAAGTTCCCCTGACTTTCTTGTGACTGAATGTAGTATTTGCATCCGCTGATCCTCATTGCATACTTCAAGAAGTTTCTGTATTAGGTAATTACCAAAGGGATCTGTCATAAGCTCAATAATGTGATCTATAATTTCAACAAAAATCTTTTCAATATCTTTTTGGGTGCCTTGTGCAAATTTTCTTTGTAAGAAACGACAACCATTTTGATCTTTTGCCATTAAATAAATTCTACCCGGGACGTCATCCAGAGAGTAATATTTTTGAGGCAGTGACTTTGGATCAGTATTTCTAGTATCTGCATTATCATAAAACAAACCCCACTGATTCAAGTTATCTAACTTAAAACTTCCAGCACTCAGAGAGGTTAAGTTATGCCGGAAGTGAACATTTGAGTGAACTTTGCCATTTTGATCAAATGATTCCTCCATCCCAACAGAGCCGAATTTAAGTGTGTTTAAGCCATGTGATATTGAAGTCAGAACCTTATGTTTTCCCTCTTTATCCAAAGCTTTCATTACATTATAATCTTTTGAAAAGAAGGCATGATTTGACCGGTGTAAACCCCTGGTGATTGCATGATTGTCCCAAAATGGCTCTTGATTAAAACGTTCAAGTTGGTGAGTAAATGACACCTCAAAATGTGGTTGCCTTTGGTTCCTACTTATGAGCCCACATGGAATATTACGGTTTTCTTGCAGCAGATGCTGACCTTCCAAACCTAATCGCTGATTTTGAAGCTGCTGCAAGCACAAATACCGCTGTTGCATCCTATAATATTGTTCTTCCTCCATATTTCTCCAAAAAATTTGGTGTTGTTGGTTAATATCATGTTGAGGTTGTAAGTAGGGAAGTCGAGATTGTGCATCTAAGAAGAAGTGTTGTTGATGATCAGACAATATAGGAATCTGCATGCCTGGAGCAGGCACATTATTAGGAAGGATCTGAAAAGCACCATGTATTGGCTGGCAATATGAGACTTGGCATCTCTGGAGTTGTTCTTCTTCAGGATTGAATTTTAAGAGGTTTGAAGTTTCTTGGCCAAGTTTTGTCCCATTAAACTCATAAAGGCCACTAGGTATATTGTGGTGTGATTCAGGAACAACCATTACTGGAGAAGCAGTATTTGAGCCTTGTTTCCTTAAGCTGCCATTTGAGAATTTACCATCCAATGAAATAGAATGATTCTGAAAAGACTTATGAGTTGACAAAGGAGTAGCTTCCAGTTTCAACTGATGATTAAAACTCAGTCGTGCAAATGCAGATGTCAAGGTCAAGGATTGATCAGCAGGGAGATTTGTTTCTTGATCAGGTTGAGATTGAACCCTTTTCGTTGAACACTGATGACTTTTATTCAGCATGTTGTTGTTGTTTTGGAGTTTGGAGTTGACACAGATGGGAGATAAAGTAGTTCCGTTCAAATAAGCACTTTTAAGTAGAGATTTTTCAGTAGCATTGGGTATCTCACCAAGAAGTTTCTCAAATTCATCAAACTCTACTCTCCTTCTTGCTTGTTGATCCATTTATGAATTGCAAATACAGATTACAGAAACAGAGCGAACTCAGCTCAACTGCATATAATAGCCATTTACAAATACACATAAATCAAATAAAAGAAAACAATTAATTGACGCAAACCCATCACTGATCATCACAAGTCAAAGACCCCATCGAAATATTAACTAATTAATTAATTAATACAACGATAACCCTCTTCTTTACGAATATATAAAACGGAAGTAAACGAATTACCAACGCAAAAAACCAAGAGATCCACTTTTTCAAAACTAGTTCAATTTCGAAAGAAAAAGCATTATTCCACCTTTTCATCAACAAGGACTCTACGTCTAAGCTCAGTGACAAAGATATAAGAGATTCTTCGTCTTAGTAACAATCAATGCTATGTTCCACAAACAAACGCACAAAAAATTGTCTTGATCACCCATCACAATACTATATTTGTTTTCCTAAAAAAAAAACGTATAAATTGATTTACTAGATGAAATCGAATAAACCCAGAAATCTAAATCATAATCATAATCAATTAAAAAAGAAAAAAAAAAAAAAAAATCAAAATTGAGATGACATCCGTAACGAAGAAGAATAGAATCAATGCAGTGCATATAGAATGCACCCGACGGACGACCAACAGAGAGTGAGAGTTAGAGAAACAAAAGGATAACCAACGTCAAAAAAAGACGTACTTACCAGTGAGATTTAGAGAGGGGCATTGGTCATCATTGAATTCAGATTAATATAAAATTAAAAAAGTAAACAAAAACGAACAATTGTTTTTTTTTTTTTTTTGAGTATATTAAGAGGGAGAGCACAAGGACAGTGGTAACATAACAAAGGTGTTATTAGTAAGGTGTGAGTGAGGCAGAGAAGATGAGTTTTTCATATGGATTGAAAGTGAGAGGAATTAGGAAGAAATAGGGAGTAACGCAAATTTGTATTATGGTTAAATTTATTATATAATAAATAAAATAAAAACACCCAACAAACCCAACACGCAAATGCAAAAAACTTACCTTTACAATTACATGCATCAAAATGAAATGCTCCCATCTCATGGCTCATGTTATGTCTTCTCAATTTAATTCCCTTTTTAAGTTAATGAAAAAAAATATATTATATGTATATTATTTTAATAAAAATATGTATAAATTATTAAATTTATAGTGTATTATTAAAGATTAAAAAGCAAAAAAAATTTAAAATTCACATTTATAGCTTTTTTTCATTTGTTTTGTAATTTTTTTTCCTGTTTTTATTTGGGTTATATGCTTAAATAATCTTATATTAACTAAAATAAAATTTGATCTATTTCAATTGTTTTTTTTTTTTTAATTATTTGAAAATATCACAATAATACCCTTATATTTCTTTCATTAAATTGATGAACTTATAGTTAGCTAACAAGTCGGGGGTCTATGTCTAAGTCTAACAGGTAAATAAAAAAAATTAGAAAAAAATATATATTTAGAATATAACACATAACCAAACCTAGTAATAAATAAATAAGAGAAACAAATTAATGTGAATATAGTTCACCTCAACAATCACAGTTTTTTGTGAGGCAGTTTCGACAAGGGCTTCTCAATTTAATCAAGTCGAACTTTCATGTTAACTACATTGGAAGATATATATATATACATATTGTCTTGGTGTTAACTTCTTGGTTCAATTCAGTGATCGTCAAACTAAATTTTGCTTAATATTGATAATTGAGCGATTTGTTGTCGTTAAAAGCATCATCGCGCGCTATTTTGTAGAGTTTGCCTATTCTAACTATAAATTTGATTGATGTCACGCCCTTTAATTGATAGATCTCACATCTCTGCAATTACATGAAAATGTGCCTGTATTTACATCATTATTTATTTTATTTTATTTTTATTTAACAAAAGGAGAGACCTAATAAATAGTGCATTTGAAGATTTGAATGAGAGAAAGATGGAGCGAAGTTGGATTTAATCCACACTCTTTCTTTCTTTCTTTTTTTTCTAAGAGCCACCAATTTTAATTACTTATTGAACTTATATCATTTTTTTTTTTTCATTTTCTAGTTTGTATTAAAAAGGGTGACAGCCATAAATATATTTAAATTTTGCAATATGTATATATACATTCACTTAGTAAACCCATTATTATTAATTTAATATATAATAATAATAAATAATAATCTCAAAATTGTAAAAAGTTGGTGTAAATAATTTATGACACATAGTGCAATATAAGTAATTTTAATCGATAGAATAATTCATAAAACTAGCATTGAGATAATAGATGAACATATATAAGCGTATAACGAAATAAACATCTAACATATAATAGATGCAATAGACAATAGCATTCATCCATTTTTGGCACCAGCTTTAGGTTGTATAAAAACCGAAATTTTTCATGTTTTACTCCAAACACAGTTTGTTCTTCCTTTACCCACAATTATCACATAATAAATGCTTTATTCAAGCCGATTTCTTTCGCTTGGTTAATTAGTTTTGGTTAGTTGATGAAGATGTGTAACATATGTATGTTAGCTATTATTGAACAATATCTATTGGACTATTTTATATTTATCCCTATAAGTGGCTTTAAACTCATATCTTGAGTTTATTAATGATTTTAGTTTAGTATTTTTTTTATTTTCCTTCAAGCATAAAGAAGGTAGGTTGAACGGGAAGCTAGAATAATGACAACACGCATGTAAACATGCAAGTGGTCGATCTTTTAGCATCATAGTACTTGCTCTACTTATGTCAATTCCACACCAGCAAATACAACTTCATTCAACTCCAATTCATCTTACAGAACAATGGGAAATTACATATATGTATATGTATATATATAAGCAAAATGATGATATATATGTTAAGTCTCAATACTTAACAAACTTATTATTGGTGAAATATTGATGATATATTATAATGATCAGAGTCAGAGCCTGGAAGATTCAATGGGTTGGTGAATGACAATGTGATTATAGGCATCAAGAGTAAGAAAATCATCCAGTGTTTGGGCAGTGCATTGTCTGATGAAGATTTTGCAAGCCTGCTTGTACTTTCCCCTTTTGAACTTTTCTTTCCCAACCTCTCTTTCAATCCTACCCATTTCTTCCTCCACCACTCTTCCAAATAGCTTTTTGTTCACTCTAACTCCACTTATTCCATCACCATCCAGTTCCACTTCATATTTGAGCCACTGCCAGTTCTGAACTCTGCTAATCTCAGCAGTGGCAGCATCCTCCATAAGTTTGTAAAGAGGCACTGATCCTGATCCTGTGAGCCATGCCTCTAAGTACTGTATTCCAACTCTAGTGTTCAGCCTAAGTCCTTCCATGCTTCTAACTCCTCTGGGATGCTGCAGAAGATCTTCTTCTGTTAGATTTGCAGCGTCTTCGCGTTTCATGCTTTTGATCTGATTTGGGGCTCCATTTATCTTGTTGAACACTTGCATGCACGTTGGTATTAAACCAGGGTGGGCTGCCCATGTTCCATCATGTCCTGCATTCACTTCTCTTAATTTGTCCTTTTTCACAGCATCCATCGCTGCCTCATTTGCTAATGCGTCATCTTTGATTGGAATTTGAGCTGCCTGTACGTACAATATTACTCCATTAATGAGTGTTTAATATTATTATTAACAAATTTAGCATAAATGAGCTTAAATTTTTGAGATAATTAATTTCTTCTAACATGAAAAAAGCTGGGAGGTCCTTGAAGGTCAAATAAATATATAAAAATATAAAAGTAAGAATTTTTAAGAGAATTAATTTCTAATCATCTTCCAATATTAGTAAAGATAAGATGATATATACCATGCCACCCATGGCATGGACGCCACGTCTATGACAGGTCCAAATGAGGCGATCAGAGTAACTCTTCATAAAGTGCTGAGTCATGCCGACCAGAACTCTGTCGGGCAAGAGACGATCCGGGTGAGCCTGGAAGGTCTTGACATAGCTGAAAATGTAATCCCATCTACCACAGTTCAAACCAACAGAATGTTGTCTAAGCTCATAAAGGATCTCATCCATTTGGAAAACTGCTGGTAGTGTTTCAATTAAAACAGTTGCCCTAATGCTTCCTATTTCAATCCCAGCTTTTTTCTCAGCCCTCTCGAAAACACTGTTCCATATCTTAGCTTCCCTGGAATGCTCCATTTTTGGAAGATAAAAAAAAGGGCCAAAACCAGAACCTTGGGTGCGGCGGAAGGTGGAAAAGTTGTGGAAAAAGTAAAGGCCAAAGTCAACAAGGGCACCAGTGGCAGGTTCACCGTCAATGAGAATATGAGACTCGGGCAAATGCCAACCCCTGGGCCTAACGAAAAGCTTGGCAGTCTCAGACTCACTATTAAGTTTGTAAACTCTTTTTCTGGCTTTGTCATGAAAGCTTATACTTCCATTCACGGCATCCCTCAAATTAACTTGACCTTTCATCAGGTTCTCCCAGCTTGGTGATAAAGCGTCTTCAAAGTCAGCCTACAATTTCCATTAAATTGAAATTAGACTAATGCTTCTTCAATATATAAATAAATTAATTAATTAATATTACCATAAAAACTTTAGCACCAGAGTTGAGGGCATTGATGATCATCTTTCTCTCAACAGGCCCCGTGATCTCGACCTTTCGATCAGCAATTGATGGGGGAACAGGTGCACAAATCCAGTCAGTAGAGTCCCTGATGTATCTAGTAGCAGGATCAAAGCAAGGCAAAACACCCTCATTATAAAGCCTCTTGGCCTCCTTTCTACACTCGAGTGCATACTTGATTTGGTTCCTGAATTCTCTATGCAATTCTGCAACCAACTCCAAAGCATCTCTGCTCAGAATCTTGGAGAATTCTTCATCGTAGCGTCCCCGAATCTCCACTCCTTGGGGAACATCGTACAACCCACCACGCCCAATAACCCTTTGGTGCTCTTCATGCGTTCCAAGTCCCACCATTTTAATCTCTTCAAATTTAATTTTGTTTGTTGAGTGTGAACGTATATAGCCATATATATACAGAGTAGGGTGAGATGGTCATATAAGTAATGCATATGATCATTATCGTTATCCTTATGGGGAAAGGGAATGTCTATATGCGCCTCAGTTGATGAGGCAGAGGAAGATAAGCGATTGCTATCTAGCTCTTCGATTTTCGTGCCTTCCTTGGGAGAAGCACTTGCTAACTCAAATAGCGGCTGCAGGCTTTATTTATTTAGTGTTAAAGATAAATTCTTCTTTATTCTCGAACATAGTAGTGGTATAGTAATTTAATATAATAAAATATAAAATTAATATAATTATTTTTTCAAAAAATATAACTATTTAATATATAATTAAAAAAATTATTAAAAATATATTATAAAAATAATAAATAATACCTGCCCGCATTCGGTTTGCATTTATATATATCTTATATCCATGAAAAATATTATTATCTATTTTTTATATCTAAGTTTTATATTTTATATTAAGTGTAAAAATTGTTTTAAAAAGTATGATACATATCATAATATAATTAAAATAAATATAAATTTATATATTTTTAATATTATTTTTATTTTCATGTATGATCGATACATGCACGAGATGAGACTACAAAACTTGACAACTTAACCATTACATATTGGAAAATAATATGTAATTTGAGTAATATTTCATATTATTATCCTATTATAACATGTTATTTCATTATTTCATTAATATTTATTTTTTCTTTCTTGATTTTAATTGTATAGATCCAATAGTGGTATGAATATATGAATCTAAAATCATTACTATTTATAACAATTAATTCATCACTTTAGCATTAGTTGCCACTAGTTTCAGTTTTAACTGTTATTAACGATTTAGGTTTCTTATTTCATGATAATTATGGTTAGGCAATCAAGCTTGATTTCTTTGTGTAGGTATTGATCTATATACAGCAATCTAATTCCATCTTTTCCATAATAAACAATAGATTCCACCAATTGAGTGCCCAACCAAACAAACATCCAACACAAAATAAAAATAGGCAAAACAAGAAAATATGCTTATACACTTGTATGTATGTATGTATGTATGTATATGTATGTAATATTACAATAAACCTGCCCCAGTTGCTAGTTGTCCTCAAAACCATGTTCCATCCAAAAGGGAAAATTAAGCAACCTTTTATGTTATTTTTCATGATCAGATATAGAAGGAAACCTGTATGATTCTGAACTTCAAAAAAAAAAAAAAAGTTATCTAACAATAGATAGTATCAGGTAGATTGTGAATCTTGTTTGATTATTTTAACTTGAGCATGATCATGATCATGAACTTGGCTAATCACCGTTATAGTTTTGGAAGCAGAATCTTCATCGGGTAGCTGCAGTGGCTCCAATGAATCCACTATATCTCTCATTAAGGGCCTTGCTTTTGGGTTTCGGTTTAGGCAATGATAAGATAGCATGGCTGCCTTGTGAAACCCTTTGAAAGGAAAATCCTCACCTAGTCTTGGATCTATGATACTGAGCAATTTCTTCTTCTCTTTGAGCAACGGCAAAGCCCAATCTGTGAGGTTTTGCTCTCGGGGTGGCCGTGATTTGTCTAAAGATTTTCTTCCTGTTAAAAGCTCCAAAAGAACAACACCAAAGCTGTAAACATCACTTCTAGGAGTTAGATGACCTGCATTATATACGTACCCATGTCATGATATTACTTGCAATAATGATATGGTATCTACCTAGCACTCTCATTCACTCACTCGCTCAGGATATTTAACAAAATATGACTTGCCTGTCATAATATACTCAGGGGCAGCATACCCATATGTGCCCATTATTCGTGTTGAAACGTGAGATTTGTCACCTACTGGTCCATCTTTTGCAAGGCCAAAATCAGAGAGCTTGGCGTTATAGTCCTGTTTCAAGAAATATGCAAATCAGCCTTAACTTGAAAAAAAACAGAACCTCCATTTTCTTCACTTTACACTTTAAATTGACTTTCAAGGTTTCCTGTTCTCTCCATAAACGAATATGCCTAGTGCTAGTAGTCTGGTTGACTTATGTTTTCTTTTGATGAAGCATTAAATAAATAATTTTTAATTTCAGAAAAGAGGAGAGTACCAGATCCAGCAAAATATTAGATGTCTTAAAATCACGATATATGACAGGTTTCTCAGCTTCATGAAGAAAGGCAAGCCCTTTTGCAGCACCAAAAGCAATCTTCATTCTTATGGACCATGACATAGGCAGCAATACTTCTGTAGAACCAGAAGAAACAACCACATTAGACCCTGTTGTGCAAGAGTCTTGTTATTGATACCATTTGTAGTGAAAATATCATAATATTAGGCCCATAAAAGAGTTACTATGTGAACTATTTATTACCCAATCAAGCAATGAGCCAACTAGAGAACCAATCCGGCAAATGCACCCAAAAAAATCATATATGCGCACCCACACCACAAATTTATCAACAAGAAAATAATGAGCAAAAAATAATAAATGAACACACAAGATTTAATGTGGTTCTTATCCAAAATTTAGAGCTTACATCCATAACTTAAGCAATAATTTATTATGAATTAAAATGATTACAAATGAACACACAAGATTTAATGTAGTTCTTATCCAAAATTTGGAGCTTACATCCATAACTTAAGCAATAATTTACTATGAATTAAAATGATTACAACTTATGCTTCCAAATTAGCAATAGAATCATCTAATCTCTTCATAGTACAAGCAACACCTAATCCATTTTAGCTCCAAAAATTCCCATAAGCCCCACACTTATTCAATGGAGATATATTCAGATTCTAATGTTAACAATTGATTGAAATAGAAGAGAATAATACCTTAAAGAAATTTAAACTCAAGAGCTGCACAAGAATACTAAGTTTTCTTCCCCACTTACAACGGAAAAAACTCTATTATCACTTTTCTCTCTTCAAGCTTTCTAAATACTCTTATCAAACCTTTAAGAGAAACCAGTTGAACTTTAGGGTAATATCAAAGAGATCTTACAAACTCTTACACACAACTATAGAGAAGCCCTCTTGTCTAGCCGCCCCTTCCAAGTGCTCTTGTGACCTCCCTTAATGAGCTAGGTCATACAAAGAAGCTTATATAGCCCCTCTTGTCATTTACAAAATTACTCATTTAATTTCATGCACCAAGGACTAAAGAAAATGCCCATATGTATAATTTCGCAACAATTCTTGAGAAACAAAACAGTAGACCATTTCTACACATGAAGATGGGAGACTATTTCTATGAGGAGATTGCACGAAATAAGCAATTGACTTATTATTTAGGGAGACAATTTCTGCACAGAGACATCTTGTCCTTTCTTCACATATGTTATGCAATGCCCATAGATTTGCATCACATGAAGTTATCATGAAACGATAGAGAATTGAGCAAGTGGCTCATCAACCCATATACATGTTTTGCATTAATTTGCATTCTAATGCTTTTGTCCCAAATAAATTATGCCTTTAGAAGGAAAAAAAATTATATTACACAATGTCAATTCAGGGTAACTTACTCGAAAATAAATTGTTTTCCACACTACCACGAGCCATATACTCATATATCAGCACCCGTTGTTCATCTTCACAGCAATAACCAATCAGTTTTACCAAATTTGGATGAGAAAGCTGCCCCAAAAATATGACTTCTGCCTAGAAACAAAATAGCCACAAGTGAATTGGAGATGATAAAGATTTTAGTACAAGTATCTCTTCATTTCATTTTATAAAATACATAAATAAAATATGAAATTACCAACCAGCCATTCTCTGTGTCCCTGATAACTGTTGTCACCATCATGTACCTTTACTGCAACTGGAACAAGCGGAAGCCCCTTTCTCAAGTCCTCATTTATGAAACCTTTATATACACTTCCAAATCCTCCACCACCCAACATATTATCTTGCCTAAAATTATCGGTCATTATCTTTAGCTCATTGAATGTGAATGCAATCAACGGGTTCGCTGCTGAATCACGACGTAGTTTCTCGACTTCTTCAGGATTTGATGGTAAATTATCAACATGTTTCACTGACTGGGTCTCAACTTTTGGTGACTCTGACAAAAACAAAAACAAAAACAAAATATGTTAAGAGAGAAGGATGAGAAAGTTGAAGAACCTAAAATCCTAAAACCCTATATATTGAGATTTGAGAATAGCCTATTTCTTTCTAAATAAGATACTCCATTAAAATCTCTTCTCAAGTCATGCAGGTGGAACAACAGATCTTGCTCCCATAGAGTCAGTGGTACCCTCCTTGGTCACTTCTGCGGATAACCAAAGTTTACGACGCATACCTTCATCAGAAGACATAAAAGCTACAGTTTTTGACTTGGATCCAATGAGTGCCCCCGGACCAGATGGGTTTACTGGTAAATTTTTTCAACAATGTTGGGATATTATCAGTACAGATATTGTACGAGCGATACAAGATTATTTTAGAACAGGCCACATGCACCCGGGGCTAAATTCTAATTTCTTAATTCTTATACCCAAACACCAGCAAGCAAGCACCATTGATCAGTACAGGCCTATTGCTTTAGGCAACTTCATGTTCAAGTTAATAACAAAGATTATTGCCAGCAGATTAGGACACATATGTACTCGTATTCTGTCTCAAAACCAATTTGGATTCATTCCAGGTAGAAATATTAGTGATTGTATAGCTGGTGCTTCTGAATGTTTTAACGCTATGCAGCTTTCCAGTCGACAGGGTAACATCGCTTTGAAAATTGACATTCACAAAGCTTTTGATACTATGCGTTGGGATTTTATTATAAAAGTGATGCAATGCTTTGGCTTTGACAACATTTTCTTGGGATGGATTCGAGATATATTCGCATCGGCGAGAATCTCAATCCTGGTTAATGGTTCACCCAGGGGCTATTTTTCTTGTTCTCGAGGAGTCAGACAGGGGATCCTCTGTCCCCAATATTATTTTGCATAGCTGAAGATTTCCTCAGCAGATACCTTGGCAAGTTGGTGGATACGGGAAGTTTAAGCCCAATTTCTTCACCAAGAGGATCTCGTGCGCCAACTCACTTTTTATATGCAGATGATCTTCTTATTTTTGGTAGTGCAAGTGAGAAAAATATTCGGGTGTTAACTGAAGTTTTTTCCTTGTATAGTCGCCTTTCGGGTCAAATAGTAAATTTAGAAAAATCTTTTATCTACTTTGGTAAAGGTGTTACAACAAGCAACATTTCATCAATTCGGAATTTATCTGGCATGCGCATTGGAGGATCATCCTTGTCTTACTTGGGAATCAATCTCTTCCAGGGGGCCCCGAGAAAGTGTTGGTTTCAAAGTTTAGCAGATAAAATTCGTGTGAGGCTTGAGGCTTGGAATGGTCAGACTATTTCTTTGGCAGGACGGCGTTGCTTAATTTCTTCGATCATTCAGGGAACATTTCTCCACTCATTTCAGATATATAAATGGCCAAAAACAGTCATTCAAGACCTAACAAAAATCATTCGCAATTTCTTTTGGTCGGGAAAGACGAATACAGTTAAACAGGTACAAGTGGCTTTGAGGGACTGTTGTCGTCCAATAGATGAAGGAGGGCTTGGTTTACGGGACCTCCGTCTCCTAAATGAGGCTATGCTAAGAAAGTTTGCATGGAGGGTAATCACAGGGAATTCTAACACTCTGCATTACTTACGTAGCAGATATTTAGCAAAAAATGGCTCTCCACGAAATTATTATGTCTGTTCATCAGTCTGGACTGGTTTGCAACCGCACTACTTAACCCTATTGGAGGAGTCTAGGTGGTTAGTTGGAAGAAACTCTACTGTAAAGTTTTGGACCGACAATTGGTTAGGTACTCCTTTAATTGAAATGATGGATAATCCTCCAGTGGACCCGCCAATTCATTCCCTAGTGGGGGATTACCTAAATGAAGATGGTTGGCATTTGCCTCAAACTTTCATAGTTTCCTATCCAGATATTGCCTCAGAAATTCAGTCAACAGTGGTTGGGATTGGTTCAGACACCAGAGTTTGGACACGCGCAATTAAGGGTGATGTTACAGCTAGTGAGGCTTATGACTCACTACGTGTGGTTGGGGAACGTAAAATTTGGGGTAAGGCCATCTGGGCCCATTATATACCGCCTTCAAGATCTATTTTGCTATGGCGTGCTATCCAGAATAAACTACCAACAGATTGTCAGTTAAAAAGAAGGGGACAATCGTTTCCTTCCCGTTGCTCGTTATGTGGATCCGAGGAGGAATCTTTATCACATCTTTTTTTAAGTTGTCATTTTGCAGGTGCTCTTTGGGACCTCCTATGCTTCTTCTTTGGAAAAAGACCATGTACAGACTCCTCTGTCCTAAACTTATGGACAACCGCAATGAAGATGGAATTTGGATCACAACTAACCAATCTATGGAAAGCAGGGATTGTTTCAGTCATCTGGGTAATTTGGAATACTAGAAATGATTATCGATTCAACAATAAAAAGACAACAATAAACTCGGCTTTTGCAACAGTATGGCGTTTTATTCGTGAAGCAAGTCTATCAAAGAGTGGTTGCATGAAAAATACTGTAGATGATCTTCAGATACTTAAACGACTTCGAATACCAGGCATTCCAAGACTGGCTCCAAGAATCATAGAGATTAATTGGAAGGCACCACCCTCGGGATGGATAAAGGTCAATACAGATGGTGCAGCTTTTGGAGCACCAGGTTTATCGGGTTGTGCAGGTGTTTTTAGAACTTCCAGATCATTTGTTAAGGGTTGCTTCTGTGTTCCGCTTGGAATATTGTATGCTTTTGAAGCAGAACTAGCGGCAGCCATTTATGCGGTGAAGTATGCATATATGTTTGGGTGGAGACGTCTTTGGCTGGAATCAGACTCAGCATATGTTGTTGCTTTACTACAGACTCGGTCTTCTTCAGTCCCTTGGAAATGGTACTCTATTTGGAAAGATTGTTTAGATAAAATCTCCCACATGGAGTTTCACTGCTCACATATTTACAGGGAGGGCAATGCTGCTGCTGATAGTTTAGCCTCTAGGGCTCCTAGTTTATGTACAGCGACTTGGTGGTGGAATGCCCAATCTTTCGCTAGCTCTTTTATTTATTCAGATGAAAACAACAAACCTAATTACAGGTTTTGTTGAGAATATTTATTTGTATATTTAATTTTATTAAGCTTTAATAATATTAGTGGTGAGCGGTCTAATGAAGAAGGTGCTAAGGAGGTGCCAACCTAGTTGGGATGTCCCAGTGCACCCACTGAAAACTGCTAACTACAACCTTTTATAAAAAAAAAAAAAGATACTCCATTAAAACCCTATTTAACATAATCCCTAAGTAAACCATAATATTTTAATTCATGACTTTAAACTATTACAGAAATGAATATTTTATATTCATTATTTCCCTTAAAGAGGATAGATACATGATAACCAATAATATTGTACAACTAAGAAAATTGTTTTCTTTTGTTCACTAGCTACCATGCTTGAGAGGTTTTGTTTGGCATTTTATAATGTGGGCTCGTTTCCATCCCAACAAACTCTAACAATAACATTGAACAAATCATGATCCTGAAAACACACCACTTGTTCATATGTATTTGCGTGTGGCATCGGAAAGCTTATATGAAGACAGAGCATCATAGTTTGGTTTCAAATTTAAAACAACCCAGAAAGATAGATTGATAGATAAGCATGAGATAGAAAAGTGAAACGCCAAAGAAAGTGACATATAGGAAGACTAACCGGACTTTGCATTCAATGAAACTTTGTAAACACAAGGTTCCCACCTGCACCAGCAATTGCCCATTATAAAATAACTAATGATTATGCACCTCTTCTTCAACAATCCAATCCCCCATCAATTCAATTGCCCATTATAGGAGATGAACAAAAGGAGCAAGAAGAAAGAAAGTGGAAAAAAAAAAACGAAAGAAAATAGGCAAATTTCAGAGTTTAAAGATATGGGGAAATAGTTGGTGAGTGGGTGTGGGTTGTAAATGTTGATGAAGGAGAGAATTTCTTTGGATGTAATGATAGTGTTAGAGGTAAGGGTTGAGGTGGAAGATTTGTTGTTGTTGTTGTTGTTGTTGCCATGGAGGAGTGGCCCACATGGTTGATGAAGGACTCTGTTTTATACATTTACACATTTGATTCAAGAAAAATAAAGCTTTGGTGCGATTCCTCGCTTTTTTTCATAGTGCGCATTGCAATGAATATAAATATGAGGTGCGTTTTGATTTTCATCTCCACCTACCTACTATTGCCACTACGGCTATCATTTTCCATCCTTCTCCTGATTTTGTCATTCACACTTCACAATCCTCCTCACCCCCTCACTGTCTTACTTGCTCCATAGTGGGCACTGGACAGCCTTCTTAACATTAATCGTCTGTCTCACTTTTCTTCCAATTTAATTTTTTTATCCTTTTCTTTAAGATAAATAAGATATTACTATTAGTACTATCTTGTTACTATTATATCTTATCAAAAAAAATAAAGTGAGATAAGATTTATACTATAAGTTAATTGAACATCTCATAACAATTTAGAGGAGTCACATATATATAATTAGTTTTTTAAATATATGTTTATTTTTTTATATAATATGTTGAATATATATTTTCAAATTTATGCTTTAAACAAATATAAACATAATAAATGCTCCTATAAAATAAATATTAAAATTTTATATTAATCTGATATTCAAATGTTAAAAAAAATATATATATATATATATATATATATTTCATTTTTTCACCACCTAGTTATATTAAGTTCTCACTTAGGAGAAGCTCTTCGTTTTATATTGTAACTTAATTTTATCATTTATTTATCATCTCTACTTTTTTATTCATAATCAATATCTATTACTATTAGTGTATACAAAAAAAGAATAGATGGATACATATTTATTTAAAAAATTTGTTTGATAATTATATATATATATATTTATTGGTATATATTACATATAAAATATAAAAAATAAAAAATAAAAAGAGTTGGTGATTGATAATTTATTTGATAATTTATGTATTTTTAAAAGCGAATTAATTTCTTTAAAAATTTTATAAAAATTTGACAATATGGTTTCTTTTTAAGGGTGGATAATAACAAAAGTTTTTTCATTATGTCAAGAATATTATTTTACTGTCTTTAGTATTTTTTTTTTTTTAGCAGTTAAATATTTTATTTTTAAAAAGTGACAGCACAATAATAAATGTTTAATTTATTACATTTTATTGTTAAATTTTTTCCAAAATTTTTCAAGTATGATTAACATATCAGTTACATAAAACTATCTTTTGCATAAATAATAATGAATATAAAATTGATAAAATAAAATAAAATTTAACAATTTGTCATTATACAATCATTTTTTCATAACAAAAAGATTAAAGTGTTACACAAAATAATAAAAAATTAAATTGCTGTAAGTGATATAATTAAGGAACTCTGGGTACATTTGTCTTTTTCGTTAATATTTTTTAATTTATTATATGTGTTTTTATCTTGCCCATACCTACTTATTTTTTATACGTAAATAAAAAAAACTAACTATTTGATTATAAAGTGTTGATTTTGTTTGAAAGTTTTTTATTTTAACTTTTTAACTTTCTTTGATAATTATTTTAAAACTTACATGTTTTTCATTGTAATAAAATTTTACAAAATGTTATGTCATTAATAATATTTATTTATTACAAGATTACCATCATAATTATATATTTATGGCTAAATAATATTCATAGTTTTTAAGTTTTATCAATTTTATACAATGATTCTTTATTTTATTTTTATTTTTATGTAGATTTGATCTTGTAATCTGTACTTTATACGAACTCAAAACTAGTATAAAAATAAGTTTGTGAAGCATCATATTTATAGCCATTTATTTTTTGGTTTGCACTTCTAAAATTAAGATATTTTCATTTTTTTTTATACATATTATTCATAGTATTGTCAACTGAATAAACATGAAAATTATTCATTTTTTTTATCGATGAAAAATATATATTTATGGAGGTGGGGATGAAGATCATAGTCATGCTCTGTACATTCTCCGAAATTCGATTTCTTATAAATATAATTATTTTTAACTAAAATTATATTTATT
The DNA here is from genome assembly GCA_029378325.1 of Elaeagnus macrophylla. NCBI lineage: Eukaryota > Viridiplantae > Streptophyta > Magnoliopsida > Rosales > Elaeagnaceae > Elaeagnus > Elaeagnus macrophylla. The sequence goes on along the minus strand of CM055642.1, from coordinate 19,146,441 downwards.
TTTACTATTTAACAACAAAATAAAACAAATAATATAATAATATATAATATTTATTTTTAAAATATAATATTTATTAACATTAAAAATAAATTTTTTATTTTATGTTAAAAAAATATTTATTTAGAGCATATAAACTATAAATAAATTCATATTTTTTATTAGCGAGGAATCTTCAACTTTTTTACAAATATTCAAAACTCCAATAAAGAATAATTATTCTGCCCCATAAAGAGTGAGGATAGAGATTTTAACCCGGCCCTCGTCCCTCCCATTTGACAACATTAATTACCAACACAATTTTAAAGTCTATTAATGATATATATTAATAAATTATATGGTAATTAACAAATATTCTCATATTTTAATTATAATTATTTATTAATCTATTAAATTTTTTATCTCTTATAATTATTCAAGTATCAATTATAAATTAACACATGATAATATATATGACATAAAAATAGTTCAGATATAATAAATTATTGTAATAATAATAACGATAAATAAATAAAATTTAGAATTTAACATGTTTAAGGATATAACATATAATGTAAAAGTGATTACATTTATAGCCAATATATATATGATATCTAAATTAAGAAATAATGACTTACAATATCACAATTTTATACATATGTGAAAAGTTAGATTAATCCTAATTACATACATGTAATATATGAGTTTTGGCTATTATTGTCAGATATATGATATTACGTTTTTAGCCAAATATATAGATATATACATTTTTAAATCGGATATAAGGCCTTATATTTTTTTAATTCGATAATATTGCATATTAGTATATATGATTCATAACTTATTAAAGTGATTATAACTATGTTGAAATAAATTTCTATTATTTAATTGATTTTGATAAAGGATGTAATGTAAATTATTATAATTAAAATTATGTAATATATTACATTTATTTATATTTTTGTATGTAATATATTACAATTATTTTTATTTTTATATATAACATGTTAGATTTACATCAGGCAAGGTGATAGGAGCTCCAATAATGTCAACAGTGAGATCATTGAAGTTCTGATAAGGTTGTCGAAATTCTGGTGAGGTCACCAGTGGGGTGGTATATATCAGATATTTGCTTGCCTATCTTAATTCCATTTTATTGAAGTTATGAAGTAAGGATATTTTAATTTTTTTATTGAATAATTTGATATAAAATTATGAGTTTTGAGATAGATCATTGCTAGTTTAAAAAAATGATTAATTTATTTTCGTTGGGCCAAAAAATGTAAAGGTTACAAATTATGGATTAAACAACCAATTATTGCAAGTAATTATCATACTAATTTTGGAACCATATATTAGTGATTTAAATTTAATAAGTACATAATAGTGTAAATTATTAAATAATAGTTATTAATTCAATTTTTTTTAATATAAAAGAAAAAAATTTAAATTTAGTTCGAGGTGATGAAATTATCGATTAAAACTAATAAGGGACACACAGCTTATTATATATAAAAAATTCTCGTGAATAACAAATTTTATGCTATATTATACTATAATAAAGACACAAAATAGCAAGGAAACAAAAGAATTTGATAAATTGACTAAAATCGATTGACGATAACGTTTTGGCTATGACCATTTACATATTATCCTTTAATAACTTATAAGACATAGAATTTTATGTAAGCGTTACAAAATATAACAAACAATTTTGTAAACTTTACAAACATATTATTTTTTAAAAATGACAAAAATAATAAAAATCAAACAAAAACTCAAAAAATAATGAAAATAAAAACATATGATATTTTAGGATTTTTTTTTTTTTTTTTTTCAAGAAATGATATTTAGTAAAAAGAAATTTAAAGAAATTCAAAAATTAAAATTAAATCTTAAAGAAGGCGATTGATTTAAAGAATCACATTTTTCTAAAATAAGAAAAATATTTCTTATAAAAGATATAATTTATTATGGCATAAGTAATAAAGCAATGATTATAACTATAACATATACAAAGAGAAGATTTAACATTCTATTAATTGATAAAGAAATAATTATAAATAAATTATCAAAAATTTCACCAAAAGATAAAGATAAAATTGGATATATTTATGTTGAAGGAATACAAAGAAAAACTATTATCACTCATTAAAGAAAAACTATTATCACTCATTAAAGAAAAAAAGTATTTTTTAAGTTTTAATTATAAAAGTAGATTTTAAAAAATAAGACTTGAAGAAAAATCACAAAAATTAATAGCTTTTAATTGTCCACAAAAGCAATTTCAATATATAGTTGTTCCATTTAGTTTAAAACAAGCACCAAATTTTTTTTCAGATGTATATAGATAATGTATTTAAAAAAATTTATAAATTTTTTTGTGTTTATATAGATGATATATTGATATTTAGTGATAATTTAAAAAGATATTATTTAGACATCGTAGCCGATGTATATATATATGATATCTAAATTAAGAAATAATGACTTAAAATAGTACAATTTTGTACATATATGAAAAGTTAGATTGATCCTAATTACATACATGTAATATATGAGTTTTGGCTATTATTGTCAGATATATGATCTTACGTTTTTAGCCAAATATATAGATATATACATTTTTAAATCGGATATAAGGCTTTATATTTTTTTTTAATTTAACAATATTGCATATTAGTATATATGATTCATAACTTATATTAAAGTGATTATAAACTATGCACTATGTTGAAATAAATTTCTATTATTTAATTGATTTTGATAAAGGATGTAATGTAAATTATTATAATTGAAATTATGTAATATATTACAATTATTTTTATTTTTATATGTAACATGTTAGATTTACATCAGGCGGGGTGATAGGAGCTACAGTAATGTTAACAGTGGGATCATTGGAGCTCTGATAAGATCGTTAAAGTTCTGGTGAGGTCATCAGTAGGTGGTGGATATCATATATATGCTTGCCTATCTTGATCCCATTTTATTAAAATTATGAAGTAATGATATTTTAATTTTTTTATTAAATAATTTGATATAAAATTATGAGTTTTGAGATAGATTGTTATTAGGTTAAAAAAATGATTAATTTATTTTCGTTGGGCCAAAAAATGCAAAGGTTACAAATTATGGATTAAACAACCAGTTATAGCCAGTGGTGGATTTAGGATTCTAATTCGGGGCACTACCAAATAACAAAATTTATAAGAAAAGTCTCATATAAAAAATAAACTATATATTAGAGCTAAATAAATTGAAAATAAATTTTTAGACCAAAAAGTATCAAAATGTGACTTTTTTTTTAAATTTAATTTTATTTTAATTAAAAAAATTAAGCTTAAACATAAAATTTGAGCATAAAATAATTTTAATTTGAAATATGTGCTCAAAAATAAAGTTAAAAGGGGGCACTACGTGTTAAACATGATCAATTATTCATAAAAGTTATAAAATTTTACACATAAAATTACATTTTTATCAAAGTGAGGTGGGGCACGTGCCCCCCCTAAATTATAAATACATCCGCCTCTGGTTATAGCAAGTAGTTATCATACTAATTTTGGAACCATGTATTGGTGATTCAAATTTAATAAGTATATAATAGTATAAATTATTAAATAATAGGTATTAATTTCATTTTTTTAATATAAAAAAAAAATTAAATTTAGTTCGAGGTGATAAAATTATCGATTAAAACTAATAAAGGACACATAGCTTATTATATATAAAAATTTCTCGTGAATAACAAATTTTGTGCTATACTATACTGTAATAAAGACACAAAATAGCAAGGAAACAAAAGAATTTGATAAATTGACTAAAATCGATTAATGATAACGTTTTGGCTATGACCATTTACCATATTATCCTTTAATAACTTATAAGACGCAGAATTTTATGTAAGCGTTACAGAATATAACAAAAAAATTTGTAAACCTTACAAACATATTATTTTCTAAAAATGGCAAAAATAATAAAAATTCAAGAAATAATGAAAATAGAAATATATGATATTTCAGGATTTTTTTTTTTTCAAGAAATGATATTTAGTAAATTTTTTTTTAAAGAAATTCAAAAATCAAAATTAAATCTTAAAGAAGGCGATTGATTTAAAGAATCACATTTTTTTAAAATAAGAAAAATATTTTCTATAAAAGATATAATTTATTATGGCATAAGTAATAAAGAAATAATTATAACTATAACATATACAAAGAGAAAATTTAACATTCTATTAATTGATAAAGAAATAATTATAGATAAATTATCAAAAGTTTCACCAAAAGATAAAGATAAAATTGAATATATTCATCTTGGAGGAATACAAATTTTAATTAAAGCACATTTTATTCCAAAGAAAGAAAAATTATTATCACTTATGAAAGAAAAATTATTATCACTTATGAAAGAAAAAAAATATTTTTTAAGTTTTGATTGTAAAAGTAGATTTTAAAAAATAAGACTTGAAGAAAAATCATAAAAATTAACAGCTTTTAGTTGTCTACAAGGACAATTTCAATAGAAAGTTGTTCCATTTAGTTTAAATCAAGCACCAATTTTTTTTTCAAATGTATATAGATAATGTATTTAAAAATTTTCATAATTTTTTTTTGTGTTTATATAGATGATATATTGGTATTTAGTGATAATTTACAAAGATATTATTTAGACATTGTCAATATATTACAATAATGTAAAAATTTATGGATAATATTATTTGAAAAGAAAGCAATAATAGCTCAACATAAAATAAAATATTTAGGATTGAAAATTGAAGATGGAAAACATCACCTACAAATTCATATTTTAAACAATATACAAAGTTTTTCTAGTACAATTAAAGATAAAAATTAATAACAAAGATTTGTAGGATGTTTAACATATGCAGAAACATATATTAAAAAGTTAGCATAAATGAGAAAACCATTACAAACAAAACTTAAAAAAGATTATGTTTGATAATGGATTGATCAAGACACTAAATACATGAAAAAGTAAAAGCACAGGTAAAAGATTTATCATCCTTATATCATTCAAAATCATATGATAAAATGATAATAGAAACAGATGTTTCGCATGAATATTGAGAAGCAGTATTAAAAGCAAGAGTTGATGACAAAGATGGATATCTTTGTAGATTTACTTTAGGATCTTTTCAAGGTTCTAAGTTAAATTATCATAGTAATGAAAAAGAATATTTAGCTATAAAGAATGCTATTAAAAAATTTGCAATATATGTTATAAGTTTAAGATATATGTCAGAATTGATAATAAAAATTTTAGACATTTTTTAAGAACTAATATTGCAGGAGAATATAAGCAAGAAAGACTCATCAAATGGCAACAATGGTTCAATTATTATAAGTTTGATGTAGAACATTTTTCATGAACTAAAAATTGTTTAGCAAATGCTTTAACTAGAGAATCAACACCATTAACTATATTTATGATTGTAGGAATGAAACAAATTGATTTAAAGATCAAGATAAAAGAGAATGAGATAAAAATTCTTCAAGAACAACTTAAACTTTTATGTCTTGAAAAATCTCTCATGGAGGCAGGTAATATAAAGGAAAAACTTAATAACTCAAAACAATTCTCAGAACCTAAAAATTTTGTAAAAAACTTTCGAGAAAAAAGTTAAGATCAAAATAGAGAACCTAACAGTTTAAAAGAAAGAAAAACTTCTGATAAAGGAAAATAAAAACTTAATTGGGCTGATGAAGCTAAAAAAGTAGAGAAAAAGAAAATTTATGTAGTTACAATGGTCCAAAACTTGAAATTTACACTAATTGGGCAAATGCAAGCAAAGATGTTATTCTTATATTTAATGGAGTAACTCACAGAGCCTTTACCAACAGAATAGAATCTGAATGACGCTATGCCAATTGCAAGACACCAAAACTGATAAATTTAGAGGAAGTTGTAAAAAAATATTCGATAATATTACATCAACAACCAGCTTCAACCAGCAGGTTAAGAACCTTGGAAAGGTGGTAAGGCCACAGTTTTATTCAAAGAAACATCCTTCAAATATATTTTAGAAATTGAAGAAGAAAAATATCAGTACATAATCTTAACAAGCTCAATGGTTAAGCCTGTACAACTTGGCTAAAAAATCTATCCAATAACACATAGAAGATATAAAATTCTATACAACAAAAAAAGACTATACAGCTGAAAGTAAATTCAACATTTTTAAAGGAGCATATCTAATCTTTGTATATAGAGCATATTATGCAAGATTAATTAAAAATCTTTACTCATGGATAATTTAAGTGAATTAAATTATTTTCCTAAAAATTTTAAGAAAGCCATTAAAAATTTTAGGAAAAAGATTAGAGTAGAGAATAGGCTTGTTTATCTTAGATTTTTTAGCTTATTGATGGATTGGAATGATGAAGGTTGTATCAGTCTATATCATTTTATTAAAATAGGCATTGTCAATGCCAAAAGAGAATTTCCCAAACGAAGGAAATTATCAGAAAATGAATTCAATACAAAAGAACTCTGTATGTTAAGAAGGCAAATGCTAGGACAAATTTATTATGAAATCAAAAGAATTGATAATTTTATTAAAATTATAATAAATTATTCAACAAACAAGGTCATCATTATCTCTCACAATAATATGACCCTTATAGAAAAAGATGGAGAAAAAAGCATAAAATTCGAGGCAAATTTTAACATCAATAATTTAAAAGTTTGTCAAGAAACAATAAAAGTGTTATGTTATTATGCCAAGAAGATAACCCAAGATCACAAGTGCATTTACTGTATCAGAGATCGAGAATATAAAGATACGTCATCCTCTACATCATCAAGAGTGTCGACAATAAATGACAAAGAAAGTTAAACAGAGACCGTCGGCAGGAAAGAAACAAAAAAAAATAAAGATGTAAGACCCACGCCTTGTCGGCAGCACATGCTAAGGAATAGTAACAGTAGGTTAATTATTTTGTAAAATAGATTATTTTGTTTATAAAAGGAACTCTTATCTCTTATCTCTACATACTCTCAACATTTCAACTACGCCTCACTCTACACATCTCTCTCCAAACACCTTAGAAAAACTCTGAGAAAATTTATTCTCATTTTATGTATTATTTAAAAATTATGTATATTGAAGAAATTATTTAGAAAAACTCTGAGAAAATTATATATTATTTAGAAATTATGTATAAATTTATAAAAGAAATATAACAAAATTATAACCGATATAAAATTTTTTGAAAGAAAATTTATAGAAAATTTAGAGCAATATTTTGATGGTGAATGTTATGAAACTTATTTAGAAAACTTTAAAAGATTTGATAGTATTTTAGATTTTTATATTGATCGTATTTCTAGTATTTTATACTTGATAGATTACCCGGTACGAAAAATTTTAAGAAATTATTTTATAGAAAAATATGTTATAGTAAATGACATAGAATTTGATAATCTAATTTTCGAGTTTTACTTATTTAAAGAACATATAGAAAGATAAAAGTTAAGTGAAACTTTCAAATAAATTCAGCTCTATAACTTGGTATCAGAACCATAAACTTAATAGGACGATAAGCAATGTTTAAGATAAGATATAATCAATCTGAGTTAAAAAGTATTTTACAAAAATTAAAAATCTTTTTGAAAAAATACAAAGGAAAATCATTATGTAAATCTTACAAAATTTCTAAAAAAGTTTGTAAACTTTACAGACCTTTGAAACAAACACAACCAAAGAAAAGATATTTTGGTAAAAATAGTATGAACATAAGAATTAAAACTCATGTTTTGAACCAAAAGTTTGCTATTTTTATTCATTAATAATTTTTATCAAAAATATGCTATGTTACTCTCAGTCTCATACTATGCTGGTTCTAATATGAAACAATGAGGCTTGTCCAGTGGCGAGTACAATAAAGAGACTGAAAAGGGTAGTCTTATAGTTTCTCCCTATTTTTTCTACTTGGTTTTGAGTGTCAATGGTAAAATCAGAAAGGTGATCATCAATTGCGATTGATAAGGATGTTGGAATTATTTTATTAATTCACATAATTATTTAAAAATTAAAATTATTCACTGAATACAATTTTAAATATTTTTATAGTCGATAAATTTCAAGTAATAATTCGATGAAGTATTTTATTAAAAAAAAAAAAACTCTGCCCACTTGATCATATCTATAAATTCCAATAATATATATATAAACTTGTAAACGAAATTCTCAAGGACATAGATTAATATTCTATACGTAAAGATAGGAAGACAAATATAATAACTAGATTGAATCTAATTTATTATTTCATTCTACATGAAAGCCAAGTTTAAGTAAATAAGTGTTATCGATAAACAAGAGAACAAGAAAAGACCACATCAACTACCTATATATATTTGAATTACTTGGAAACGGTTGATATATACAGGGATGGAACTAGGTTACTCATTTTAGAAGGGCCAGTCAAAATTGTTGACCTTATAGTATAAAAATTTATGCAGTGCCAAATACACTCATTAATACACTTTCTAACATTCTCATAAAACTTCGAATGACATATAATACATTATCTTAAGAAAATATTTAATTTCAATGAAAGATAGTTCCTTTATAAAGTATCACCTATTGATAAGAAAATAATAAATGTGTATCACAAAATGTAATTTTTTCCCTCATTGCATATAATTAAAAACATAGGCATATGCACACTAAACCAATATTAAAATCTAGGGACCTTATTTTAATATTTATAAACCATGAAATTAATAAGTGATTTGAAAAGGCTAGGGTATAGAGGAACTTCGGCCACTGCTTAAGCTTTATGCAAGCTGATATATGTAGATCGTGGAACAAATTAGCTAGTAGAATAATGGTGATTATAGATTTAGAATTTAGATGGTGTAAGATGGAGGTGTGGGCATACCAACGATAATGCCACATAGTAAGGCCTTTCTGGGATGTTATACTCATCTTTGAGGGAGCATTTATGGAAAGTACACTAATGTATAACTATTGCCCCAGTTTTAAGATTCTCAATTAGCTTTGATCGCAAGTTCCATATTTTAGCCTTGTCAAATATCAACATGATGATAGATTGAGAGACGTATGACTGCAATAACTTCTTAAAGCTATTTAGTCGAGGATTATTTAATAATTATTATATTTAAGGACTCATATGAAAATGACATTAGTAGTATTTGAGATTATCCATGAAAAAGCTAGAGACTAATTTTCTTAGTATTCATAATTTTCTTATAGTAAATTTTTTTAGAGAATCTTTTGTGATTCAGGTGGCAATACTCTCAATTTTTTCACCAAAAATAACTAAGTGTATGAATGTATTTTCTTCTATTAATAAAAGAGAAATGGGCTTTAGTGCCGACTAATGCATGTAATGTCAGTTTCTTTATAGAACCCGACTTTGCCCACTCAATCGTATATATATAACAAATACCACAAAATATATATAAACTTGTAATCGAGGTTCTCACATACATAGATAATGCTCGATGGGAAGAAGAATATGATAACTAGATTCAATCTAATTTATTATTTCGTTCTACATGAAAGCCAAGTTTAAGTCAGCAAATGTTATTGACGAACAACACAGCCTATATATAAGAACTACTTGGAAAGGGTTGATTATGTGTAGATGGTGGAAAAAATTAGCTCGTAGAATAATGGTGAATATAGTTTTAGATGGTGTATGGTGGAGGTTTGGGCATACCCACGACAATGCCACATAGTAAGGCATTGTCTGGGATGTTGTACTCGTCTCTAAGAGAGCGTTCGGGGGAAAGCACACTAATGTATAACTGTTGTCCCAGATAGCGATTCTCTGTGAGCTCTGATCGCAAGTTCCACATTCCAGCATTGTCAAATGTCAACATAATGACAGAAAATGAATGGGGAAACACTTGAATAGTGTGTCTGCTTACAGCATCAAGGAGATTGTAATTCTTTCGTTTCTCAGGGCTCCATATGCCTGGCTCCATGCTTTAATAATGTGTTTATAACACATGCATACACATAAAAATGGAAGCAAGTAATTAGTCTTAGTGGACTGTGATCATATATACATGCAGATGATTGACTAGTTAAAAGAACTAAATAAGTTTATGGCAAGAATAATGGATGCAACTTACTCAACCGCAAAGAAGGAATATCCATCTAAATGCCATGATTGCACTTGTTTCTCATGGTTCTCAAGGACAATTTCCACAAAGTTACGAAAGGTTTGGTTGACGACAATAGGTGCCATTGTGATCTTATTCTTTGGGATGTTATCTGTAGCCATTGGATCAGTTGGGATGACATCATATTTAAAGACCTTTTCAGCAACTCCATAATACTCTGCCAACTTGATTGGGGTAGGAGGCTCAAGATGAGAGACGCCATTTATGGCATAACGAAGCTTTCCATCTGGGGTTTTTCCCCTTGTGTTTACGATTCTGATAGTTCGGGTGATGTTGATATTGCCATAATGGTAAGATCCTTGAGGATTAGGCCTGGCAGCACTGGATGTGAGATTCCAACGAAAGGATCGAAATTGGTTTAAGGACCAAGCCCAACCCACTGGACCTGGTGGAATATCTGGGGAGGCTGGAGTGCGACTATTTTCATATCGAACAATTCTCTTTGTTGTTATCTCCATGTTCTTTAAAAACCTAGTGGAGGCAATCATGTAATAGTCCTTTGGATCTTTGTCAGCAACGACAAGAACCGAGAAGCATTGGCCTACATGGACATCCAAGGACTCGTAGATGTTTTGGACCACATGGGAACCCTCCATCTCAACAAGCTTAAGGGGATGACCTTGGATCCTAAAATTAAGGGATGCCTTGACTCCAACATTGCAAATTCTGATCCTATAGGTCATGCCTGGCTTCATGATGAAGACAGGTTCATCTTTGCCCGGATCACTACTCTTCTCCGATTTACCATTGATGAGCACACCGACAGGCCGTGCAAGGCTACGACCACCATCCAAGAAATTTCTAAGAGCAACATGGCCCTTGGAGTACCAATCACCTATGAGAATGCTGTGTTCATCATCAGGTTGAGGATAGGGAACAGGAATAAGTGGACGACTATGCACACGAATGCTGCCAAAACCACCAGCTGCCCTATGCATAGCAGTTGTCGGATAATAGAAATAGCTCCCAATTTGATCTTTAGGTTGGAAATGGTAGGTGAAGTTTTGTCCAGGGAGTATAGGGCAACTATTACCAAGTGCTCCATTTTGCCAAGAATTCTTCCTATGTTGAATGCCATTCCTGCATATTTAAATAATAATTAATCCTTGTCAACAATATATCAATAAAAATTGGATTTATCCACTAACAGTATAAAATTATATAATAGGGGTTACCATGTTATAAGGAATGGCTCATCAAGCTTGTTAAACATGTTAATAACAATATTGTTGTTGGATGTGCAATTAATTGTGGGTCCAGGAAATTGTCCATTGATTAGGATGACTTGTTGTGGGATTCCCATAGGAGAGAGAGTGCCATAGCTAACTTCCCATGTGAAGAAGACGTAGGGGTCTCCACCTTGGACCATACAAATGGTTCCAACAAATAGCCATAACAATATAAACATTCCACAATTTGACATCTCTATTTATGTACTTTATATATTCCAACACTTTTAGTTCTATAATATTCTATTCTTTTTTGTTCTAATCTCTATCTCTTCTCTCACTCTTTTGTCATTAATTAATAATGTAATACATTGAATGGAATTCTTTTTCCTTTTTATACATGTTGTTTATACTTCTTTACCATTCAAACATTCCGCACTTGTCGCTGGCTTTCACATTTCTTTTCTCTCAGTTCCCTTCCTTTGCGCTTTACCAGTAACTCGATGTTGAATGTTTCGCAAACAAACTAAAACTAAAATATTGAAAGTCTTCAAACATGATAGCTTGAATTACAAGTGTAACCTAAAATTTGTTACTAAATTCATTTTCAACGTGTAAAAATCATAAACTAAAGATCAATAAACTGTCTAAAACAACCAAAAGGATACTAAAAATGGTATTAAATTATATTTAATCACCTCCTTGTCACGACTTATTTAAAATTACAATAGATTTGTAAAGTTTATTAAAATGTGCTATCAATTTTTTTTAAACGATAAATAACTATTTTAGGTATAAGATGTAGGGTTGAAATTTGAACCTTCAAACTTTTAGCCAAGGGTACCATAAGGATACGAAGGTGTGGGCAAATATTATATCAGAAGCAACTCAAAGAGTTTGAAGGCCTAAAGTTAATATGAATTTCGGGCCTTAAATAGTTTTCATATTAAAATAATATAAATATAAAAATTTACTTTTATTTTTAACAATTCATTTATACATATGCAATATATATCAAATAAAAAATTAGTATATACTTAGTTTTGTCATCACTGATTGAAATTTTTACTTATATGCTATACAAATAACAATAAGTATACATTTTTAGTTAAGCATCACACAAAAAAAATATATTAAGGAACTTATATACTTAATATACTAATAATAGTAATTTGTACGTTGTAGGTGAATACATACATATGTAATAATATATTGATAAGCTCTTAGCACAAAAAAGCGATGATAATTTAAGTTCAAAGTTGTACTTCTCTATGCTTTCTAGGTGAGAGTTATATTTGCAGACTCTAATACTATGGCCTATTCGACCACATATGAAGCAAATAAAAGGAACTTTTTCATATCGGACATGAACCCAAAGCTATGTCAAATTGGTCATTGTAACCCAAAATCCCGGTATCAATGGTCTATCAAGAGTAATTATTACTCTCACTCTAGCAAATCTCATATACCTCAAAGTATTCTCCGTAAAATCCATACTTTTTAACATCCTTTCGGGAGAAATTCTTGTATATAATATATTATACGTCTTTTATAAATTTAGATCATTGATGTTATCTACGTGTCTAATATTGATTCTCATTTTATAAAAATTGATCGTAAATTCATATGTTTCACCATATAACATATACAAACGATTGTATACAAGACTTTCTCCTCATATAGTAAAATAGTCAGCTTCTTCTCAATGAAACATTTGTCAGATAAACCATGTATTTATATCCACATAAGGAAGCTAGGGAATTCTGCTTCAGTGACCACCATATTAGGGGAATACACAGCTAGTGCTAGTAATTGTCCATCAAGGCGCCATGGTTCTCTATCAAGAACCCATTGTCTTGCTTCCTTAGTTTTAAAGTAAAATAGAAAATTATTCTAAGCCAGTCCTTGAAAGAGAACATCCCCACATCTACCCCAATTATCCTTAAAAGTGTTGATGATAATCTGAAGGGGAAAAGGTCTATTGACCAATAACTTTCCGACGAGTCCAAAAGGGTACTCAGACAATTCGTTTTGATCATTTTCCCCATCCTCAATCTCCACAAGCTTGGTGTTCTTCAATCGGTCAATGAGTTTCTGTGCATTAGGATCATTAGTCTCCATGTTGGCTTAATTGAAAAGTTTAGATTGTTGATAAACCTAAAAGTTGTAAAATAGGAAACTTAGAGGCTAGAGTCTTTCATAGTAGAGAGACCTAGAGAGAAATAAATAATTTGTTCTCTTTTTTAATTAATTAATAACATGTAAAATTATTCTTGAATTAAATATATAAAGTTTTTAAGGATTTTTTTCGTCGGAATGGTCCTATAATTTTAACTAATTAATATATTATTTTTGTAATTTTTAAAGTGGATTAATTTAATCTTATAATTTAAAAAAAAAAAAATTGTCAATCAAATTTAAATTAAAAAAAAAATAATAATTTTTTTTGGTATAAAGTTTGAAATATTTTTTAAAAAATGAATTAAAAAACAAAAAAAAAAAAGTTTAAAAAATACCTTATCTTCCTTCTCTTCCAATTTTTAATTTTTAATTATCTAATTTTTTTATTTTAATTTTACAAATAAAATCTAGTATTTTACATATCAAATTAAATTGAATATAATATTAATTTATCCTCCAATTATCTATTATTTTTTTACTTTCTTATTTTTCTAAATTTTTAACCCTAATTAGGCTATTATTTTTCTCTCATATTATATATCAATTTAGTATCAAAGCTAACAATATTTAGTTTTCTTAAACAAAATTTCTTATCCAAAAATCTCTATAAAAAAAAGTTCACATAGAAAAGAAAAATTTTTGATCTCGATAAAATAGAAAAGAGAGAATATAGTCTTTTAATTTTAACTTTATAAAATTTAGGCTTGATTGATCATTATTTTAATTGAGATGACTAAATTATTTCATATTAAAAATTACATAATTAATATGTTACTTATCAAAATTATTTTAATCCGACCCATCTTTTTTAACATCTTTTAAAAATTTTGTTGTAATATTTAAAATCATAATAGATGATACAAAAAGTTGAGTCTTCTTTTAGCCGAAGTTTAAGATGACCTTCTCATTATTTCAAAGAACGAGCCACATATCCCAAATTCCGAACCTTATGCCCAATCAGAAACCCACCTAAAAAATATAGTAAATATTTCTCCCAATAACTTAACTTTTTAAAAAAATTGAATTTCAGTAAGTTCTAACATGGTATTAGAGTTGACGTTATATTCAAACTCTAATAACCTTTAACTTTAATTGTTGAAGCATTTTATCATACCACAAGGTGAACCAAAAATATAAAATTAATTGCAATCACATCATTTGGATATCAAGTCTCTACTTCAAGGCTATTCAACATGAGAAGCCTGTACCATCATCATATCTTGCATTTTCCCAAAACATGATTGGATTAACCAACGCTTTGAACAGCTTCTAAAACTTGAACAAATTCTTTTGAACCTTCAATACAAATCTACAGGTCAGTGAAACTCTGCTGGTTGTCCTGTGAAGAATCTTGAGATCTTGTGATATTGCATGATCATGACTTTGCACCTGTCCATTCAGATTTACATCATGAAAAAAAAATGGAAAAAGAAAAAATAGAGAGAACAGAACATTGGCAGCCCAGTAACCAATCGAAGTTGCTATTTTGACTACATATTTGCCAAGCATCATTAACAACAATTACATCTTACCCCATCATAACTTTGTATCACATTGTCTTTAATACCATGCAAGTAATCTGGGAATAGAAGAAAAAAGAAAAGTGGTCAGTAAATTCTGTATCCATTACGATAAACCAGGACACTTTCTTGGCTAGAAGAAGCTATTAAATTGGGGGACCAAAGATTCAGCCTACCTGAATATACTTTATCTTTGAATATCAGTAGGCTGCATGGCATCAAAAGCAAAGAAAATGGATGATGACCATCTAGCCATTTGTCCCCCTCATCCCTCTCCGTCTCAAAAGCTTCATCATCAGAACTATCCTTAATATTGTTGGAAAATGTACCTGTGCACAATCTCAATCTCGGATGGGGAGTGAAATCCATAACAACAGGTGAGCCAAGTGATACAATTGCTACCACTGGATAATAAGCAGGCCCATCCTGGTGCGGCTGTACAACAAAGAGAAACTTACTAAAAGGATACACTTTCTTTTTAAGATTTTTGAAGTATGTAAAGTACAATACTTTCAAATAACTACTATGTGATTTGGATCTTAGCAGTATTAATAACATTCCAATTTAATGTGCCTCCTTGACCTTCATTGAGTTACAAATAACTCTCTTTATTAAAAAAAAACTACAGAACAATAAGCAATGTACAATTGATGTGCTCTACAAAAAAAATTATAGCAACATCTTAAAAAATATTGAATATGTGTATACATTCAAGAAAGCTCATCAATAAAAAGGTTTAGTACAAACCATTATGCCTTGGTTAGGTAGGTACTCATTGATAAGAACGTGATTGATGGGTGAAGGGAATAGCTGTGATTCTTCATAAATATGCAGTGTGATCCCTTTTAACCAAGATGGCACTGAAAGCAAGCAAGAGGGACAGCAATTTAAATTTCTTATGTGTAAGCTCAAAATAGTACATTGCATTATAAATAATTTTCAATAAATTAATCGTAATAAATAGAAACACAGGTGTATAGTGAATGCAAATAAATGATATGGTGTCCCTTAAGAATATTACTTGTAGCATAAAGGGATAAAAAGTAGGAAAAAGTAAAGTATTTTACCCCTCCCCAATGTGCATGTTTCATTTTTGACCCCGTTTCCCGAAAACATAGCAGGTGAATGTTATAAAAATTGTACATCTGTTTACAATTTGGGATGCAACAATGAATTCCATTCTAATATGGAATAAAAATAAAGCATGGCCTATTTGTTTTACAATTTTAATGATTTGAAATGCCTCCGGAACTGATGAGTTCCGTCTTTAGAAAGCTATTTCTCAAGGACATCAAGATTTCATTTGTCAAAACAGGCTTATTGTGGGAATGATAATAATATAAGATTTTGGGTAGATCCTTTGAAGCAATAATGCCTTAATGCAGTCTTTTCTTTGTCTCCTTCGGTTGCCAAAAAACAAAGATGTAGCAAATTGTTGGTTTGGGTTGCACCTAATTCAACCCCAAACCTATTCACAATAGACTTTGGACTGTGGGCCACCTGAGAAATGAAATTTATTGTGAAGAAATGCAGCCATTGACTCCATGCTTTGTTTTGGAATCTTTGAAGACACATAAGAGCAGGAAGTTATTTGGAATATGACATTTTCGGCTGCTTTATGGTTTTCTAGCTGGACCTATGAGGAAATTTCTTTTAAATTTTCAAGATCTTTCATTTTTTATTGAAAATTTATCAAGATCTTTTATAAGGTTTACTTACCATTGGTTTATGACTCTGGGGTATTTGTTATTCTTTTCAAAGTCTTATGTATTAACTTCCTTATTGTGCCCCTAGTCCACATTTGTACCTAAGAAAGTCTTCTAGAATATAATGAACGAACACATGATATTGTAAGCAAAAACAGTGCTACAAACCATATAAGACAGTTCCTCATTAATCTACAACTTCTTAAAGTCATTTTTGCATCTTAGCAATCACATGCTCCATGTAAGACTGCAAGACTTTCGTTTGCAATATAGAAATAGGACAATTATGGAATAAGATAATTATGAAATAGGATATGAAATAGGACAAACTGATCCACTTTGTATTTTTTTATTTATTACTTATATTAATATAATATAAAGTTTCTTATGAAAAAGAAGAAGATAATTATGAAATAAATGTTAACTAGGAATTTGAAATAGGATAATTATATCTAGAAATTTTATCCATTTTATAAAATTAACATGTTATTTAGTTATCTTATCTTATTAGGGTTTAATGATATTATAAATAGGCACTTCTAGTATTGTATTACTTTTAGTATTAGATGAAATAGAATTATTGAATACAATATTAGCTCGTCCCCAAATCTCTTCCAATTCTTAATCCCTAGATCCTAAATTTCTGCATGTTCTCTCCCTTTTCTACCTCTCCTATTACCCTTCCATTTTACATCACTTTTCCATTAGATTTATGTCATTGGATGTTACAAGTAGTGATGACTTAGATGATAAGAGGAGATATAGGAGCGTTGTAGGGAAACTAACATATCTCGCCTGATATAACCTTTGTGTGTTGTCAGTCCATTCATCTAAAAGCCTAAGCAAATGCATGGGATGCTGTTTGTTGTAATCTGAGATATCTAAAAGGGACTACTAGTATGGGTGTTGTTTATAAGATAGGTTGGAATCTCGAAATTTTTAGCTACTTTGATGCAAATTAGGTTGGATCTTTTATTCTGCTAGAAGATCTACTACTGTATATTGTACTTTTATTGGAGGAAATCTTATAACATAAAGAAGCAAAAAGGAGAATGTGGTAGCCCGCTTGAGTGTAGAAAATGAGTATCGAACTATGGCTCATAGTGTAGGTGAATTGATGTGGATTAAAAACCTCACAAATGAACTAAGGATTGGAGTGAAATGTTTTCCCAATGATAAAATTATCTACATGCAACAATATAAAACAATTACTTGAAGCATAACTCATCACATGCATAAATGACAGAACAAAATGCTACATTGATTCAATTGACATAAGCATTGAATAAGCAAGAATACACTAGCCTTTTCTGACCCCAAAAAAAAAAAAAGAATACACTAGCATAGCATAAAGTACACAGGTTAATTACAATTGAAAGATACTGTTATTTTTCTGCTTACATTCCTGTGAGAGAAGACCCTTTTCATGGACAATACCACCTAAATATGCATGGGACAGTGAGAAAACAAATTTAGTCCAATGTGAAACAAATTATACCATTCATTCAACTTAATGACTAAAAAGGAAATGTCACTATACCCCAATTTTGTAGCCTTCTATGCTTCAGAGTTTTCCACTTTGACAACGGAGCTTCATATATCTAAAAGCAAGAATGAGGTTATCATCACAAGAATTAAAGAAAATAATAAATAATGGGGCTTGGGAGAACCAAAGGAAAAGGAAACATTAACTTGTACGGCAATTACTTTATTTAGGAGCTGGGTCTGTTCGCCTTCTGTAATAAAGTTGGGGATGTATATCACAGTCGGTATAGATCCAACTTTAAAATGATTAAGATTCGCTTTTCCTTCCATTCCACTGTCATAGATATCCCCAATAAAGTTAATGGCACCAAAGTATCATGACAGGTGATCATAATAAAATGATGTGATGACATTTAGTTAGGTACAATGTGCACAATAGGACACATCATACATCACATATGATCTTAAACTCAGGGTAGGAACATCACTCTACCATTCTGACAACCATCCTATTGTTTGATGATGTTTGTAATAAAGATTGATATTGGTTGTTATACCATTTATCAATATGACAATGCCATGTTTTACTTGTAATAAAAGGATTAGTGCAGAAACATAATTGAAGGCAGCTCATCTGTGATTGAGATAGAATCAGATATCTTATTTTCTTTATTTCACTAGAAACTTGATTATAGAATAAAAAAGAGTGAACATGAAATGTGAAATCGGATTTCCTTTTCATGCCATATGCGCTTAGCTTAGACTTTACTTTTCCCCCCTTTTTCTTCCCAATCCAATATTTGTTCTCGAAAGTCTTCGTTTCCGTGTAGAAGCAAAGGCTACCGCTATGATCAATGAAATTTGAAGGACTTAAATGAATGATGTCTTGGTCCAGAAAGACCTGAACCGAAAGGAAGGAACTACTTTTTCTAGAGATCTGAAAAGCACGTATAAAGGAGCTTCAAAGACTGGAAAAAGGAGCTTACAGTGGGGTGAGAAAGAAAGAATGGTTGGTGGGCTTAACAGCACCTATCACTAAGACCATTATGTCCACGCCCCAGTCGTTCCCAGGTGTAATATGTGCTTCTAAAATATTTTTTATACTGTGCCCAACCCGAAATTAGTTCTATACATATCACCAGCAATAAGAAAAATAACACGAGTGATTCGGCAAAGCTTGAGGCCTCCATTCGCCTCAGCAAGGAGATTTCAAAACAAATAAATCAACTGCCTAACCGAGAATTCCACAAACAACCCAACAGACCCCTTATCTACTTTGATCGGAAAAGTTCCCAAAAAATGCATAATGAAGGGCTTTCGAGTTATGTGATCTAAGATCTAATACATATAAACAAAAACTCCTTTTTAACTTGGTTTGGAATCAAAATAGAACGAACCTGAAAGCTTAAAACAAACACAGATAGCTTTTTTCTTCAACGGTCAACCATGAATCAGACTGAAAAAATAAGAAGTAGAATCCCGAGGTAGTTAGGAGCTTACCTGCAGTGTCGGCGAAAGTTTCGATTATACTCCAGCCAAGGAGTCCGTTGCGGCTCGAATCCTGCGTGGCGAGAAGAAAGGGTTTTTGTCTAAAATAGGCAAAATCTTTAAGATAGTTTAAAAAAGGGATTTTGTCTAAAATAGGCAAAATCCTTAATATAGTTTAAAAAAGGGCAACCTTACGTAAAAGTTTAAAAATGGGCTTTTTTTAACCGCCCACCCAAAGACCCATTTGGTAGCCGGTAACTCTTTAAACCGTTTGAAATAAAGAAATCGAACAGTTCAAACAAACCCACAACTAGCATTACTCTACCTCTCAAGAATCCCTCGTCACTATCTGGTATTAGCGAAGCTCTCCCATTTTCGATTGAGGAAGAAGACGAACAGTATCAACGCAGAAAACACTCGACCATTACTATCAACTTTTGAAGCTCTGCATTATTCGGTAAGTATTTTAAACAAATTTGTCTTCCTTGCACGAAAACACTCGACCATTACTCACCTTTTGAAGCTATGCAGTTTGGTATTTAATTGGGTTTTCGTTGAAACTCAACAAAAACCCCTTATTTTTGTATGGTTTTTTGTAAAATGTTGGTTTAAGGTTAAATGTTTATGTAAAATGTAGGTTTTGTAATATTGGGATTTTGTAATTATGGATGGATAATCTGATTTCTGGTATATCTGGTTGTTAATCATGAATAACATTATCTGGGGGTATATCAGTGGTATATCTGGTATATCTCATGGTATATCTGGTATATCTCAGGGTATATCTGGTATATCTCACGGTATATCTGGTATATCTGGTATATCTGAGGGTATATCTGGTATATCTCAGGGTATATCTGGTATATCTCAGGGTATATCTGGTATATCTGGTATATCTCATGGTATATCTGGTATATCTCGGGGTATATCTGGTATATCTCATGGTATATCTGGTATATCTCAGGGTATATCTGGTATATCTGGTATATCTCAGGGTATATCTGGTATATATGAGGTATATCTCACGGTATATCTGGTATATCTCATGGTATATCTGGTATATCTCAGGGTATATCTGGTATATCTTGTATATCTCAGGGTATATCTGGTATATATGAGGTATATCTCACGGTATATCTGGTATATCTCATGGTATATCTGGTATATCTCGGGGTATATCTGGTATATCTCATGGTATATCTGGTATATCTCATGGTATATCTGGTATATCTGGTATATCTGGTATATTTTGTGTTATGTCTGGTATATTTGGGGGTATATCTGGTATATCTCACGGTATATCTGGTATATCTCATGGTATATCTGGTATATTTTGTGTTATATCTGGTATATCTGGGGGTATATCTGGTATATCTCACGGTATATCTGGTATATCTCATGGTATATCTGGTATATCTGGGGGTATTTCTGGTATATCCCACGGTATATCTGGTATATCTGGTATATCTCATGGTATATCTGGTATATCTGGTATATCTCAGTGAAATTATGGTATATCTCACGGTATATCTGGTATATCTGAGGGTATATCTGGTATATCTCAGTGAAATTATGGTATATCTCAGGGTATATCTGGTATATCTGGTATATCTCAGTGAAATTATGGTATATCTCACGGTATATCTGGTATATCTGAGGGTATATCTGGTATATCTCAGTGAAATTATGGTATATCTCAGGGTATATCTGGTATATCTGGTATATCTCAGTGAAATTATGGTATATCTCAGGGTATATCTGGTATATCTCACGGTATATCTGGTATATCTGGTATATCTCAGGGTATATCTGGTATATCTCACGGTATATCTGGTATATCTCATGGTATATCTGGTATATCTGGGGGTATATCTGGTATATCTCGGGGTATATCTGGTATATCTCATGGTATATCTGGTATATCTGGTATATTTTGTGTTGTGTCTGGTATATCTGGGGGTATATCTGGTATATCTGGTATATCTCATGGTATATCTGGTATATCTCAGAGTATATCTGGTATATCTCAGTGTATATCTGGTATATCTGGTATATCTCAGGGTATATCTGGTATATCTCAGGGTATATCTGGTATATCTAGGGGTATATCTGGTATATCTGGTATATCTCAGGGTATATCTGGTATATCTCACGGTATATCTGGTATATCTGGTATATCTCAGGGTATATCTGGTATATCTCAGGGTATATCTGGTATATCTGGTATATCTCAGTGAAATTATGGTATATCTCACGGTATATCTGGTATATCTCAGGGTATATCTGGTATATCTCAGTGAAATTATGGTATATCTCACGGTATATCTGGTATATCTGGTATATCTCCTGGTATATCTGGTATATCTCCTGGTATATCTGGTATATCTCATGGTATATCTGGTATATTTCATGGTATATCTGGTATATTTCATGGTATATCTGGTATATCTCGGAGTATATCTGGTATATCTCAAGGTATATGTGGTATATATTGGTGTATTTCTATAAGTTTCATTTATATGAACCTAAATTTGATGTATTTTTATGTTGGTTTAATGTGATTGATGTTTTTCGCATATATATTGTAATTTTTGTATACCTGTTCACAAGTATTAATGAAATTGTTTTCCGTAAATGTTAAATATGCAGGAAATGGCAGGAAAAATCTCATTCGTGCCTTATGTCTCCTCATCCGATTATTATGTTGGTAAAATAACCAACATATCACGTCTTCAAAATTTTGCAACATTGAAGACGACCCTACAAGGATTTGGGTTACTGAATAGATTTCAGGGCTTATGTTTTGGTTTCATCACAAGGATGAAACATATAGAGTTTACAGCTGGATTCTTGCATCATATATTATTGATGCAAGATAGAGATCAATCGGGGAAAGAACTCCGAGTTATTGTAAATGGTGCACCCCACCTCTTTGGATACGAAGAGTTTAGCCTAATCACCGGTATGATGTTTATCGGTGACGAAGGAAGTCCAGCTCAAAGTGGCCGTTTGCGTAAAAATTTCTTCAAGACCGATAGGCCAATAAAGAAAGTGGAGTTGGAGAAGGTATTTGCAAACCTTCCATTGTCCACAGAGCCTGAAGATGTTTTGAGGTTGGCTCTGATATATACTCTGGAAATAATTCTTTTGGCCGATCATAATTTGAGGGCCATTAATGATGAATATTTGGATTTAGTTGAAGACGTTGACAAGTTTAATATCTACCCCTGGGGTAAGATAGTCTATGACTTCACCGTAAGGAGGTTGAAGAATATTAATCTTCAAAAAGTTGGAGGGGTCGCTTCAACTTACAGTGTCTATGGTTTTTCTTGGGCACTGCAAGTTTGGGCCTACGAGGCCATACAAGTGCCTATTACTGATTTAGCAACTTGTACGTCTCCAGATGCATTGCCCAGGATATTACGCTGGGAGAATCAAAAGAAGGGGCACTATTTGAAGTTTTGGGACATAAACCATAAAATATTCCAGGCTTCAGATGTAAGTTTGTTGCCTATATGTTTTTGTTATTAAATTTATTTTATTTATATTTTCGATTGTACTTAACTAACTGGTATATGTTTCCGTTGTATATGATACAGTTTCATATGCTGACGAGACTCACTCCTAATGAATCGGAGATAAAGAGTCCGTACTTAATTTCGGCACAACAATATGCGAGGCTGCAACCTGGCCTTGGTGTGCCAAACGTTAGTGGCTTATCTCATGAGTTGCCTTCCAAAGGCGATGAAGATCAACACACATCTGGTCACAGTGGTGATAAAAGTGACCCTATCCCTGAAGTCCAAAAAGATGAACCTTCATCTCATTCATCAACTTCCATTATGGAGGTAATATAATACGGCACATATAAAACCCTTGGACTTTTAATTAGTTTATGTCATTAATTGCAACCTTGTACGAATAAATTTTTATGCTTTGTAATTTTAGGTGTTGCAAGAGCTTCGAGAATTGAAGAAGGAGGTCATCTCAATAAAAGAAAACCAAAATTGGATGAAGGATGTGTTGAATCAGTTGTTGAGACAACAACAAAAGACTGCAACAGATATAGATGCAGTGAAACCTGGTGGGAACTCGTCCAGGAAAAAAAGTGTCCCACTTACTGACCCACGTAAGGTGGCCTCTGTACATATTTTAGTGGACGAAGATGATGTGACGTCCACGGAAGAAGCAGTAGTGGGTACTGATACATGCAGAGAAATGATTCTGTTGAGCACAGAAGAAATTGGGGAGGAAACAACCAAGGTTCATTCTGATCATCAGGAAGAATCAGTGGGTGTGACTGAAGAATGTCCCACTGAACTGAACCTTGGAAAGCAGCCAGTCCATGCAACCGAAGTAGATGATAACTTGGCAGGTCTGGATTTTTCTACTTTGGAATATATTTTAGAGGCTGCCCCTATCCGCACCGGTACCACCTCAGTGCGATTAGGTTCGATACCATCAAAGGGCGTTAGTTCGACTGGCACGTCCGCACCCTTTGGTAATATATATAGTAGGAGGAAGAGAAAAGTTGGTCCCTCCCTAAAATCCCCATATGTGCAGCCGAAGAGGAAATCAGGTATATCAATAAAGTCCCACCAATCGGACCAAGCACAACAAGCTGGTGTGTATGATCCGATGAGAGGGTTTGATGAATCCAGATATACCTACTTCTTGGAATGGTTATATCAACATTATAACGACAACCAGTATGTATTTCCTACTACTTATTGTCTTATTTATTCATCCAATTTGAGGGTATTTTTTTTAACCCACGTAATATGGTTAATTACTGATGTCTTTGTTATTCTTCAAAATGTAGGGAAAGTATTATTGTTGGTTGCCCAAGTAAGGGTATGGCTAACTCTACTTGGTTTCATCGTATATTGAAACCACAATCATCTTTACTCAATGAGGTACATGTTTTGGTTATGTTCATTTATGGATATATCTGGTTATATGTTGTTATTTGGTTTATGGATTGTTATTCAATATATTTGGTATTCTAAAGTGAAACTAACAACACATATATCTCATATGTCTGGTATCAACGATGCGTAATTTTAAATTGGCAAAATAACTTCAGCACATAGATTGCGGACTATGGTTGTTGAGGAAGAAAGAGGAACTTCATTCGCACTTGTTCCTAAATAACAATTGGACAACTGTAGACTCGTCGTTTTGGGTAAGACTTTTACTTAGTATATCTGAGGGTAAATTTAAAAATATGTTGTATATATCGTACTTTTCCATGTCATATCTGGTCAATTTGCAGATGATGTAACAAATTTTCTTTAAAATTACTATATTTTAAAATGTAGGCTTACATCGATGCAAGTGGAAGTGAATGGAAGAAGTTGAAGAAGAATGACCACTTGTCTTTTTGGTTGAATGATAAGAAGTGGTTTGATTACGTGACTGGTAAAATACTTTTAAACTTATGATTCTGTGTTGCATATCTGGGAAAACTTGAACATTTTATCGTTTCATATGATAATATAAATTTCTTGTTTGTTTTGAAACAGGTGTCCGGCCTGATATAGGTAAACCATGGATTCGTGTCTCCAATATATATGGTGTTATATTGGAGAAGGGTCATTGGATCGCTATCGGACTTGACATCAGACAACAACAAATTAACGTATATGATTCACTTCCTAAACACATAAGAGATGGAGCTCTCAAGAAAAGGTTACATAATTTATCTGTCATGATCCCAAACTTGATTCATAACTTGGATGTGGTTGAACATGACAAAATCATAGAGAAGTGGCCCATATATCGTAATGCAATAGCTGTTCCACAGCAAGTTCAAGTGTAAGTATATTTTATTATTTGGTTAGTGACATCGATTTAAGTGAGATATACCATAAGTTATATTGCATTACTTATACGGACTTATTGTTTACTTCAATATATTACACAGGGGTGACTGTGGCATATATGCACTGAAGTTCATTGAGTATTTAGTAAATGAGAAGCCACTGACTGACATCAAAGACGAGGCTATAGGTTTCTTCAGAAAGAAACTTTGTTGTGAACTTTTCTTTGCGGACGATGAATACATAATTGTTTAATCTGGTATGCAATAAAGATTATATTTTTATATAATTGATCAACTACTTGATTATGATTCTGTGTTGCAGAACATTTATGTATTATACCGTATGGACTTTATGTGTTAAGGTATTTTTGTGCATTTTACAACTTAACGGGTATGGCATATATATAAACTTATTAGTTTTATTTTTTATGGCCCATATTTGGTATATCTGTTATCTGGTTATTTTTCTGTTGGCTTATCTGATAATATAACACTTTTTTGGTAGGTTGTAAGCAACTTCCAAATGGTATCTGATGTTGCTTCATTCTTGTAAAGACTAACTGGTATATCACTCAACAGAGGCAACAACAATGCCTATTTAGGCTTTCTCTGGAGTGCTTTGTTGTGAACTTTTATGCAGCTTGACATAGGCTTAGTATCATGGATTACGTGCTTCAAATATTGTAAATCGGTTACTATCTGTAAATGTAATGGTTATGAGAACATTTATGTAATGTTTGTAATTATATATGTGATCAATTTATGTAAAATTGTACTCATACATTACTTTGGTGTAATAATGAAATGAAGGAAATCGGTTTTGGTTATGATTTATTCCATCTGTTACTGAAATTGTAATATCCAAATTTTGGGATAAATTTTTTGTAGTTCTGGAACTCATTCGTAGTGAAATTTTTTGGTATATCTAGTATATCTGAGGGTATATCTGGTATATCTGAGGGTATATCTGGTATATCTGGTATATCTGAGGGTATATCTGGTATATCTGAGGGTATATCTGGTATATCTGAGGGTATATCTGGTATATCTGGTATATCTGAGGGTATATCTGGTATATCTGGTATATCTGAGGGTATATCTGGTATATCTGAGGGTATATCTGGTATATCTGAGGGTATATCTGGTATATCTGGTATATCTGAGGGTATATCTGGTATATCTGAGGGTATATCTGGTATATCTGAGGGTATATCTGGTATATCTCAGGGTATATCTGGTATATCTGGTATATCTGAGGGTATATCTGGTATATCTGAGGGTATATCTGGTATATCTGAGGGTATATCTGGTATATCTGAGGGTATATCTGGTATATCTGGTATATCTGAGGGTATATCTGGTATATCTCAGTGAAATTATGGTATATCTCAGGGTATATCTGGTATATCTCAGGGTATATCTGGTATATCTGGTATATCTGAGGGTATATCTGGTATATCTCAGTGAAATTATGGTATATCTCACGGTATATCTGGTATATCTGAGGGTATATCTGGGGGTATATCTGGTATATCTCAGTGAAATTATGGTATATCTCACGGTATATCTGGTATATCTGGTATATCTCAGTGAAATTATGGTATATCTCACGGTATATCTGGTATATCTGGTATATCTGAGGGTATATCTGGTATATCTCAGGGTATATCTGGTATATCTCAGGGTATATCTGGTATATCTGGGGGTATATCTGGTATATCTGAGGGTATATCTGGTATATCTTAGGGTATATCTGGTATATCTCACGGTATATCTGGTATATCTGGTATATCTCACGGTATATCTGGTATATCTGGTATATCTCAGGGTATATCTGGTATATCTGAGGGTATATCTGGTATATCTGGTATATCTCAGGGTATATCTGGTATATCTGAGGGTATATCTGGTATATCTGAGGGTATATCTGGTATATCTGGTATATCTCAGTGAAATTATGGTATATCTCACGGTATATCTGGTATATCTGGTATATCTGAGGGTATATCTGGTATATCTGGGGGTATATCTGGTATATCTCAGGGTATATCTGGTATATCTGGGGGTATATCTGGTATATCTGAGGGTATATCTGGTATATCTTAGGGTATATCTGGTATATCTCACGGTATATCTGGTATATCTGGTATATCTCACGGTATATCTGGTATATCTGGTATATCTCAGGGTATATCTGGTATATCTTAGGGTATATCTGGTATATCTCACGGTATATCTGGTATATCTGGTATATCTCACGGTATATCTGGTATATCTGGTATATCTCAGGGTATATCTGGTATATCTGAGGGTATATCTGGTATATCTGGTATATCTCAGGGTATATCTGGTATATCTGAGGGTATATCTGGTATATCTGAGGGTATATCTGGTATATCTCAGTGAAATTATGGTATATCTCACGGTATATCTGGTATATCTGGTATATCTCAGGGTATATCTGGTATATCTGGGGTATATCTGGTATATCTGGTATATCTCAGTGAAATTATGGTATATCTCACGGTATATCTGGTATATCTGGTATATCTCAGTGAAATTATGGTATATCTCACGGTATATCTGGTATATCTGGTATATCTGAGGGTATATCTGGTATATCTCAGGGTATATCTGGTATATCTCAGGGTATATCTGGTATATCTGGGGGTATATCTGGTATATCTGAGGGTATATCTGGTATATCTTAGGGTATATCTGGTATATCTCACGGTATATCTGGTATATCTGGTATATCTCACGGTATATCTGGTATATCTGGTATATCTCAGGGTATATCTGGTATATCTGAGGGTATATCTGGTATATCTGGTATATCTCAGGGTATATCTGGTATATCTGAGGGTATATCTGGTATATCTGAGGGTATATCTGGTATATCTGGTATATCTCAGTGAAATTATGGTATATCTCACGGTATATCTGGTATATCTGGTATATCTGAATAGGGTATATCTGGTATATCTGGGGGTATATCTGGTATATCTCAGGGTATATCTGGTATATCTGGGGGTATATCTGGTATATCTGAGGGTATATCTGGTATATCTTAGGGTATATCTGGTATATCTCACGGTATATCTGGTATATCTGGTATATCTCACGGTATATCTGGTATATCTGGTATATCTCAGGGTATATCTGGTATATCTTAGGGTATATCTGGTATATCTCACGGTATATCTGGTATATTCTGGTATATCTCACGGTATATCTGGTATATCTGGTATATCTCAGGGTATATCTGGTATATCTGAGGGTATATCTGGTATATCTGGTATATCTCAGGGTATATCTGGTATATCTGAGGGGTATATCTGGTATATCTGAGGGTATATCTGGTATATCTCAGTGAAATTATGGTATATCTCACGGTAATATCTGGTATATCTGGTATATCTCAGGGTTATATCTGGTATATCTGGGGGTATATCTGGTATATCTGGTATATCTCAGTGAAATTATGGTATATCTCACGGTATATCTGGTATATCTGGTATAATCTCAGTGAAATTATGGTAAATATCTCACGGTATATCTGGTATATCTGGTATATCTGAGAGGTAGTATCTGGTATATCTCAGGGTATATCTGGTATATCTGGGGGTATATCTGGTATATCTGGGGGTATATCTGGTATATCTGAGGATTCTGGTATATCTCAGGTATATCGGTTATGGGGCGGTATATCTGGGGTATATCGTCGGTATCTGGTATATCTAGGGTATATCTGGTATATTCGTTCTGGATATCGGTATATCTGAATCTGTATATCTGGTATATCTCAGGGTATATCTGGTATATCTGAGGGTATATCTGGTATATCTGGTATATCTCAGGGTATATCTGGTATATCTGAGGGTATATCTGGTATATCTGAGGGTATATCTGGTATATCTGGTATATCTCAGTGAAATTATGGTATATCTGAGGGTATATCTGGTATATCTGGTATATCTCAGTGAAATTATGGTATATCTCACGGTATATCTGGTATATCTGGTATATCTGAGGGTATATCTGGTATATCTCAGGGTATATCTGGTATATCTGGGGGTATATCTGGTATATCTGAGGGTATATCTGGTATATCTCAGGGTATATCTGGTATATCTGGGGGTATATCTGGTATATCTGGTATATCTCAGTGAAATTATGGTATATCTGAGGGTATATCTGGTATATCTGGTATATCTCAGTGAAATTATGGTATATCTCACGGTATATCTGGTATATCTCAGTGAAATTATGGTATATCTCACGGTATATCTGGTATATCTGAGGGTATATCTGGTATATCTCAGGGTATATCTGGTATATCTGGGGGTATATCTGGTATATCTGAGGGTATATCTGGTATATCTCAGTGAAATTATGGTATATCTCACGGTAATTATGGTATATCTCATGGTATATGGGGTTATATCTCATGGTATATCTTATAAAATAATATAACAACACATATCTCATATACGTGGTACATGAAAATTTAGAGACAGGGCATAATATAACACTATCATTAATGCAAAATTCAGATACATAAATGTTCAACTTGAAATCAGCATAAAATATTACAGGGTACATGAAAATCTTCATTCTTGAGAAGGTAGGGAAGGTTCTACAATCATCTGACGAAAAACATTACAAGTCCTTCTGTTATGACCACTAATTCCACAACGACTGCACAACATTAACTTCTTTATTACTTCCCCATGTGAACGTATGCGTCGCTTTCGTGGTCTGCCAGATTTTCTCTTTGTGTTAGGAGGAAGTTCAACTAGGTCCATGATTTCTTCTGGAATGTCCCACTGACCATTGTCAGTTGCTGGAAAAATTGCCTTCGCATATGCGATAATATAACAATTGACTGTGTATAATCGGTCAACCAAGGACTGGACATCAACATCTTGAAAACGGGCCGCTGCAATGGCATGACAACAGGGGATTTTGTGAACATCAAATTCCCTGCAGCTACAACTTCTGTTCAGTAGATCAACATCTTGACTAGTATCACCGTGTACAACCTGACATCATATAAATGAACTAGTTAAATAGATGGTTTAAACATTAGAAGTAATTAAAACACATGCGCTATTAAATTGACATATTTAAAAATTCAATAACAATATAATGATGTACGATCCCATACCTGGAAAACATGTGCATTAATTCTGAAAACCCTGTACCTTAAGGACTTATTGTGATTTGCACGCATAATTGAGTCGACCTCATCGGTAAGTAATCGAGTTCCCCATCTCATCCCAACCTCCCTACGTTCGACAAACCAATGTTGTATTTTGCTACGGTAGTACTCAGCAAGCATGGTTATAGGTAACTCACGAGCAGATTTCATGACATTATTAAATGACTCTGAACCATTTGTGGTCATTATACCGTATCTGTTCCCAGGAAAATGAAATCTTGACCACTTGTCTTTACCTGCTTCCAATAAGTACTTCTCTATATCAGGATCGATCAGTCTCAAATCCCCCATGTATTTGTCAAATTCACGCTTCGTATATGCCCTTGCGCAACATCTGAACAAAGGTGTGATATCAGGATTCTTAAATTTGTGGTTCAAATTCATCTCCATGTGAAATGCACAATATCCATGCAAAGCATTGGGGAATGCCTTAGGAACAGATTGTAT
This sequence comes from Elaeagnus macrophylla, assembly GCA_029378325.1. Lineage (NCBI taxonomy): Eukaryota > Viridiplantae > Streptophyta > Magnoliopsida > Rosales > Elaeagnaceae > Elaeagnus > Elaeagnus macrophylla. The sequence continues at coordinate 19,115,239 of CM055642.1, read as the reverse complement.
AATGCTTTGGTGTCTATCTGAAACAATAACAAGATCATCAATGTGCCCAAATATACCGGATAGTTTTAACAAAAACCATTCCCAGGCTTCATTATTCTCAGAATCTCCAACACCAATGGCCAATGGATATATGTTGTTATTTCCATCTGAAGCATTTGCTACGAATAATGTCCCAGCATACCTACCTGATAGGAATGCACCGTCGACTGTAATTACATGTCTTATACAAGATAAAAAACCTCTGATACATGGACCTAGTGCCAAAAAAAAGTACTTAAATCTTCCGGACTGGTCAACTTCAATATGTGTCACGCTACCAGGATTTCTTTCCTTCAAAACATGACAGTAGGAAGGAAGCTTCAGGAATGATTCCTCTTCACTGCCACGTAGCAAATAAAGAGCCTTCTCTTTCGATCTGTATGCTGTGGTGTAACCAATCTCAATCCCAAACTCATTTTGACAATCATCAATAATATCTTTGGGCTTATAAATTCTTCCTGGTCGGACCAACTTCATTTTTATGGCATTTCCTATCACTCTTGAGGTTGCAGTCCTATTCTTCCTCATGTAATTGTTAGGATCACAAGTATGTCTTGATTCGTATTCTTTTACCCTGAACCTATCAGATCCAGTGATCCTATTACATCTAATCATCCAACTACAAGTAGATTGAATGCAACGTATTAGAACACGGTCTTTCCTACTAGTCAGTGTCCTCGTCTCAAATCTGTTTCTTATGGCATAAAGACCGACATGTGTTGTGAAATCTATCTTATTGTCAAACACTTGATCAACTTTCAAATCAAGCTCAACATGTGCCACAGACGACGAAACGTCACCATTAGAAATAATCTCTGTGGGTGTACTGGATGGACCGATACCTAATTCATTATTGTTTCTAATTACAGTTCTTCCTTCAGACTGGGATAAACCATAATTCTCATGATTTCTAACAATGACCCTTTCTGTTTCAACTTGTGTCCTTTCATTATGAATTGCATGCAAACCTCCCATTGAGGACATATCACGATCAACGTTTTCGTTGACAGGTATATCTGGTAATTCATATTCTCTAATCATATCAATATCTCCTTCATCACCCATTTGCGGCGGAACTAAATTGTGATCTACATCATCACGAATACTATCAAGTACATTATCGCAACCACCATTTGGATTTTGAGATCCTTCTTGCATATTAGTATCGCTCAAGAAATTTACATTACGGCCTCCGGTATTAAAAACTTGCTCATGGCAAATAGAATTACTTGTACCTACAGATCTTATCACATTTTTTGTGACATATAGAACAGCCTTCCTTTCATTATCTTCAACGTGAAGGTCAAAAAACTCTTCCAATTCTTCATCATCACCTATTAAAACAGATGGTAATGTCAAATCATTCTTATAGAAGTATCTCACTTCAAGTTCATACTTGAACTTATCCATCTTTAACTTGAGAAACAACTTTTCTTTAAGTTCATTATACAACCATCCTTTTTTTATCTTCATCACCAAACCTTCACCTCCTTGATATACTTTTTTACCATCCTTCAATGACCATTTACCATTGTGAATGATTAGAATACTAAGGCTATCCATTCTGTAAAATGTTTATAAATAATTAGGTCTATCTCATTCAAAAATACGTAAAGTTTAATTGATATATCAAATAATATACAACATATTGAACTGCGTTATTAGTATATAACATATATACCTGATTAAATGTGTAATAGATGGAGATATACCAACATATACATAGATATACCAGATATACCGTGAGATATACCAGATATACCCTGAGATATACCAGATATACCGTGAGATATATCATAATTTCACTGAGATATACCAGATATACCGTGAGATATACCAGATATACCGTGAGATATACCAGATATACCCTGAGATATACCAGATATACCTCATATATACCAGATATACCCTGAGATATACCAGATATACCGTGAGATATACCAGATATACCCTGAGATATACCAGATATACCGTGAGATATACCAGATATACCCTCAGATATACCAGATATACCCTGAGATATACCAGATATACCCTGAGATATACCAGATATACCCCCAGAAATACCAGATATACCGTGAGATATACCAGATATACCCTGAGATATACCAGATATACCAGATATACCGTGAGATATACCAGATATACCCTGAGATATACCAGATATACCTCATATATACCAGATATACCCTGAGATATACCAGATATACCCTGAGATATACCAGATATACCCTGAGATATACCAGATATACCCTCAGATATACCAGATATACCAGATATACCCTGAGATATACCAGATATACCCTCAGATATACCAGATATACCCCCAGAAATACCAGATATACCGTGAGATATACCAGATATACCCTGAGATATACCAGATATACCAGATATACCGTGAGATATACCAGATATACCCTGAGATATACCAGATATACCTCAGATATACCAGATATACCCTGAGATATACCAGATATACCCTGAGATATACCAGATATACCCTCAGATATACCAGATATACCCTCAGATATACCAGATATACCCTGAGATATACCAGATATACCCCCAGAAATACCGGATATACCAGATATACCCTGAGATATACCAGATATACCATGAGATATACCAGATATACCCCCAGAAATACCGGATATACCAGATATACCCCCAGATATACCGGATATACCAGATATACCCTCAGATATACCACATATACCCCCACATATAAAAAACTGAATATAGCATTTCATAAATGTTTCGATTACACGCGGCCAAAAATATATGTTTCTATTAATTATTATTGAATTGGGGTAACAGTTTAATACGGTTTTTCAACCAAAAATCTGTTTAAATAATACCCATATCAGTTCCTCGCGAAAGTATGAAGCAAATTGTTGGAAATTTTCCGAAAATATATCAGTCCCAATCGCATTTTTCTGGTAGTTATTATTTAAAAATCCTGGTACAAATTGCAACATTTACATCTTAATAAAAATTGCAAATATTGTTGGAAGATATTACTAACCTCATTTTTATAATTTTTCCACGATGACACGCAACAATGGTGAGAAGATCAGTGAAGAGAAAAAGAGAGGGTGCGTAGTTGGAGGGAGAAGAAGAAAGAAAATTATTTTGGTGGGAAACTAAATGACCCAACCAAACCGGCTACCGGGAGAGTAAATAAAATTTTGCCTATTTCTAAACTTTTACACAAGGTTGCTCTTTTTTAAACTATATTAAGGATTTTGCCTATTTTAGACAAAATCCCTAAAAAAGTACTCATAGATATCTGGGAAAAATTTTACAAAATAAATAATAAAATGAGAAATTATAAAATTACCCTCAATATATCTTACACATCCCAGACATCTCTCGTATGCCGAATCCTGACATGACTTCACAGAGGTTCGGTAGGAGTTACCGAACATTTTAGACATGTTCGGTAGGGATCAACGAACATTTTAGTATTGTTCGGTAGGGATTACCGAACATTTTAGTTATATTCGGTAGGGCCTACCGAATATATTATAAACGTTCGGTGGTCCTTACCGAACCACTGCGCGATTTGCAGAAAAAAAAAAATTATACCTGTTTGATTTGCTTTTTTATTCCATTTTCTTCATAAAAAGCCACTTCTTCTACATTATCCATGTATGTATCTTCCATTTTTAATTTCTTGAGTTAAATTTTGGAGGTAAATGTAGGTGTGGAGGTGGAGATGAAAATGAGTGAAGAAGAAAGAGTGGGATGTATGAGAATTTTTTAAAGAAAATTTTAAGAGAGTAGGATGTGTGGGGTGTACTGGGTTGGGATGTGGTGGGGGATGTATAGTTTTTTTAGTTATAAATAAAAAGGGTATATTTATCATTTCATACTATTTTAATTATTTAATTTTTTATCGGGATGTCCCGTAGTAAAATTCGGGATTTCTCGAGAATTTCCCTTTTATATTTTCTTTTCTAATAAAGTTTTAGTCATTATTTATAAATTTTATATTTTTAATCATTTATTTTTAATATTTATACATACAAGTGACATACAAGCCTACGCCACAATGTCATGTAGAGATAGGGATTCTTCTGTAGGTAGTACACATGATTTAAAAAAAAATATTTAAATTTCCTACCCAGTAAGAAAAATAAAATAATTTAACTTTCTAAAAACGTATGACAACATGAGATTAAAAAATAAAATTATATTTACATATTATACATTTAAACAATTTTTTATTCTTATTAATTAATAATCCTTATTTTTATAATCCATTCAATTCATGCTAGAT